>CM035795.1:3466729-3764229 GCA_020466265.1 Siphamia tubifer
ATCTTCTCCAAAAGCCACAGTGTGCCTTATATATGGATTAATTCTGGTTGTCCTTAGTGACTGGGAGTTTTGACTTTTCATCTCATGATTTTGACTTGACTTAATGTGCCTTATATATGAAAAACCTATAAAATAAACCTGTCATTGACAGTGCGCCTTATAGTGCGGAAAATAAGGTATTTTTTTTTCAGCTGTCATAAAAACTCTACTTTTTTCATAGTGTATTTTTTATTGAATTGAACAAAAACATCCAGAACAAAAGTGGGGGTTGACGCATATCTACCCCACCGTTGGTTGGGGGAGATTATTGTAATCACCTGTGTGTGTGTGTGTCCACAAAGACATATCATGCTATAACTGAGGTATCACCATGAAATTACATGGGCATATACATATAGCTAATGTGCATCAGATGCAATGATCCATTTGAGCAAAGGTCAAAGGTCAAGGTCACAATTAACTAAAAAAAGTCAAAATCACATTATGGGTAACTTTCAGATTGGTACCAAATTATGCGCAATGAAGATTTCTACAATTCTCATAATTGGTGTTATCACCTATGACCAAGAGTTTTTTAGATCTCTGGAGGTCAAAGGTGACATATGGCAAAATTAACTTGTGTAACACTGTTTGTGTCAAACATAGACGTATCACGTTATAACTTAATCAATACTAGATATATTATTATAATATTACATGCACTGACGCATATATACATGTAACGAAATTATCAATATTGCAAAAGTTCAAGGTCACATTTAGCAGAAAGGTCAAAATCACATTATTGGCTCTAATTCAAGAACAGGGTGTCATAGAAATTTGAGATTGGCACAAAATAGAGGCGAGATTAGACATTCTCTGAATACTACTTAAAATCTTGGCACATGTAACAGAGTTGACATTTTCCACCATTTTGTGCCTTAACTCAACTCCCATTTGCTGACACACATGCCATGACTAGAGCAACCATATATATATATATATATATATATATATATATATATATATATATATATATATATATATATATATATATATATATATATATATATATATATATATATATATACACTCATGGCTGCACAAGAACAAGCCCTGAACATCAGAGCTATAGAGGCCGGGGTCTACCACATCAGACAGGACCCCAGGTGTAGGCTGTGTAGAGAAGCCCCTGAAACAGTCCAGCACATCACAGCAGGTGTAAGATGGTGGCAGGTAAGGCATACATGGAGAGACATAACCAGGTAGAGGACATACTGTACAGGAACATCTGTACAGAGTATAGACTGGAGGTCAAGGGTCAAGATAGGAGACCCCCCCAAAGGTGACAGAGAACAAACAGGCCAAGATCCTGTGGGACTTCCAGATCCAGACTGACAAGATGGTGATGGCCAATCAGCCTGACATAGTGGTGGTGGATAAACATGAGAAGACAGTGGTGGTGATAGATGTAGCAGTCCCCAGTGATAGCAACATGAGAAAGAAAGAACATGAGAAGAGAAGAGAAATACCAAGGGCTGAAAGAGGAGTTAGAGAAAATGTGGAGTGTGAAGGCAACAGTGGTACCAGTAGTGATGGGGGCACTAGGGGCAGTGACCCCCAAGCTGGGACAATGTCTCCAGGAGATACCAGGAACAACATCAGAGATCTGTGTCCAAAAGAGCGCATTGTTAGGAACAGCTAAGATCCTGCGCAGAACCCTCAGGCTCCCAGACCTCTGGTAGAGGACCCGAGTCTGAAGGAGACAGCGCCCACGTGGGAGGGGCCTCTGGTAGGGGACCCGAGTGTGAAGGAGACACCGCCCAGGTGGGAGGGGCCTCTGGTAGGGGACCCGAGTCTGAAGGAGACACCGCCCAGGTGGGAGGGGCCTCTGGTAGGGGACCCGAGTCTGAAGGAGACACCGCCCAGGTGGGAGGGGCCTCTGGTAGGGGACCCGAGTCTGAAGGGGACACCGCCCACGTGGGAGGGGCCTCTGGCAGGGGACCCGAGTCTGAAGGAGACACCGCCCAGGTGGGGCGAGAGGAACATTATATATATATATATATATATATATATATATATATATATATATATATATATATATATATATATATATATATATATATATATATATATATATATATATAATTTTTTTTTTTTTAATGAAGAGATTTGCTACAAAGTCATAGTAACAGGGTTGACATATCATTAATCTACTCTTGGTGTACATTTTCAACAAATTATTGAGCGATAAAATTAAACATCCCATAATTCCCTCCAAAGAAGTGATGAAAAGAAAGTGACATCACTTGGTGCAGGTCACATGGTTTTATTTGACCAGGTCTTAAGGACAGGTAATTAATTATTTAAATATTAAAATCTGCTGTATTATACATATCATGTGCAGCTGATTATATAAATATTTATAGATTTAGCATTAAAAAAAATCTGCAAATTTGACTGAAATATTTCATGTTTATTGAAGTTCAACATATGAACGTCAATAATTGATGGTATTGGAATAATTTAATGATAACAGACATACAAACTGTTCATAAAATGTCACCACTGTTTTTAGAGAACATACAGTATATTTAGTGATAATATTTAAAGCAGATTATGGTCATAATTTTTGGGGGGGTGAAATAACTCACAGGATTTTTGGTGGTTCCCCACAGTTCTGAAATGACCCATGTGACATTTTGAGGGTGACAACATGGCTCTGTAAAGAATTGTGACTCTCAATTTCCTGACATTTACAGGCGAAAAAAAGGAAGAATCAACACACAAAAATTATGTTTATGTGCACACTTATGTAATAAGACATCTAGGACATTTGTGTCCCTGTACAGGACAGCAAACACCTGAACTACCTAAGCTCAGAACAGGCCCTGGCAGACTTTGCAGTTCTGATCCAAAACCTGAAGAAAACAGTCCCTGGGGCTCAGAACAGTCCTGTCATCGCAGTTGGAGGGTCCTATGGAGGGATGCTGGCGGCCTGGTTCCGCATGAAGTACCCTCATGTAGTAGTAGGGTAAGTGCACTTCCTTAAATCTCGAAGCAGGGCTGTCACACTCATGTTAGCTCTGTTCCACATTCAGCTAAATTTGATCTGAACTCAACACCAACCAGTAAAAAAAATATCTGAATAATGTCCACTGCAAATGTTTCTCTATCGATGTTATCAGTCTAATTCCTGGACAGCTGGGTAACTACAGCTTTTAAAGGTAGCTATTTTACCCAAATATCCAAAAGACCCACCTGAAACACCATTAAAAGTATACAACTGCCAGCTTCCAGACTGGCTATTACAGCTAATACATGCTAACATTTGATTTAGCTAAAGGTACCTTCCACATTAAATGATACGTAGCTCGCTCGCTAGCCCTTTCAAGTAAACTTAGCTTTATTCAAACAGCATGCAAATAGCTGTTTAAAGCTATTTTTAAAAACAAATACAAAAGCAGTCTGATTCCTATGCTAAAGCTAATTGGCTTATTAGCATAGCTGCCTATTCAGGTAACCATACATAGCCTATGTGACAGTTACACACAGTTTACAACATTCCACAGGTTACAAATAAATAATAGACTCACCTTGGATCAACTGGACAATGGTGGAGTCCTCAGGGAAAGAATATAAAAATCTACCTCAAGTGCTGTGATTGGCTAGAGCCGCTGGGGGCGGGGAGTGCCTTCCAGGTTCAGCTGCCTTGGAGGCTTGGTTGGGGGTTCAAAACCCCATTAAGTGTGTGAGTCATGAAGTGTGGCTGGTTTTGCTTCTTTTCATTTCAGAGCTTTGGCGGCGTCAGCTCCAGTTTGGCAGTTCCCTGGTCTGGTGCCATGTGGGGACTTCCACAAAATAGTAACACAGGACTTTGCCAAAAGTGGCCAGAACTGTGATGCCAACATCAGAAAGTCCTGGAAGGCAATTAATAGTATTTCCTCCAGTGGTGAGTTAATGTTATCTGTGATAGACATGACAAATGGAACGTCATGTGATTTCTGAACACACAGTCTGAATCACATGATCAAAGGGGTTTGATGGATTTTTACCAGATAGCCTTTTGGATTATTCATTTATTTTTCTCTCTTTTTTTGTCTGCATTTGTTCTCATTGTTTAACACCACAGAGAGGGTGTCAACATTGTTTGAGATCAATGCATTTTTTAGTCTTGCAGCCAAATATTTAAATACTTAGTGCATGTGTGTGACCATCAGCGGTCCTCCCTGAAAGCTGAGCAGACATCCTTTATTAGAACTCTCTATTATAAGCCAGAGAGGGCAGTGCTACACCTCAGTGATGTGTGGGGGAAACAAAGACTGGACAGGACGAACAGGACGAACAGGGAAAGAAATTAACAGGTGGTGCTATTGCAGTTAAAGATTGTAAGGTGGTGTGTTATTCCCAACTATTAACTGTCCATCAATAAAAATAAATAAATCGAAAAAAGAGAAGAAAACCAAAACAGCACAAAAGAAAAAGAGAACAAAAACTCACACCTTGTAATTACTTGGAGCTACTTTCTCTCAATAGCGATCAATGCGCAAGCATTGTCACTGCTAACAGCTGCGCACCTGCACGTAGCAACCGCTAACACTGACCAACAATTGATGAAAGTAGTTTGATAAGGCGCCCTGTACGTTTACACCGGGACGGAAAGTACATATATTTCTATAAATGTAAAGAGTATAAAGTACATATATTTCTATAAATGTAAAGAGTATAAAGTACAGATATTTCTATAAATGTAAAGAGTATAAAGTACAGATATTTCTATAAATGTAAACAGTATAAAGTACATATATTTCTATAAATGTAAAGAGTATAAAGTACATATATTTCTATAAATGTAAAGAGTATAAAGTACAGATATTTCTATAAATGTAAAGAGTATAAAGTACATATATTTCTATAAATGTAAAGAGTATAAAGTACATATATTTCTATAAATGTAAAGAGTATAAAGTACATATATTTCTATAAATGTAAAGAGTATAAAGTACAAATATTTATATAAAAATATAGGGAGTAAAAGTAAAAAGTTGCCACCAAAAGAAATACTTCAGTAAAGTACAGATACCTAAAAACTGTCCATTAAAGGAAGTACTTTTATTTAGTTACTTCCACCTCTGCTTTTTGTCCATATAATAGTTTCTTTTCTTTTTTTTCTCTCTCTCTTTCAGTATCTGGTCTCCAGTGGCTGTCAGAGGAATTCAGTCTCTGCACTTCGCTTAAAAACCAAACGGATGTAGCAGTGTTCAAGTCGTGGCTTCAGGAGACCTGGGTCAACCTGGCCATGGTCGACTACCCGTATAAGGCTAATTTTCTGGAGCCACTTCCTCCATGGCCCATCCAGGTACCAACTAACCAAAACCCACTTCCTGTTTCAGATCGTCTTTTAAAAGCGGCTAATTCCTAAAAGAACTGAGCAAATGAAGGTCGAGTCTATGGAACCCCTCTGACATTGACAAAAAAAAATATGATATGTGGCCACGTTAGGAGTAGAATGTGTGTAGGAAATAGGGAGCCTAAGTCTCCGCCCCTTTCCGGTCGGTCCACTGGGCCTAAGTTCGGAAAAATGTAACATGAGAGTGGATGAGGAGAAAATAATTATTTTCTGCTCCACTTTACTTTATGTCCTGAATCACACATTTGCTGTACTTCAATTAAAATCATAACCAATGATGTGCGTTTGGAGTTTCTTTGATACGTGTTTTGTGATTTATTATCGTGTAAAAATATGTCATTATTTGGACTCTGTTTGGACTACATATCAGACGTCGCATAGATGACGTCACAGCAGAATCTTTCCCTGCAAACTTTTCTAAACCGTATACCACCTTTTCTATTTTTCATTTGTAAATGCCTGTGTGCTTTGTGTCCCGGTGTAATCACAACACCATTTCCACATGTTCCCTCTACCGCTTCCCGGCTGACGAGAGCTTGTCCCGCATGCTGGCTCTCACTCGACCAACTATCTCTCCCCCGGAGTAGCTGCCACTTTCCACATGCCCCGATTTAAAGTGGGTTTTCTCCACGTTTGATGCTCTTGCCTTCGTCCTGAAAGAAGGAGGTGAAGCTCGCCAAAGTCACAGCCATTTTCAAAGAGTTTGATGGTGAAGCTTGGTGGTGACGTCATATTTGTGAGACGAACGTTGTAGTCCATTACTTACTCTCACATAAAACCTAACGTAACTTTGGATATATCTTTAAAATTCACAGACATCATATGTGAAAACCGTAGCACATTTCAAACGGGACCAGAAAATTACTTTTATCCCTCCATTGACTCGCGTTAATTTTTTTATGGCACTTAGGCCCCATTGCCCGGAAATCGACCGGAAATAGAATCGCGTCACTTACGCTCCCTATACAATGGTACCTCTACTTATGAATTAATTCCTTCCAGAATTCTTTTCGTACTGTGAATTTTTTCGTAAATAGTTGCATTGTACATGTAAAAGGCCTTATTGGTTCCAAGGCCCCCAATACTACCCCCTAAACCATTTAAAAATGATTAAAGTATTCACATTTTGTATGAAATATGTGTTAAAAGTAAAAGAAAATGTAGATTTTAGATGTAAGTTATTGGTGTCAATGGGTAAATGTTAATGGTTTAAACATTAAACCATTAAAATGAACCACACATGTGGGTCATTTTCATACCAGACATGTGGGTCATTTTCATACCAGACATGTGGGTCATTTTCATACCAGACATGTGGGTCATTTTCATACCAGACATGTGGGTCATTTTCATACCAGACATGTGGGTCATTTTCATACCAGACATGTGGGTCATTTTCATACCATTGTTTGTTTTGTCACTTTCACCTTCAGTGGTGTTTGTTGATGGACCTTTGATGGGGTGTAGATCCAGGGACGATTGCCTTTGACGACTTTTCGTGATCTTCCTGGGGTGCACACATGTGTCGTCGGGGTTGGCGATGGCACGGCTCGTGGACATTTTTTGGGGGTCTATTTTTCCTCGGGTTTGTGGGGTTTCACCAGCATGTCTTTTGTTCGTACTGGTGGAGTGATGGCTGCCTCCTCCTTTTTTATCATCTCCTGTTTCACTTCTGTTGATAACGCAGCCCGCATCTTCTTTTTGTTTGCACCAGGAGTCACTTTCTCTGGGTTTGTGGTGGGTAGTGGGTGGGGTTTCGGTGGGCGCACTCAGAGGGACTCGCAGGACAGCGGTGGCTCTTGGATTATTCGTAAGTAGAGGTACCATAAGTCTAATTCCTGGACAGCTGGGTAACTAAATTCCTGCAGATACCTGCAGAGCCAGTCAGGAGGGCAGGTATCTGATCCCGTTTTCAGATGGAAGGGTTCTGTTTTCCCTCCTACAGGACTGTGAGTCACAGACACATTTATATTGATCTCAATATGACAAAAACTAGACATGATATTTGACTTCAGGAATAAACCTTTAAAACATGAAATCTGCTTCATAAACTAAGAACAGATACTGGGACCTCAAGTTTGACCAAAACACAGAGGTTATTTCAAAAACAGGTTAACATTGTATTTACCTGCTGAACTATTTTAATGGATATAAACTCATTTAATGTCTTTTATTGGTCTTTTATCCACAGTCTTTGAACTTTTTCTTTTCTTTTCTATCATCATCTATCATCTTTTCTGGGCTGTTCGTAAAAAAGTAAAGCAGTTTGTCAATCATAGTTGAAGCTGGTGTTAGGGTCATGGGTGTGACCTCCACTCCTTATGGAGCAGCAGGTCAAAATATTATGACACACCCAGACCATGTGATGAAAAACAGGTTTGTGTTGATGTCCTGTGGGAGGCACTGTCGAGCTACCAGAAGGAAAATAAAACAATATACAAATGATTTTATTATGGCTGTTTTTGTTGGTATTTATCTGTATCTATTTGTCTGTCTGATTGTCTGTCTATCTGATTGTCTGTCTGTCATTGTACAACATAACTCAAAATGTAGATGTATTTAGATGACATGTTCAGGGTATGGTGGTGATGGGCAGATCAACAAATTATTACAGTTTGGTGTGTGTGTGGGGTGTGGGGGGGGGTCTGCCTTGGCAGACTGCACTCTGTGTTTTTCTAGTTCCTTCTGCCATCAGGCTTTTAAATGGCAGTGCATAACATGTAGAGTACACTGCATTTTTACATGTGTTGGTCTTTTGAACAATTTTGACTTGTTGAAAAGCTTCATGTACCCCCTGCAGTACCTCCACGTACACCCAGGGGTACGTGTACCCCCATTTGAGAACCACTGGTCTAAGGAGACCTTCAGAAGGAGTCTTGCTGTTTCATGGAAGTGTCATTACGTCTTATGAGGTGCTACACAAGCTGGAAATCTAAACAACCAGACCAGCAGTAGAGGAATAACACAGAGTCATTTCCACTGTTTGCTTTCTGAGCCACTCCCACTGTTATGGGCCTTAACTCACCCATACTCACGGCACAGTTTTTTAGTTTAATCCGGCACTGAATGAAGTCCCTCTCTGCCATTTTAGCCCAAACCAGCCAGAACACTTCTTCATTGCAAACAGCCCCTCCTTACCAATAATACACAATAAAACTAGTACCTCGTCACTACTCCAAACTCCAGTACCGGACATCTTCTCTTCTGTTTCCGATTCAGATTGACTTTAAAAATGGCGCCATTTGTTGTTCTTACAATTCTGCTGTGCTACGCCATGACGCTTTTCCTCACCGTCTGACAGTGGTTAGCTCCTCCCAAATGGGACCAGTACAGCACGCTTGGAACCCCAAGCAGAAATGTGACCAATATAATAACGGTACCATGGGACCAGTAGCTACGCTTTTGTCGTAACGGAAACGCTAAAATAAGCGTACCGTTCTGAACTGCATAGTAGAAAAAGGGTTTATAATCCCAGTTGTCATTTTTCACACAGCATACTTCAAATGTGTAAGCAGCCACCGAAGCATCGTTCCAGGTGAATCATGCCATTGTAAAAAACAATAAGGCCTTCCAAGATGGAGAGATGGTAAAAGAGGCATTCGTTGAAGCAGCTGACTCATTGTTCCGGGACTTTAAAAATAAGGCAGAGATATTATCTTTAATCAAAGCGCTGCAGCTGTTAAGACATACAGTGACACGTCGCTGTGAAGCCATGGCTGAGGATTTAAAGGGATAGTCCTTTTTTTCCCCCACATGCATGTGTTTGTCATCAGTGTCTGTACTCTGGTGCACCCACACTGACTTACCCCCGACAGTGTCCTGTGAGCACAGTTCTGGTCCGGTTTTGGTCAAAGCCAAAGTAGTCCCGGCAGGTTTCCTGGAGTCAACAAAATAAAACGTGTTTCTTCTCAAAACAGTATGTGTTGGGATGAGTGATTTATTGGCAGAAAAAAACCGAACATCACAGAACAAACACTCACACTTCGTAATTGCTTGGAGCTACTTTCTCTCAATAGTGATCAATGCTATTAGCATTGTCATTGCTAATAGCTGTGCACCTGCACGTAGCAGCTACAAACACTGTCCAACAACGGATGAAAGTAGTTTGCTAAGGCACTAAAGTCATCTGAATCTGATAAATCAAGCTCTGCTGTCCACCCTCCACTCCTTTAACATAACACTAACCTTAACCCTTCTTCCAGCACTTACCACCAACACCAGCATCATGCCTCGATTGTTATTTGTTTATTTTTTTGCCTGTGCGATACATTTTATTTGTTTGGAGCTTTCTTTATTTTATTGTTTTACTGACATGCAAGTGATTCTATAGTTTTATATAGGTTAGGTGAAATAAGCATTTAGCTTATAGATTAAATAAGCATTTAGCCTATAGATTAAATAAGCATTTAGCCTATAGCTTAAGTAAGCATTTAGCCTATAGATTAAGTAAGCATTTAGCCTATAGGCTAAATGCTTAGGCTTTGGACTATTGTGTTTTCAGTTGCAGAACTAGTAAACAAATACTAGTTGTTATTATTATTGAATATGGTGTGTATGTATGTTATGTGTGTATGTATATATGTATATATATATATATATATATATATGTATATATATATGTTAAGTGAATGCACAGAATTAAATTATCGGGCTGTAATTTTTTGCTTTGAGCTTCATGAAGGTGGCTATATAAGTGCAGTCCGTTTACTATTTACCATTTAATTTTGTAACAGAAAAAGAAACTAAGTAACTATTGAAACAGTGAATAGGTGAAATAAAGAGTAAATGTCTGTGTGCAGTGTTTTTGGAAGCTGGAGTGTAATGTATGCGACCCCTGTGGGTGGTTTAAGCGCTTTAGGCAGTGGGTGCAAACAGGAGCTTTTTTAATGACAAAACTAATGTGATTATGTGAGTGAGTGTGAGAACGGCCTATTGAAGCCTTAGAGCAGGGAAATGTGTTGGCACGCATCAATGTAGAACTCTAATCCTATCTGAAAAGTACGGAGAAGATGCTCTGGACCAATTGCAGTGTGTGTGTGTGTGTGTGTGTGTGTTTTTTTTTTTTTTTTCCAGAGTATAAATCTTTGCTTGGACATGTCTGTGGCCTCCTCATCCACCCCCCCACCCCTGCCCCCCACCCTGCACACAAAGGCCTTAGTAACACACACCCCTCCCTCTAACCCCCCCCCAAACTAGAAAGACCTTTTTTTTTTTTTCTCTCTCCCTGTCTCACAAAGAGTCCAGAACAACAGCCAACTCTGCCGCTGCCACCATCCCAACACGCAGCGAAATTGAAAAACAAAAGCTAAAATGCAAATATTTATCATTCACACTAAAAAGCTTCTGAGAAATCCACCAAACTAATGGGCAGCAAAACAAAACAAACCTAAGATTTTTCATTTGGAAAAGTTGCCAGGACTAAAATGGAGGCTTTTTTTTTTCGTCTGGTGCCAAGATCAGCGCAATAAATTCAAGTTCATTCAATTTCATATGCAAATGAGGCGCCAGCACTTTTTATGTGAAAAAACACTTTATGGGCCACGACAAAGGCAGTCAAGGAAACAACTCCCAAATTTAAGGAAGTGGAAATGTATATGTTTCACTGTAGAGGTGGTCAAAGTACAGCTAAAACTACAACTATTGATTCTTTTTTTAAAAAAACATATATTTGTTTGTTTTCCATTTATACAACAAAGAAGTACAATTTCAACATGGCAGCACATAAAAGAAACATGAATAATTAAATAATACTGATGTAAAATAAATAAATGATCAACAAAGGATTTAAACTATATTGGCGAATAAAAAAGTAAAGACAAACAAAAAGGAAATTACAACAATAGAAGCAAAAACAAAAACAAAAAGTTACATTATATTATAAATAAGGTCATAAAATAAACTGTGCATGTACATTCTCAACTAGATCAATTATCATTTTGTTTTTTTTAAATATGTTTTTATTACTTTTTAAATGAACAAATTAATAAAAAACATCAAGAATACAAAAACATTAATTTATTGGGAAAATATAGTCCGATAAGTGGCTCTATCGGAAATTTACCACCTGGGGGGCGGCTGTGGCTCAGTTGGTAGAGCAGGTCGTCCAATGACTGAAGGGTCAGCGGTTCACGTCCCAGCTCTGTCTGTCCACATGTCCAAGTGTCCTTGGACAAAGACACTGAACCCTTAGTCTCCCAGTAGGACTGACCTTAGAACTTATAAACCTACTGGTGTATGAGTGTGTGTGAATGGGTGAATGTGAGGCTAATGTAAAGAGCTTTGAACCATGAAGGTGGAACAGAACTATAGAAGTGAAGAACATTTAACATTTTATCTACTCCAGGATAGGTACTCCAGACCGGCCCGATAGAGCCGCTGGGCAGAAGTCGCGCAGATTGATTGTCCAAAATTACAAAATCGGATCACGACAAACAACTCAAGTGTTTTTTTTTTTGTTTTTTTTTTACTCAACAGTACTTTTCCAGCTCTCTGTTTCGTTCATCTCTGTAGAATTCTTCTTCCATAACAACTCTTCTTCTCTGATACCATTACTGTTAAAGCAACAGCACGAACGCAACAAACATCCCAACTTCATCCGTGTCCACATTAGGGATGTTAACTCACGTCCGTTTGACAGATGGTTGATCACATCATCTTTGTCCAGTCATAATTTGCCGTTGCTTAAAAAACAAACAAACAAACAAAGCCATCAGCCATTCCACTGCATAAACTCTTTATCATCGTAGTGTAGGTTAGAAAGAGCAAGTTTGTGATCTCTCCATAGCAAAAATGATGAATATGAGCATTAGCAATACAGAGCTCAGTTAATCTATGTGGTACGCCTCGCACCAGCTTAGAACGTTTACTCAAAATGTAAACAAAACTACAACTTTTAGTGGCTAGACTGGGTCAGTAAGTTGTCACCATGAAACCCAAAAAGTGCAGAGGATGAGTTGTGTTATCCATTTGACAGACCTACTGAAAATGACATGACGGGTGGAGTTTATACTGCAGGCTGGTGAATGTTTTATCGATGTGTGATGGTTTAAAATAAGCTTTTAACATAACATCACTCAACTTCACAGTGTGACTTGTGTTTTGTGTGTGTGTGTGTGTGTGTGTGTGTGTGTGTGAGCCAACAAAGCAAGTGTTTTCTTTTCTCAGTGACCAACGTCAACCAGTTAATGAGGCTCAGTGATCGGTCAAGATTTTTAAATAAATTTCGTCATCCTTAATCCACGTCTAGTCTTGTGATTTCCTCCTCTGCTGCTGCTTTGTTTTGGCGCTTTTTGTTAGTGACATTACCATAGCAACTGACACAATATAATGACGCCATCGAAAGGTTCCTGTAGGGCCATTTCTGTATGGAGACACACGTCTGAGAGGACCAGGCTAAACTCATGGCCCTGTCAAAAGAAGTTCCCCCACAAAAGTCCCAAAAGTCCCGATAGTGGAAACATGCCTGTTGTAATCTGTGTGTGTGTGTGTGTGTGTGTGTGTAGAGACATATAATGTTATAACTCAATGAATGCATGAGATATCACCATGAAATTACATGGTCATATACATATAGCTAATGCGCATCAGATGCAATGATCCATTTGAGTGAAGGTCAAAGGTCAAGATCATATTATTGGCTCAATTCAAGAAAAGGTTGTCATAGAAACATGAGATTGGCACAAACTTGGGGCGAGATTAGACATGCTCTGAATAGTTATTTGTTATTTAGATATTCAGTTCTTCCCTTTTTTCTTTATGTGTAGAATTGAGTATTTATTATTTGATAGCAGCGTATTAAAGAATGTTGATATCAGCCTCATTGTGTTTCCCTCATAAGCTTTATTTATTACTTGTATCGCCTTGTTTACTTCTTTGGATTTAGTTTTCTTAATTTCCTTATAATAATTTCTTGCTTCTAAATACCAAAAAAAGTCATTGTTACCCAATTAAATTTTTTCTTTTATTTTCTGGAAGCTCTCCAGTGCTCCCATCTTATTCCAGAGCTCTCCATGTCATGATTCCTTTTGATGCTCATTGTTTAAGACAAAAGGTCACCAAAATTGAGTTTTCACAATGATCAGTTTGTTGTGTCTGGAACCATTTATTATTATTATTATTATTATTATTATTATTATTATTATTATTATGTATTTACCAGGTTTATGTCTGTCTTTAACGTGTCATATTTTTCAATGAACAATTGTATTTAAAAAAAAAAAAAAATCTTCATAAAAATCCTACCAATCACAATTATGACCATTTATTTTGTTAACATGTGTTATTTGTATTTTTAGGTGGTGTGTGAGTACCTCAGGTTTGATTCCCCAGTGTCGGACGTCAAGCTGCTGCACGGCATTTCCCAAGCAGCTAAAGTCTACTACAACTCCAGCGGAACCACTTCCTGTCTGAACATTTCTCAGACGGCCACCGGCAGCCTGGGCCTCCTGGGCTGGTACTACCAGGTACACTAACACCCAGCCTGGGCCTCCTGGGCTGGTACTACCAGGTACACTAACACCCAGCCTGGGCCTCCTGGGCTGGTACTACCAGGTACACTAACACCCAGCCTGGGCCTCCTAGGCTGGTACTACCAGGTACACTAAAGCCCAGCCTGGGCCTCCTGGGCTGGTACTACCAGGTACACTAACACCCAGCCTGGGCCTCCTGGGCTGGTACTACCAGGTACACTAACACCCAGCCTGGGCCTCCTGGGCTGGTACTACCAGGTACACTAACGCCCAGCCTTGGCCTCCTAGGCTGGTACTACCAGGTACGCTAAAGCCCAGCCTGGGCCTCCTGGGCTGGTACTACCAGGTACACTAAAGCCCAGCGCAGGCATCGTTATTGTCCTGCTAAATATTAGTCAAACTTTATTTACAGAGCACTTTACAACAGCGTAAATAGTAAATGGACTGAGCTTATATAGTGCATTTTATGCACCTATTGTGTCCAATGCACTTTACAATTCCTCATATTTCACGTTCCACAGTCTAGAGGGAGGGAGTTCCACGGTCTAGAGGGGTTGAGGTCCGCAGTGGAGGTGCAGTATTACTAAACAGGTTGTTATGGGCTTTCCATTTCTGCAGCTGTCAGACTTAATGTGAGTTTGATCCTCAGAGCTGCACTGAGATGGTGATGCCCATGTGCACAGACGGTGTGCAGGACATGTTTGAAGCCGAGGAGTGGGACTTTCAGGCCTTTTCTGATGAGTGCAGCGCTCTGTTCGGCGTCCGGCCTCGGACTGATTGGGTCGTCACTGTGTACGGGGGGAAGGACATCGCCTCCCACAGTAACATCATCTTCAGGTAAACAGTGTTTTTATCACAGCTCCTGCCGGGCCTTATTATTACTAATGTGCTTTTCATAGCGTTAAGTCTGATATTTGGCTAAAGTCACTTTTCTTCAGTCTTTACTTGGTTTAGTTCTTTAGATCCTAATAGTTCAGACAGTTTGAACCTTAGGGGCCATTTACACGAGGACGATGGTGGCTTAAAAATGACAAAATACTTCATTATAGAATACAATAGAAGTACTTTATTGATCCCACAATTGGGAAAATTGCTTTGTGACAACAGCAGCACTTGACATGTAAGTAAAACAGACAAACAGTGGGGGTGCAAAAGATAAAATGCTATGTCTTTTTAAAGTGTCAAGTGGTACAAATTACAGTACAGTCATACAAATGCAGTTACAGTATTCTTGTTAGTTACAGAAAGTACATAGTGAACAGCAGTAATGAGATGTGATTATGATTTATTGAACAGTGCAATGGCTTGTGGGAGGAAGAATTTCCTGAATCTTTTTGTCAGCTGAGCTGTAATAGTCTTTTGGAGAAAGTGCTCCGCCAGAAGTGCCTTTTGCTTACACGGTAAATGCGCCATCTGGGTCTTGAAAAAACCCAGATGACCAAACCCTGGGTTTTGAAGATGAGCAAGGTCCTGTCTCCAGCTATATGGCAAGAAACGCAGAACATGTTGAAGTGGCATACACCGTCCCACTCAATGTGCCAATCGACTAAAACTACAAACATGTCTGACTACCTCGATCCCACGGATCTAAAGCTACAAACATTAGATTTTTTATTGTCATTTTCATGGGTCACATAAAAACTCAATAATGTTTCATTCATTCACCACGACATTTCAGTGCTTTAAAGGTGTCATTCCTGGTTATTTCATTAATATTGTTGGATTCTACATTGTTATTGAATACATTGGTACATTGGTTATATGTTAAAAAAAACATACAGATTGTTTTGTTTCCAGTTGTTTTTTCACGGTAGGAAAATGACTTGAAGTCGAACAACAGAGTTTACCGGTACTTCTTCATACATGTTCATGATGCGGTTACGAGGTGTCTCTGATTGGCTCAGAATGCGTGAAGGAACACTCCCCCTCCCCTCCCACTCTCTGTACGTATTTACCTTTACCAGAGTAACACCCAGCTAGGTTTCGTTCCGTTGCTGGGGGAAAAAAACGGCTTTATTTCCCCACAGAGCACATGAACCAGTTTGTGCCGCCATTTATTCAGGTTTGTGCAGCAGCTACTGTGGCACAGTCTTCTCTTGTAGATGCTAATGCTAATGCTACTCCAGATTTGCTGCTGGGGACGGGCTTAACCCCAAGTGGGTGACGCTAAAGTTCATCTGACGTCAGATGGACCGTCTTTTTCTGGGTCCCTGGTTCCTCTTGTTGTTTTATGTGAATGCAGTATGCAGCCAGTGGAGGTGATGAACCACTGTCAAAGGAGCATGTGTTGGTAAGTCTGGGTTAGCCATCACCATGGTAACGCTGGGTTAGCCATCACCATGGTAATGCTGGGTGAGCCGTCAGATTTGAAAAGGACAAATGTGGAAAAGTGGTTTTTCGTGGAATGACACCTTTAAACAGAATCTAGTGTGAACTTATTTTGCAGCCTAACTGCAGAGGAAACTAAACTGTTCACTAGTCCTGTTGTCTGCACCTTTATGCTGCCGTATCTCTTTCTCGACTGCATTAACTCAAACAAGTTGTAGAAAGGATGCGTCCAGTCCAGGATGTTTTCTGCTCTCTTCACACAGCACTCATTGTAGATGTCCTCTAGCTGTGGTAATGAGACACCAATGAGCTTCTCAGCTGTTTTCACTATACGACTATCTTCTCAGTTAATGAGTCTCTGGCATTTTTAGGGCCTATTATAATGACTTCAGTTTTTTCAGGGTTCAATAAGAGATAATTGGCACTCATCCAAGTCGTTATGTCTTTGACACATGTACTTAGTTTATCTATTTGCCTGGTCTGATCAGGTTTAATAGACAAATATAGCTGTGTGTCGTCTGCGTAACAATGAAAGTTAATGCCATGATTTCTAAAGATGTTGCCTAAAGGGAGCATATATAACGTATATAACAAAATAGGCCCAAAGACTGACCCTTGAGGCACGCCATAACTAGGTTTTTTCAGGATTGCATATTTAAATGCCTGCGGCACATATCCAGTAGTTACTTAAGTGTTAATTATATTTAGGACAGTGCTAATTATTAGGGGCAGAAGCTCTTTAAAAAGTTTAGTTGGAATTGGATCTAAGAGGCAGGTGGCTGATTTGGAAGACATGATAATAGATATGACATCAGTTTGGTCTACAGTGGTGAAATGATTTAGTGTTACAGAGGGGTTTATAAAAAGGCCTAGGTTTGGGACCACTGCTTTTTCTGATCTAATATTTAGGAGTAGTTGATCTATTTTGTCTCTAATAGTTGATATTTTATTGTTAAAGAACTGCAGGAAATCATCAGAATGGAGCGTGGATGGAATAACTGGTTCCACGGAGGTGTGTCTGTTTGTCAGTCTGGCTACAGTACTGAACAGGAATCTAGGATTATTCTTGTTTTCTTCTATTATGGATGAGTAATATCTCATTTAAGGGAGTGTGTACTGGTTTTGTTTCAGTAACGGAGGCTTGGACCCGTGGTTGTCTGGGGGGGTCACTGCCAACATCTCTGACTCTGTGGTGTCCATCCTGATCCCTGACGGAGCTCATCACCTGGACCTGCGCTACAGGAACCCTAAAGACCCGGCCTCAGTGACAGCAGCACGGGCGCTTGAGCTGCACTATTTTAAAAAATGGATCAAACAGGCCAAAAAGCTAAACTGATGTCATTCACCCTACAGCAGGACTCTTAAACTCATGTTCTTCATTTTCCACATTCAGTCTGATTTGATGTCCAGTAAAATGAAAACATAGTAACTTATAAATAATGACAACTACACATTTATGTCATTGTTTTAGTACAAAAAAATAACATCAAACTAGATCACTCCAAGAGTGCAGACGTCTGCGAAGCAGCACCAGTCTGCCAAGGTTTGGATTTGGAAGTTTGTAACTAGTGTTCTGTGTTCACGATTTATTTTATCGGTCATTAACATCCTCTGTCCCATTTTTCACATATGTCCATTTCAATATTTGACCACGTATGACGTCACTCTGACGTTATGCGATGTCGCACGACAACCAAATTTTACATGTTAGATCTAATGTTAAATATGAAGCACAAGATATTGTCTGATTTAACTAAATATGTCAATAACCCTATGGGTGTTATCTCATCTGATGTCAGAAGGTTAGATGAAGTGAATGTAAAAACCACCTGATACTATCTGGTCTGGATTCTGAGATATCACCACTGATGTGTTTTAGCTGTTGACCTTCACTGTGACCTTGACCTTTGACCTGTATAGCTCAGAATGTAGTGGTTTCCTTATTGACGCATTATCAATCACCTCTGAAAGTTTAATCAAAATCTGTCCATAACTTTTTGAGTTATCTTGCTGACAAATAAACAGACAAACATGAGGTAAAACATAACCTCCTTCTTGGAGGTAATTATGAAAATGCTTTTATAAATGATCCAAATACAGAAAAAGTAAAATTTCATGAGGAAGGTCACTTTTACAAATATTCTGCCTCAGTTTATCATTAGTCCATGTGTTTTATTGTGGATCAGTTTTACAAAGACACTAAACTCTTAGTAACAGAAGCAGAAAATAGTTCAAATTGTCTAATTTTCTTTAGCCATTTTAGGTTTTTAACATTTGTTCAGGTTTTTCCACATTTTATTGTTACAGGACAGTTTGTAAATGTCAATATTTTCATCATTTAATATGATTTTTTGCAGTGAAACAATGACAAAAATGTTGTCATTTATAAGCAAAGAAAAAACTGAGAAGAAAATCTGGAGTCATTTAAACGGTTATTACACTTCATCCCATGGACCGCATTCGAACTGTTGGTGGGCTGCATTTGGTCCCCGGGCCACATGTTTGACACCCCTGATCTGTGGTTTGTGGATGCAGGTCACGCAGGGAAATGGGGATGACCAAGTTTTAATTTCCTGGACAAGCTTCTCACACTTTTGATGCCAAAGTTTTTTTGTTTTTTTTTTACACTATATATGTTTTTAATAAAAAATGTTCTACACTCATTCTTTGGTTTCAGTAGTGATCCTGACAGACAAACAACAAAGAAACAGACAAATGCATGGTAAAACATAATATAGGTGATTATAGGTAATTAACATTTAACCACAACATAATGATTTATACCACATTCACAAAAAAAAAAGTTAGCTTTCAAACATACCTCTGACCAACTGGTCGCTACAGACATTAGCATTAGCATTAGCAGACTCTGCTTCTCCCGACTGCAAACGCAGATTTAAAATCCACTTTTTACTGCATTTTTCTGTGAACTTTTTCCATTCCTCACCTTTGTCAATGACAATCTTTGGTATGCTTTTCCTTCTCTGGTTTAGAACGACAGGCGCAGCCATGAACTACACAAAACATTTTCGTCAAGCTACTTCACTTCCTGCCCTCCATCTGAAAATTGTGTGCCAACTATATAGCAATGTGACGTCGCATGAAATCAACCTATTTACTGTAGTAAAGTGTCATATCTATAACAGTCTAGTCAGTGTGAGGGGAATGCTGGCTGTGCTTCTGTGTGACGTTTCCCAGAAATCAATTCAATTTGTCATTTCTCAGCACAAAATACAAAAGAAATGAAATGGTGTGTACACCTAGGATAAAAGCAGTGTAAAGAAATAGGCAATAAGTTTGTTGGGGTTGACAGTGTGTCTGGGTTGTCTGTGTTGAGTTAATAGTTTGCCGGAGTTGACTGTTTGTATAATACGTCTCTACCTCTCACTGCTTGTTCCTGTCATTTTATTGTTTTCTAATTTTACTTCAAGTCTCAGGAGGAAATTGTTTCTATCAAAAATACGACAGAAAACAACCAGAATATTAAGAGTAAGAACTTATAAAAAAAATACACATGAATAAATCTGAGTTACAGCAGTAATAGGCATCATCTAACAGGTCGTTGGTAGTTAAAAGGGTTGTGTGTCGTATTGATGTTAGGAAGTTTCACCTCCAGAGGGAAGTCATGCACCAAAACATTCTGAGGACCTAGAAAAACACCAACATCCTGTTGATGAAACCATCAAACTAAAACTACAACTTATTTTAACTCTAAATAACAGCTGATAGTTTACATTCTAGCTCTTTTAGCTCAGCTCTGTTAGCTTAGCTATGTTAGCTTAGCTCTTTTAGCTCAGTTCTTACCTCAGCTCTGTTAGCTAAGGTCTGTTAGCTTAGCTATTTTAGCATAGTTCTATTAACTTAGCTTTGTTAGCTCAGCTATGTTAGCTTAGCTCTGTGTTTACACCACAGTAAAGCCACCAATGTGTTTTGTCTTATGTATGATTTGATGTTTGTGAGCTTGTTTAGAAATTTGCAGTTTAGTCTGAACTGTGGATCATTAAATTATCAAATATAAAGTCATATTCTAAATTCATTCCTTCATAAACCTCATAATTAAACTTTTTTTCCCTCCTAGAAACACTGCCATTTCACCATCAAACTCTAGTCTTTTCATGTAGACGTGTCCAGAAAACAGCCTTATTTTGAACACTTTGTAAACGCTCTGTAGCTGCGTATCCATTACAGTTTTTCACAAAATATTGTTATATTCCTAATATTTTGACAGAGTATATTTGTTTTGAACGTGTTTCCATTGAAAATATCATCCCATGAGATGTCACTGCTGTCACCTTCGGAGCGTCAGGTTGGCCATCACTCTGATAGTGTTAGAGTGAATGAATTAGCTAATTGTCTGGTCAGTAAAAGTCCCTGTTGAACTCTTTAAAGACACTAACATGTCAAACAAACCATCTGGTTAAGGTTATAAGGGTCTGTACATGTGGTCCCTACATTGTCAGGTCGAAATATTAAGTGTAAATATGCTCAACAACAACAAATTATAAATGTATGTAGTTTTTTTTTTTTTGGTTTTTTTACAGTTTTTTAACTTAATGATTTACAGAACACAATATATTAATCTCTACAAAAACAAAAAAACAATATTAAATGTTCAAAAACTAACAGATAATAAAATGAAACCTTCACTGTGTCGACTGTAGGAACCACCACTGATCATCACTCAAAGATGGCCGCCGTAGTTGTTATGGTTACAGCTGAGGCTGCCATTTTCACTCTAAGAGAAGTGATCATGTGACCATGTACGTCACGTCCTGTGACATATAATTGTGGAAAAAGTGTTTCCATTGCGCTTTTGCGATATATTAGAATATTGAAATGTCTGAAAAACCACCTCATGAAAGCGTGAAAACTATCGATATTTGACTGTTTTTTCAAAAATCACGTGTTTCCATTAGCAGTATTTTATAGTGATATTTACATTTTGCGAAATTCCAATGGTAATGGACCTGCAGCTTGTGTTGTGTTAGGGGAGGGTCACATGACTTTAGTTATTATAAACCAGAGGTGGTCAAAGTACTCCCATTCTGTACTGGTGTGAAAAAATACTCTGGTAAAAGTACTGATTCAACTCCTTTACTGAAGAAAAAGTTAAAATTTACAACTTCTGAACTGTAATAAAGTAAAAAATAAAACTGCATTTTTTCCTATGGATGAAATATTTAAGCAGAAAAAAACTGAAAAATGTCAAATATCCAAAATTAAATCCTATAAAAGTGAATTAGTGTGTGTTTTTTTGGGTCATGGTACTGAGTTTATTGGGTATGGACAGAACATTTAGGGAAAATTAAAAAGCCATAAATAAGAGATAAAAAAGCATAATGATCCGTGTCTGATTCATTCATTCATTTTTCAAAATAAAACTAAAAAAATCAGACGACGAAACAACTTGTTTCTTCATTATTTGATTCCAAAATCAAAATGAAAAAAAATGGATAGTGATGTGTTTTTTCAGTTTTCCTTTTTGAGTTTAAATGAATTGTGGAAAAAACGGATAACGGCAGTTTCCCGTTTTATCCAATTTTGACCTTAAGCAAATGCAGGTCAAAAAAATCTTTACATTTGTTTTAAACAAAACACAGAACATACGTGGAATATGTTCTCCATGGTCATATCTTCAGGTGACCCTCTTAGTTTCCTGAAATAGGACGTAGGTTTACATCTTTGTCACTGCGGGTCAAAGGTTATTTACGGTTTATTCAATTAACTTCAGATCAGAATTTGATAAAACAAAAAATGTCAGTTTTTCTATTATTCATTTAAACACAAAAGGGAAAACTGAAAAAAAAACACATCACTATACGTTTTTTTCATTTTGGTTTTGGAAACAAATAATGAAGAAACGAGTTGTTGTTTGTCTTATTTTTGGTTTAAGTTTGAAAAACGAATGAACTCTAACACTCGAACACTCGTCTCACTCTTCTACTCATATATAGATGTAAGCCTTTTTTTTTTTTTTTTTTTTAATCCTGTCACATGTTGGTTTGTAAAAAAAAAAAAAAAAAAAAAACCCCAGAAGCTTCAAAGTCTGTGTGTTCTTTAACTTTAATAAAAGTCCAGTGGGGGGGGGGCAATAAAGTGAGTGGTGGGAGGTTAGTGCAGGTTCGCCTGCTGACCCCCCCCCCCCCCATTAAAGCTGTGAACTGCAGAACTCAACCCCCCCTGTGACCCCCTGCCATTAATATTATTAATATGAGTCCTGGGGTGTTACAAAGGTTGACGGAAGGTTAAGAGTGAAGCAAACACTGCAGACGTCTTCTGGAGGTTTTAGTTTCACTTCTGTAAAAAAAGAAGAAAAAACTAATGTCAAAATTATTACAGTTTTCTCAGTTACACAATTTGACTCTTCGCAAAAGTTTGAACTCACTCCCCAACTCCTCGATAGTCCACTATACAAGGACCACTCCATGTTGTAGGGGTGTCTTTAGTCTTTTAACAAGTCGACTTATCTGTCAAAGTTGAGTCAACGGGTTGTGATGACATCGTCACATCGTCAGCAGAGGAACAGAGTGGGTCGCCCAATGACTGATAGGTTGGCGGTTCGTGTCCCGGCTCTGGCTGTCCATATGTCGAAGTGTCCTTGGGCAAGACACTGAACCCTGACTTAGGCCCCCAGTAGGACTGACCTTTGACCTTAGAAACCTACTGGCATATGAGTGTGTGTGTGAATGGGTGAATGTGAGGCTAATGTAAAGCGCTTTGAGCACCATGAAGGTGGAAAAGAACTATATAAGTGCAGAACATTTACCATTTACACGTCTCTCTAGCACTGAACAACTTGTATTAAAGTTCACTGTAACGTAACAACGTCCACTGACAAGACACAAACATTAACATTTTAACCACAACAAAACAAAGGCTAACGTTAGCAAAGAGTTTTCTGTTAAATTTAACAGGACATCAGTAGGTGGACATATGTCCACATTTGGTCTGGACCCACAGCTCTAAAACTGGACTGTCCACATGTCTGTCACACCTCCTCATTTTTGTCTAAATCATACATAAGTAGACTTAAGTCGACTTGTGCTTCAGGAGTTAATGCCCCAATATATAGTCACTCAACGTATCCCACAATCCACCGACAAATGTAGTGGACATCGATGGTCACTGACCAATGCACTATATCCCATCATGCATTGCACTAGTTGAAAAATAGCTGAAGGACGGAGACATTTGTGATTAAACGAACACGGACAGATTAAGGTTGGACGACATACTGACAGAACGACAGCTGTTCAGTAACGATAAACGTTAAGTCAGTCTGTGGGGTGACAGTCTGGAGACTAGAGTTATTTAACACTTAATAACAGTTTATTCATGTTTTTATTTTATTGCACAGACATTAAAAAAATTAAAAAGCCTTTTCACTTTGTGAGAGACGACACTGTTACGTTTTAATTGTTTGATGGTGATGAAGTGATTAAACAGCGACGTAGTAGTGTTTTCAATTGAGTTCACTATGTAGCACACAACATTTATTTCCCTGTGTAAGGAGTGGGGGGGGGGAGGGGGTTCTCATGAAACACAACATGAGCAAGTGTTGCCCAGCACAACAAACCCCGCCCCCCTAGCACACATTTGATCTGATTGGCTCTATCTCTGACCATTGTGAAAACATTTTTGGTGACTGTGACCTTTGACCTACATTTAACAGGATCTATTGTGGACCAGGTCACACCTTTATTGAACATTTACTAGAAACTGATCCAATAGTTTTACTGTAAAACTGCTGAGAAACAAACAAACAAGCTCACAAAGTAACCCCCCCCCCCCCCCCCCCACCCCTCAAATAAAACAGCAGGTGTCTGTTTCAACTCTGTGTGTGTGTATATGTATATGTATATATATATATATATATATATATGTATGTATATGTACCTCTACATATGAAATGTATTCGTTCCAGGAGTGTTTTCATATCGTGAATTTTTCGTAAATAGTCACATTTTACAAAAAAAGGCCTGATGGTCCAGCCCCCTGCACAATACCAGAGTGCATTTTGACAGACGCTCATATGAGTAATTTAAGTCACAGATTCTGCTCTGACAACTGAGCTGAACTTGAACCTGTTCAGACCAAGAAGTTTATGTTCAATGGACTTTTTTCTGTGAAGAACCCAGAGAGGGTTATTAGACTGTAGCTTTATGGAAAACAATACATTTGTACATTTATTCACTCCTGCAATCGTCACTGTTACAAACTGACCCTCATCAGAGAAGGAAAGTTATGTGGCCCTCACAGGAAAAAGTTTGGGGACCCCTGCCCTAAGCCCTTTAAAAATGATGAACTTTGTATGAAATATGTTTTAAAAGAAACTATAGATGTAATGTATTGGTGTCAGTGGGTAAATGTGTCTTCACTGAACATTAAACATTAAACCATTCAAATGAACCAGACATGTGGGTCATTTTCATACCAGACATGTGGGTCATTTTCATACCAGACATGTGGGTCATTTTCATGCCAGTGATGTGGGTCATTTTCATACCAGACATGTGGGTCATTTTCATACCAGTGATGTGGGTCATTTTCATACCAGACATGTGGGTCATTTTCATACCAGTGATGTGGGTCATTTTCATACCAGAGATGTGGGTCATTTTCATACCAGACATGCGGGTCATTTTCATACCAGTGATGTGGGTCATTTTCATACCAGTGATGTGGGTCATTTTCATACCAGACATGTGGGTCATTTTCATACCAGTGATGTGGGTCATTTTCATACCAGACATGTGGGTCATTTTCATACCAGTGATGTGGGTCATTTTCATACCAGACATGTGGGTCATTTTCATACCAGTGATGTGGGTCATTTTCATACCAGACATGTGGGTCATTTTCATACCAGTGATGTGGGTCATTTTCATACCAGACATGTGGGTCATTTTCAGTCCATTGTGTTTGTTTTGTTGACGGATGTTTGGTGGGTGTAGATCCGAGGATGATTGACTTTGACGACTTTTCGTGATCTTTCTGGCGTATGTGTCATCAGGGCAAAGGCACACCCTGTGGACATTTTTTCATTTTTTTTTATCGGGGATTCGTAGGGTTTCGCCGGAGTGTCTTTTGTTCGTGCTGGTGGAGTGATGGCTGCCTCCTCCTGTTTGTGTTGTCTCCTGTTTGGTGACTGAGAGTCACTGTCTGTGGGGTTCTGGTGGGTACGTGCTGTGGTGGGGTTCTGGTGGGTGCGTGCTGTGGTGAGATTCTGGTGGGTGCGTGCTGTGGTGAGGTTCTGGTGGGTGCGTGCTGTGGTGAGGTTCTGGTGGGTACGTGCTGTGGTGGGGTTCTGGTGGGTGCGTGCTGTGGTGAGATTCTGGTGGGTGCGTGCTGTGGTGAGGTTCTGGTGGGTGCGTGCTGTGGTGAGGTTCTGGTGGGTGCGTGCTGTGGTGAGGTTCTAGTGGGTGCGTGCTGTGGTGGGGTTCTGGTGGGTGCGTGCTATGGTGAGGTTCTGGTGGGTGCGTGCTGTGGTGAGGTTCTGGTGGGTGCGTGCTGTGGTGGGGTTCTGGTGGGTGCGTGCTGTGGTGAGGTTCTGGTGGGTGCGTGCTGTGGTGGGGTTCTGGTGGGTGCGTGCTGTGGTGAGGTTCTGGTGGGTACGTGCTGTGGTGAGGTTCTGGTGGGTGCGTGCTGTGGTGGGGTTCTGGTGGGTGCGCTCGGGTGACAGCGGTGGTTCTGAACTGTGATGAATGAGGGTTAAAGGTCACGAAAAGCATCATGGGTAGCTCCCTCATAGCCAAAGGAATGCTACAACAGTAGGTACATGACATATTTACATATATTACACAGTTATGTACATAGTATTGATGTCTCGTTTTTTTTTCATAAATAGAATTTTCTTTCATATTCAGAGACGAAAAGTAGAGGTAACGTTTTTTCTGTTACTTGGATTATTCGTTAGCTGGGTCTTCCATAAGTAGAGGTAACACTGTGTGTGTGTGTATATATATATATATATATATATATATATATATATATATATATATATATAAATACAAATGTTTTTATTTTGTCATTGTTATTAATTCTCTGAGATATTTTTCTGAATAGTTGGAAACAAACTCTTTCACTTATGTAAGAATTCACTTTAAACTAATAGAAAGTTTTACAGTTTTACCCTCTATAGGCTCAGTTAACTACAACCATAAATGGTAACTGGATGAACCCTGTCATGCATCAGTAGAGTCAGGATTTCTTTTCTTTCCTTTTTATAAAAAAATATTTTTCGGAATCTTTTTTTTTTTTTACTTTTAAAAGTTAATCTCAAAACTATTTAGTTTTTGAAGCAACAGAAACATTTAAAAACGTCAGAAAAAGATCAAGTGTTAAATCTATGACAGAACTTTTTTAAATGCAGTGAATGTGAACTTTTCTCACATTGACGTCAACAAACTAAAGCTGACTTTATTCATTTTTCCTTTTTAAAAGTTAATTCTAACCATTAAAACCTCTTTTTTTTCCCTCTCGCCCTCAGGCTTCAGGAAACAATAGGAACTTGTTTCCGGCCTCCGTGCGTCAGGATCAGTGAAGTGAATGACCCCCCAGTACAAAAGCCAAAGCCCCTCCACTGGGGGAAAAAGGGTGGGGGTGGATGGGGGTGGGGGGTACATGGCTGTGATGATGTCATTTTGCCAAAACCAAGGAAAGACGAAACTAAAGAAGCTCAGGCAGGAATTAAAAGACCGGATCCAGGAAACAGTGAATGACATGAATGAGATAAACATTTAAAACTAACCTGCAGATGCTCCAGGGTTCAGAGACACTTTCATTAAGACAACCTTTCAAATATGGCAAAGAAAATAGTACCTGGATGACAAAAATGCAGCAAAAAAGTACCCTACTAAATACACCTGTTGGTACTAATGCATCATTTAAAAAAGTACCCTTCTAAAAACACCTGTTGGTACTCGTGCATCATTTAAAAAAGTACCCTCCCAAATACACCTGTTGGTACTAATGCACCATTTAAAAAAGTACCCTTCTAAATACACCTGTTGGTACTAATGCATCATTTAAAAAAGTACCCTCCCAAATACACCTGTTGGTACTAATGCACCATTTAAAAAAGTACCCTCCCAAATACACCTGTTGGTACTAATGCACCATTTAAAAAAGTACCCTTCTAAATACACCTGTTGGTACTAATGCATCATTTAAAAAAGTACCCTCCCAAATACACCTGTCGGTACTAGTGCATCATTTTAGTCGTCAAATGTGAACTGCAGCCACACATGTTTCTTCGTACTGTAAGGTTGTTTACCTTACAGTACAGTACAGAACGGTACCTTACAGAAAAGGAGCAGATCAAGGAGTCGCAAATGATTGGTCACATTTGGCGGGAAAGTCACAGTGATTGGTTAAAATTGCGACATTGTGCTGAATTTGTGTTGAAGTTGCAAATTACAACATTGTAAAATCCTGTCTTAAATGAATGAACTTCACCTTCATCCACTGTCGTCTTCTTCTGCTGCCTTCACTCGAGCTGCTCTGGGACTTTACAATAATAGAATAGAAATAGTTCTTTTTCTGTCTTTTCTGCATTTTATTGCCAGACCAAACCAGGCTGTGTTCCGTGTAGAAGGAGGTAGCGCCAAGTGACAGATGACGTAAATGACAATCATCGGCCTTTATATTATGGTTCAATTAATTGGTTTAAAATAAGTGGACTCAGCTTTTACAAAACAGCATCTTTATTATCCCCTCCCCAAAAACAATTACTAGTATTCAAAGAATGCTTAATGTCACTAATGTCACCCCTATTTTGTGCCAAGCTCAAGTTTCTATGACAACTCTTCTTGAATTAGAGCCAATAATGCAACCTTGACCTTTGACCTTTTGAAATATTGATAATTTCATTATATATATATATATATATATATATATATATATATATATATATATATATATATATATATATATATATATATATATGCGTCAGTGTGTGTAATATTATGATAATATATCCAGTATTGATTAAGTTATAGTGTGATATGTTTATGTTACACAAGTTAATTTGGCCACATGTCACCTTTGACCTCAAGAGATCTCAAAAACTATTAGTCATAGGGGATAACACCAATTATGAGAATTGTAGAAATCTTCATTCTGCATCGTTTGGTACCAATCTGAAAGTTCTGTGTAGGACCAAGTTTGTAATCAAGTACAAATTAGGTATAATAACAACAACAACAACAACAACAATAATAATAATAATCACCACCATCATAATAATAAATTAGAAAACAAATTATATTAAAAAATAAAAAATATTGAATAAAAAATAGGAATTAAAACATAAACATATATATATATATATATATATATATATATATATATATATATATATAAAAAAAAAAAAAAATGTTCCTCTCGCCCCACGTGGACGGTGTCTCCTTCAGGCTCGGGTCCTCTACCAGAGGCCTGGGAGCCTGAGGGTTCTGCGCAGGATCTTAGCTGTTCCTAGCAATGCGCTCTTTTGTACAGAGATCTCTGATGTTGTTCCTGGTATCTGCTGGAGCCATTCTCCCAGCTTGGGGGTCACTGCCCCTAATGCTCCGATCACTACTGGTACCACTGTTGCCTTCACACTCCACATTTTCTCTAACTCCTCTTTCAGCCCTTGGTATTTCTCAAGCTTCTCATGTTCTTTCTTTCTGATGTTGCTATCACTGGGGACTGCTACATCTATCACCACCACTGTCTTCTCATGTTTATCCACCACCACTATGTCAGGCTGATTGGCCATCACCATCTTGTCAGTCTGGATCTGGAAGTCCCACAGGATCTTGGCCTGTTTGTTCTCTGTCACCTTTTGGGGGTTCTCCCATCTTGACCCTGGGACCTCCAGTCCATACTCTTTACAGATGTTCCTGTACAGTATGCCCGCTACCTGGTTATGCCTCTCCATGTATGCCTTGCCTGCCAGCATCTTACACCCTGCTGTGATGTGCTGGACTGTTTCAGGGGCTTCTCTACACAGCCTACACCTTGGGTCCTGTCTGATGTGGTAGACCCCGGCCTCTATTGCTCTGGTGTTCAGGGCTTGTTCTTGTGCAGCCATGAGTAGCGCCTCTGTGCTGTCCTTTAGTCCAGCCTTTTCCAGCCACTGGTATGTCTTTTCCATATCAGCCACTTCCTCAATTTGTCGATGGTACACGCCATGCAAGGGTCTGTCCCTCCATGATAGCCCCTCTGGTTCCTCGACCTTACTGGGCTTTTGTTGCCTGAGGCATTCACTTAGCAGTTGGTCATTGGGGGCCATTTTCTTGATGTATTCCTGGAGGTTCGCCGTTTCCTCCTGGACAGTAGTTCTGACACTTACTAGTCCTCGGCCCCCTTCCTTTCGCTTAGTGTACAGCCTCAGGACACTGGACTTGGGGTGGAACCCTCCATGCATGGTAAGGAGTTTCCTTGTCTTGATATCAGTGGCTTGTATCTCTTCCAGTGGCCAGGATATTATCCCAGCTGGGTATCTGATTACTGGCAGGGCATAGGTGTTAATGGCCTGGATCTTATTTTTGCCGTTCAGCTGGCTTTTCAGGACCTGTCTTACCCTCTGTAGGTATTTGGCTGTGGCTGACTTCTGAGCTGCCTCCTCATGATTACCATTTGTCTGTGGGATCCCTAGGTATTTGTAACTTTCCTGCACATCTGTGATATTCCCTTCAGGTAGGTCAACCCCTTCAGTTGTGATCACCTTTCCTCTTCTAGATATCATCCGCCCACATTTATCTAGTCCGAATGACATCCCAATGTCTTTGCTGTAGATCCGGGTGAGGTGAATTAGGGAATCAATGTCACGCTCATTCTTGGCATACAGCTTTATGTCATCCATGTAGAGGAGGTGGTTGATGGATGTTCCACTTCGGAACTGGTATCCGAAGCCACTCTTTGAGATGATCTGGCTGAGGGGGTTTAGGCCTATGCAGAACAGCAGGGGGGACAGAGCATCTCCTTGGTAAATGCCGCATCTGATGTTCACCTGTGCAATTGGCTTTGAGTTGGCCTCCAGAGTTGTCTTCCACAGCCTCATTGAGTTCTGGATGAACTCTCTTAGTGTCCTGTTGATGTTATACAGTTTTAAGCATTCCAGTATCCATGTATGTGGCATTGAGTCATAGGCTTTCTTGTAATCAATCCAGGCAGTGCACAGGTTGGTGTTCCTCGTCTTGCAATCTTGGGCAATTGCCCTGTCAACCAGTAGCTGGTGTTTGGCTCCCCTGGTGTTGTTGCCTATTCCTTTCTGTGCTCTGCTCATGTATTGCTCCATGTGCCTACTCATCTTAGTCGCTATGATGCCCGATAGAAGCTTCCATGTGGTGCTGAGGCAGGTTATAGGCCGGTAGTTAGATGGTATTGTTCCCTTCTGGGGGTCCTTCATTATGAGGTCACCTTGCCCCCCTGCCATTGAGAGTAGACCTTAGCTGGGTTGGTGGAGAACACCTGGTTTATTCTCCTGGCCTCTACCTCTCTTGTGTATCTCTTTAGGCGGGTAGCTAGTGCTGTGAGCCTTTGCTTAGCAGTCTCCAGTGCCTCAGCTGTGGACAGTTTGTTGTATTTCTTGGGCAGTTCTTTCCTCAGATTCACACCTCTGCTTAGTTCTGTTAAAACACTGACTTCTCTCCAAGATGCCAAGCATCTTGGAGGATTCAAGGTTAGCCTTGTCATCTCAAGGATCTCAAGGATTACGGTTACATCAGCTGATTGGTCTCAGTGATGGTAGTGGTAGGGACAGTTTGCAGTGCAGTGTTCAGGTCCTCCAGTAGAGACTGGTCTGGTACTTTGTTCTTTAGCAGGTAGTTGTGTTCCCCCAGGATTTCATGATTCTCTTTCTCAGGTCAGCTGCCCTTGTGTTTAGTCTTTCTGGGGCTTGGTACCCAATCTCGATATTTGGGGGTGGTGGTGAAACCACCCCCAAGCTGACCTGTCGTCCTGGCTCCCCCTTGCCGTAGCATCTTTGTACCGTGGATGAGGTACAACGCTGTACCTCATTGATCTCTAGCTGTGATAGCAACCTCTTATTGCGGATATTCGAACACTGAGCTAGGAGCTGTTTCTTAGTCAGTGAGGATGTGGGGTTTCGAAGCAACCATTTCTCCCACATCCTCTGCATGTACCCTCTCTCACTGGGGTTACTCCCGTAGTAACACTCCATCAGTACCATGTTCTCTGCCCTGCTTCATGAATGTCTTGTTCCAGTAGCCAATTTAACATCAGGGTGTCCTGGTTCCTCAACCCCTAACGCGGACCTTGTTGTCCCGGGCGCCGTCCGAGCCGGTATGACTCTATTTATTGTATCGCTCATCGTGAGGTATAGGCATGTATAGCGTAAAGTGCCTTGCCTAAGGGCACACCTGGGATTCGAACCGGCAACCTTCCGCACCAAAGTCAGTGGTGTAGACCACTAAGCTATCCAGTCGCTATATATATATATATATATATATATATATATATATATATATATATATATTTATTTAATTATTTATTTATTTATTTATTTATTTATTTATTTATTTATTTATTTATTTATTTATTTATTTATTTATTTATTTTTTTATTTTTTTAAATAAGTAAATACAAATTTTCAAAAAGATATAAAACATATAAATACAAATATAAAAAACAACAATAAAGTAAACATCTTCAAACTTTTGAAAAACACGTTTCACTTTGCACCTGTTTCCCTCATGCTTTATGAGGACTTCATGTAAAAACAAATTAATGTATTTACAGGGCCACATCATTTCTATTATACTAGTGGGGACCTTTAGAGGTCCCCATGGTGTGACTGTGTAAACATATGAATGTCCCTATAAAGACAGAAATACAAATCCCTCTTATATTGGGAGAGATTAGTTAAAAAAAAAAGACAATTTTAAAGTTTTTTTTACACATCTTTAAAATAAATTGTCCACACAGTGCGTCCAGGCTGATGGCGTCACTGCATATAGCGACGTTAAAATCACATCATTTGGGTGAACAGTGAGACATTTAGATTTTGTCGTTTTGAACCAAACTGTGTTTACATGGAAGTGATGAGGGCAGACACAAAATGACCTCTTCTAAAATTCTAAAAACATCACACTTATGTGGTAGTAAGTCCAGCGAGGTTCCAGAAGACGTCTTTAGGAGGACGTCTGTAACAGTCCATTGACGAGTGCAGAGTTAGACGCTTTGGAAATTCACAATTTTGTTGCATTCTTTTTAAAAAACAGTTTAGGCTATTTAGTAATATTGTTTATTGGTGTTTAATGTGTGTTTTATAGTTTTAAAATGGACTCATCATGACACTACTCGTGCATGTGACCCAACGTGATCTTGTCTTCTGAACTTCCCTTAGGTGTGTTTCTATTATTGGAACTTCTAGGACTTTTTGGGGGGACTTTGACCGAGCCATGAGTTAGCCCTGTCCTCTGGGGCATTGTGTCTCCATACAGAATGGTCCTGTAAGAACCTTGTGATGATGTCATCATATCACATCTGTTGCTATGGTAACATCACTAATGAAAAGTAGCAGAGAAGGAAATGACAACCAGACTAGACAGTGATATCCTACTGTGGTACCCTACAGTGGTACCCTACAGCGGTCTTCTAAAGTGGTCTCCTACAGTGGTACCCTACAATGGTCTCCTACAGTGGTCCCCTACAGTGGTACCCTAAAGTGGTACCCTACAGTAGTACCCTACAGTGGTACCCTACAGTGATCTCCTACAGTGGTACCCTACAGTAGTACCCTACAGTGATTTCCCACAGTGGTCTCCTACAGTGGTACCCTACAGTGATTTCCCACAGTGGTCTCCTACAGTGGTACCCTACAGTAGTACCCTAAAGTGATCTCCTACAGTGGTACCCTACAGTAGTACCCTACAGTGATTTCCCACAGTGGTCTCCTACAGTGGTACCCTACAGTAGTACCCTAAAGTGATCTCCTACAGTGGTACCCTACAGTAGTACCCTACAGTGGTCTCCTACAGTGGTCTACTACAGTGGTACCCTACAGTAGTACCCTACAGTGGTCTCCTACAGTGGTCTACTACAGTGGTACCCTACAGTAGTACCCTACAGTGGTCTCCTACAGTGGTCTACTACAGTGGTACCCTACAGTGGTACCCTACAGTGATTTCCCACAGTGGTCTCCTACAGTGGTACCCTACAGTGGTACCCTACAGACGTCAGTCCTACATGTATTACAGACAAACACACTCATGTATAAAAACATAACATATTCACAGCTCTTTTTTGTTGTTTGTAACGTTTCTGTGGTTGAAATAGAGTTGAAATTGGTGTAAAAGTTTTCTAAGCGTTGTGATGGGGGGGGGTCTGGCTGCCTCACACATCCTCTTTTGTGTTCGCTGCTGGCCCACAAACTTCCTGTAAAGACTTTATTGTTTACAGCAGAAGTTTCATAGCCGGCATTTCTTCTACTTGAACATTTCTTCTGGCACACTGAGCCTGAACTGCACTTTCTTCCCTTTAATTTAACAGCTCCGGCAGCTTTTCTAGTTAAATGGACTGTTGATTATTGAGAGGCATTTTACTGCGGGGCTGTGAGGTGCACTTTAATGAATCTGGGGCACAAAGCGCCCTTTCACTGCCGCCCTCAGAATAGAGCCTATTTAGAGGCTGGAGGGCTTTATGTCAAAGACAGCCCATAATAGTTGTCAGGCCAGGGCACAAATTCCCACTGGCCTGGGAATGCACTAGAAATCAACTTTTGCCATGAGCAGATGAAGACACAAGCAGCAGTTGGAGGATTGTCCTAAACACTGGCATCTGGTTGGACAAACACTGTTTCCCACAGAAGAAAAAACTAAAGCTTTTTCTCATTTATGGGATGGATTTGGTTTCAGATGGAATTAGATCACAAGTTCACTACTTTGATTTTATTGCTTTTTAAATGAACAAAAAACATTAATTCATTGGGAACACATAGTCTTTCAGTGTCTATTTCAATGTCTTAAAGTGTCCTCTCTGTGTCCTCGATGTTCACTGTCTTGTTTCTGTACATTGTCCACTTCTCCCACTTTTTGTCCATCTGGGTTTTCTGTAATTTCACTGTGTGTCAGTTTTTCCACCAAGTAAAGTTGTACCTCAATTTACGAAAGACCCACCTAACGAATAATCTGTCACGAAAAACCTTTATGTAAATTTTTCATCTCCGAATACGAAAAAAAAAAACCCGAAATGAAACCGAAACCAGAGAGACATGAATACAGTACTGTACGGATCATCCCATTGGCTATGAGGGAGCTACCATTATTAATGTTGAAATAGTATTTCAATATTTTCAATGAATGTAGATTGTTCCTATATTAAATTAAAATGACAAATATTGGTAGGGACTATTTTGCAATCCCCAAACATTGGTTGTGACATGTCACGACCATCTATATAGAAACCTACGCCCATGATGCTTTTGGTGACCTTTGACCCTCATTTATCACAGGGTTACTGTTGTTTGGTGAGTTTTTCCCAGTGTGTTCATTTAAACTTTATTACAGAACGTATTCATTATTCATCATGAGCTCAAAGAAAGTGATTCTGGTGCGAATGAAAAGAAGAAGCGACTGCGTTTTTAATAGAAGTGAAACAGGAGAGGATTTTTAAAGGAGCCATTATTCCACCAGTACCAATTAAAGACATGCTGGACACATGTCATCAACTTTCCCAATTCCTAGAAAAAAATAGACATTCTGAAAAAATGTTCAGGGGTCGTGCTATCACCCACTTGGCCTTGGCCATTTTAGGAAGATTATGATCGATATTTCACCAAACGTCAACAAACATTGTTGAAGGTGAAAGTGACAATTAAAACAAACACAATGGTATGAAAATGACCCACATGTCTGGTATGAAAATGACCCACATGTCTGGTAAGAAAATGACCCACATGTCTGGTATGAAAATGACCCACATGTCTGGTATGAAAATGACCCACATCACTGGTATGAAAATGACCCACGTGTCTGGTAAGAAAATGACCCACGTGTCTGGTAAGAAAATGACCCACATGTCTGGTATGAAAATGACCCACATCACTGGTATGAAAATGACCCACGTGTCTGGTAAGAAAATGACCCACGTGTCTGGTAAGAAAATGACCCACGTGTCTGGTAAGAAAATGACCCACATGTCTGGTATGAAAATGACCCACATGTCTGGTAAGAAAATGACCCACATGTCTGGTTCATTTGAATGGTTTAATGTTTAATGTTCAGTGCAGACACATTTACCCACTGACACCAATACATTACATCTAAAATATACCATTTCTTTTAGTTTTAACACATATTTCATACAAAATGTGTATACTTTTATCATTTTTAAAGGGTTTAGGGGGTAGTATTGGGGGCTTTGGAATGAATCAGGCCTTTTACATGTAAAATGCGACTATTTACAAAAAATTCACGGTACGAAAACACTTCTGGAAGGAATGAATTTTGTAAGTTGAGGTACCACTGTATATTCCTTCCACAATCTGTATCCATTCATGTAAAGTCCGGGAATCTGCTGTGTTCCATTTCCTTATTATTGCTTTCTTACATGCTACTATAAATATTTTAACCAAATATTTATCCCTTCCTTTTACGTGTTCATTTGAACTATGACAAAAGTACAGAATGTAGTTATTTTTGTCCAGAATATATGGCTATGATTAGCATTTACTGATCTACATTCTCTCTAATAGGTTCATTTCACGTGACGTCACATTGCTATATAGTCAGTGCGCAATTTTCAGATGGATTCAGATCCAGATTCAGGTTTATTTGTCAAATGAGCATATACATACAAGACATACAGCACAGATGAAATTTCGTCCTCTCACTTCCAGTTAACATGGCAAATACTAAGAACAACATAACAATGGAGAGAGAGGAGCCGCTGCGTGTGCACGCGCCGCCATCTAAGAGGCGGCGCGTGCGGCCTGGAGACCTGGAGGGCAGGAAGTGAAGTAGCTTGATGAAAATGTCTGTTTTGTGTAGTATACGGTTGTACCAATCGTTCTAACCGAGAGAAGGAAAAGATTTTTTTACCAAAGATTGTCATTGACAAAGGTGAGAAATGGAAAAAGGTCACAGTTTGTGGTTGGGAGGAGCAGAATTTGCTAATGCTAATGCTAATGCCTGTGTCTGCAGTGACCACTTCATCAGAGGTATGTTCCAGAGCTAACTTTTTTTTGGATGTGCTATATATCATGGGGAACTTAAGTGTTCACCTCTTCCAGGAGGCTCATGGGGCATGAGATCGAAAAGTTAATGAATGATATTCAATGGGAAATTAGAAGTAGAATCAACAAGTAGAACCTACAACAGTTTTTATATATAACACTATCTGACGACAGTTTCAATACAAACACACTAAGGTTTGGGACACATTGGCTGAGATTTTTAAAGATGATGAGCGGCTCCCAGTGTTTTCGTTTCCATGGAAACCAGGTTCAAATGTGTCTTTGGGTGTTACAGGTTGTCGACCCCTGATTATCTAAATCAGGGGTCTGCGTTAGCGTTGATAACTTTTGAATGATGAAGAAGGACAAAAATATTTTATAAACATGGTAACATACAAACAATGAGATGGAATTTAAACATGGAAATAAATGCAGGAGTAAGGTCATGTGATGTTCAGGTATGTGAGTAAGGTCATGTGATGTTCAGGTATGTGAGTAAGGTCATGTGATGTTCAGGTGTGTGAGTAAGGTCATGTGATGTTCAGGTATGTGACTAAGGTCATGTGATGTTCAGGTGTGTGAGTAAGGTCATGTGATGTTCAGGTGTGTGAGTAAGGTCATGTGATGTTCAGGTATGTGAGTAAGGTCATGTGATGTTCATAAATGACTACTTTTTAAAAATGCCGATCAAGAAGTGGGTCATGTTCGTCCTTTTCAAATATATTTCTTGCGGTCTGAGTTGCGGGCGGGTTAGTTAAAAAAGTGGTCAGTTGCGGGTCATTTATACATCAACCCGCGCATCACTGATAAATATATATGTGTCTCTCCATCACTAAAACAGTGGTTCAGTCTCACAGCAGTACTTTTGAAGTTTATTGATAAAATCCCAGTAAAATGTCTCCTGAACACTTCTAACTATGAGTGTTTGTTAAATTCCTAGCGTAACGTCTTCAAATCATGCCTTTTAGGAAGAACAACAACTGACGCTGGCGTTAGGTATTTCCCCGTCATGTTTGGTACCGTTGGAAAGATGGGGATTGCCTCTAGACCAGGGGTTCTCAAACTTTTTTGGCCCAGGTCCCCCTTGGAGGGGTGACATTTTTCCATGTCCCCCCTCATCCTCGCGATACTGAAAATGATAAAAAACCACTTCAACAATGATTATTATGAAACAATGATAACCTTTTTTAATAGTGCTTTTGTGCAAACCAGCCACATTTTCAGGTATTATAATATAAATGAACACTTCAGAAACAACAATTTTAAATAATTTTAAAATAATAAATGGAACAAAAGACACACAAAACCATGTGTGTGTGTGTGACAGACAGACAGACAGAGACTTTTGGTGGAACTCCCATCATTGTTCTCAATGAAGCCAAACTCAATATAACTATCAATGTACTTTCTCTTTTTAGGGTTAGGACGTTTGTTTTTGTCATTGTCATTTTCATTGTCATTTCGTTTACCACTTCTTGAGGAACTTGGCGGACACAAAAATCGATCCATGTTCGCTGCAGGGTGGCTAAAAATAGACTGTGACTCGCTCCGTCTCAATTTAGTCAAGCTGGCGTCAAACAGCGCTGTTACTTCCGCCCGCTCGCTACAAAATAAAACTTCCGCATTTCAAAATAAAACAGCAAAAAAACAAAAACAACAAAACTAAAACAAAACCGTGAATAATTTCGCGTACCCCCTGGACATGCGCCACGTACCCCTAGGGGTCCGCGGACCCCAGTTTGAGAACCGTGGCTCTAGACAACCCTTAAATAGAAATCTACATAATTATAGATTTGAACCAATGGGAGGCCTCAGAACAAAGCCTTCTGCACTAAACTAAAGCCCTTGTTGCTATGGCGATGTTGAAAAACAGCCTCTAGCTGCGTATCCATTACAGTTTTTTTGCAAAACAATATCGATATTCCAAAGATTTACAAAGCACATTTGCGCGTTGAACGTGTTTCCATTGATGGTTGTTCTAGGCAAGAGCGTCGTAACTTTCATGAAATATCATCCCACGAGATTTCACTGCTGTCACCTTCGGCGCTTCAGACTGACGATCACTCTGTTCAGACCAATTCACTCTCATAACCAATAAATACTCACAAGTCACATTTTTTCTCTTTGTAAATGTAAATGTTTTCATTTTGCAATAAAAATCTGTATAACCAGAACAAAAATTAACAACCTGAAATTTCTAAAGAGAATTAAGTTCATTTTAATAATAATAATATTCCAGCTATTACTGAACAATGTGTGTATTTCTAAGCTATAATATACACATGTAAATGACAAACTAAAGCCGAATACTGTTAAAATTACAAATTTTTTCAGTTTGTTCATGCTATTTACACTGTTTGCAAGGATGGTTTGTAGATGTAAACATTTTCACAATGTAAATTGACTTTTTTACTGTAAAATATCGACAATGGTTTGGGAGTGATTATTATTTATATATTTTTATGTTTTTACTTTACTGGTCCGGCCCACTTCTGATCAAATTTAGCTGAGTGTGGCCCCTAAACAAAAATGAGTTTGACACCCCTGTGCTAATGCATTAAATCTAAAGAATCCACCACGTAATGTCTTTGTGTGTTCCCATCACATTGTGGACAAAATACCAACTGAGGATAACCAGTTTCCAGAGTTATTTTTGGGATACACTGGCCTTACACAGCCGAAGAGGCTACGACTCACCCAGCTGACTACTAACTATTTCCCCAAAGTGACGTAAACTTCAATCTGATGGTAAGTTCAGCAACTTTAGCTATGAAATGAAAGCTTTAGTTATGAAACAGTCAATAGTGTTAATTGTGAAGTTGTCATACACTAACATTGCCACCGGTGTTTTGCTAAAACGGCTGATTAGCATGTAAGCTAATGTTCATAGACAAACGTACACATACAGCTCATATGTGTACGTTTGATTGACAGGTCGTCTACGGTGCTCCGTGTGTGGGGTTGTTAAACGTCCCTTAAAATATGGGATCGTACCATATTAAAAAAAAAACTGATGTCCGGTATTGAGCTGAACTTAAGCGAGATGAAATTCTTATTTTGCCGTTGATGATTACATATAAATCAGAGGTCTGAAAATCTGATAGGATTCGCCATATTTCCCCTCACAGAGTTGGCAGCTCTATCTGTGTGTGTGTGTATAAGAGAGAGAGTACAAGTTATTATTATATATTAGTGCTTAAATGCAGATACTGATCCTCCTCACAGGCTGTCAGATGGTCCATAGCTTTACAGTCTATTACAATAGAGTCCATGAAATACGCACAAATCTTGCCGTTCGTTATGTTGGGCCACGTTGTTATATTATCCTCCAGGTCTGAACCACATTCGGGTGGGGGATAATAACACCAACTCCAGACAAAGTACTAAAACTATGTTCCCATGACATTATAGCTCACAAAACGCTAGCAATCGAAATCTGTTCGTATCTTCCGGACGGAAGTAACTTGCATATGTGGATAGTAATGGCGGTGCCCAGGGTTTGTGGCGTGAACTTGTCTAGAAGTAAATACTAAATTAAGTAGAGATAATTTATGTATAGCACTAAACCTGCACGGGTTCGGGTACCCGCGGTTGACCCGTGGGTGAACCGCAAATTTTCACGAAACGGGTGAAAAATGTTGTGCCGTGTCGGATACGGGTTCGGTTCGGGTCGGACGTGGGTGATCGCGGGTCTAATTTGCGGTTCATAGGCTAAAAACTGTTCTTTAGTTTGGACTTGTATAGCTGCCTCCTGTCGGCTTCCTTCTTGATGCGTTTTTCAAGCGTGTGTGTGTGTGTGTGTGTGTGAGCTCACGGATAAAAATTGTTTTTGAATTTATTATTTGTCTGCTACTGTTTAACAACATTTTTATTTGGCTCTGCCTTGGCTATGTCACTGTTCACTATATTCGTGGTAATACATTTTGTATTTAAGTTTGACATTTTCTTCCGGGTTCGGGTCGGTTATCGGGTTCATTTATAGCAGGTCGGTTCGGGTGCGGATTTTTGATTTTTTTTCCATCGGAAAACGGGACGTATACGGGTTTGAACATGACGGGTACGGGCGGTTGCGGTTTGTCAAAATCAGAACCGTGCAGGACTCTGTGTTGCATATATGTGACCCACCACCAGTAAACCAGGCATAAGTGTGTGTAAATCCAAACAGAGTTATGTGTGTATCTTGGTAGAGTGGAAACTAAGGTTTAAGATGGTGAAAAAATGATGTTTCTATCACAAGTAGAACCAAAGTTATGGTCATTTTAATATCCACATTTGGACATATTTTACAATTTGCATATTTTTAGATATTGTCCGTTAAAGTTTTGGACTGTTTTGGGGTAGGAAGTCCTTAGCAACGCATAATAATTTGTATCCGATTGACAAAAAATATTCACAGATGTTAAAGGACACTCTGATGGACATGTCACAGAAGTTTTATATATTATAATAATAGGACAGAAGTGTGACGTATTATAATCATTTGGCTTACACCATTGGACAGAACATTCAATATAAGCTTTTACCTCGTACCAAACACTTGGGTGTTTACCCACGGAACGGAGATCGTTTTGTTCGGCGAAAAGAGGTGGAAGTCGTCTTTGTCTTTGCTCAGCAATACCTGAACTTTTGTCACCGCTTAAATAATTGACTCAATAAACACCTTTATTGATTGGATTTCAATGTAATGACCACAGGAAGTGAACATAGAGGTGTTAAGGTACCGTTTTTTGATAAGGTGTAAACACTAATAACAAATCACCTTCCAGCCTAAATTTGGCTGTAGCTCTGAACGGCTCAGCGCCACTTATGCCTGGTTTGGTGGTGGCGGGTCACATATGTGACAGTAGGTGTTAAAATATAGTTTGAAAATATGTTTGTGTGTTTTACACATTTGTCTGTGTGTACTGTTACAGTAATCTGCTCCTGTTTGATGAAAGAAAGAGCTTTTCCCTCAGCAGGAGGAGGAGGAGGAGGAGGAGGAGGGGAGGGTGGGGGGGGGGGGGGGGGGGGTTATTGTCTTCCACTCAGCAGGAAGTTCACATTAATCCCTCTTAGATGCAGGTGGTCGAGCACAAGCAAACAGTTAAATCCTGCGCTCCCTTTGCTCCACCTCTTTGGTGTTGTGACATCATTAGTCCGGCCCCCTGAAAGATGTGCTCTGCTTCCCCACAGCCCTTCACTGTCTACTGCACTAGTGTTGAGTGAAGGACGCTGCTGGACGACAACCGAAAGACATGTTCTGAAGGACAAGGACAAACTAAAGACATGTTCTGAAGGACTTCACAGCTGTTTCTGCTGGACTCACACCCACAGGTGGGACGTAACCAAGTATAACTACTTCATTACTGTACTGAAGTACACTGTTTAGGTATCTGTACTTAAATGGAGTATTTATTTCTCTGAAAAACCTTTTACTTTTACTCCCTACATTTTTGCATAAATATTTGTACTTTATACTCTTTACATTTATAGAAATACATGTACTTTATACTCTTTACATTTATATAAATATATGTACTTTATACTCTTTACATTTATATAAATATTTGTACTTTATACTCTTTACATTTATAGAAATATATGTACTTTATACTCTTTACATTTATAGAAATATATGTACTTTATACTCTTTACATTTGTATAAATATATGTACTTTATACTCTTTACATTTATTTAAATATATGTACTTTATACTCTTTACATTTATATAAATATATGTACTTTATACTCTTTACATTTATATAAATATATGTACTTTATACTCTTTACATTTGTATAAATATATGTACTTTATACTCTTTACATTTATAGAAATATATGTACTTTATACTCTTTACATTTGTATAAATATATGTACTTTATACTCTTTACATTTATTTAAATATATGTACTTTATACTCTTTACATTTATATAAATATATGTACTTTATACTCTTTACATTTATATAAATATATGTACTTTATACTCTTTACATTTATATAAATATATGTACTTTACACTCTTTACATTTATATAAATATATGTACTTTATACTCTTTACATTTATATAAATATATGTACTTTATACTCTTTACATTTATATAAATATATGTACTTTATACTCTTTACATTCTCAGAACAGATTTGTTACTTTTTCAAACTCAACTGTGTAAAATCATTCACTTCAGAGAGAAAATCTGAAATAATATAGAATTATGACTTTTATCTCATAATTTCAACTCTTTTTCTTCATAATTATCCATTTCTTCTCTCATATGTGTTAATGTATCTGATAATTTTGACTTTTTACCTTATAATCATGCTTTTTGATTTTGATTTGATTTGAATGATTTATTTCGAACATATGCAAAGTGCAACAATAATCAATACATCAATAATAATAATAATAACAATGACATGTCCGAAAAGGAGTAAGATGACGCAAAAGCTTATTTTGAAAAAAACTTTAAAAAAACTTACATATGACATTTTTGTCATAATCTTGATGTTTCATCTAAATTGTCTTTTTTCCCCATTTTTCCTAAATGTTCTGTCCATACCCACGGAACTGAGACCATGACCCAGTAAAACACATCATCTACACACTAACTCACTTTTAAAGGATTTATTTTTGCATAATTTTCTTTTTTTTTCTTCTTTTTTTCTGCTTAAATAAGTATTATTTAATCCATAGTATTCATCAGTACTTTTCCCACCACAGTAGCTGTACTTTTACTTCAGTACAGAATGTACTTCTACTTCAATACAGAATGTGTGTACTTGTACTTGTACTTCAGCACAGAATTTGTGTACTTCTACTTCAATAGAGAATTTGTGTACTTCTACTTTAATACAGAATGTGTGTACTTGTACTGCAGTACAGAATGTCAGTACTTTGACCACCTCTGCTCTACCTCAGGCATGGCTCTTCAGACCGCCATCATGAACCCTCAGTTCATAAACTTCTGCTTCCCTGGTTCCGTCATGGAGTACGACATGGACAAAAGTCTGGATGGGGGTCTTCTGGCTGAGGTGGAGACTGAGGAGGACTACAGGGAGACCACCAAGGACCTGTTGAGCTTCATAGACTCTGCCTCCAGCAACATCAAACTGGCTCTGGACAAGCCGGTCAAGTCCAAGCGGAAGGTCAACCACCGCAAGTACCTGCAGAAGCAGATTAAACGATGCACCGGCATCATAACTCCGCCGGGGAACGGAGCTGAAACCCCGGGAAAAAGACCGGCTCTGCCCTTGGCTCCGCCTCCGCCTGCTTCCTTCCAGAGCAAAACGCTGCCCAAGCGGGACGGGCTCCACGCCAACTTACAGAGCAGGAGCCTGGCGGCGCTGTTCAGCCCGGTGCAGGACGCCAAGAAGCCGCCCCTGAGGCACCGCAACCTTCCTCCGTCCTTCTTCACCGAGCCAGACAACTGCTCCAAGGTCAGCCCGGCGGTGGCGGCAGCGGCGGTGGGGATGACGCTCAAGGACCTGGAGCGGGGGAACCCTGAGGCCGTGGACTTTTTTGAGCTGTTGGGTCCTGATTACAGCCACGTGGTGACAGAGCAGGAGCTGTACCAGAGTGTCACGAGCCGAGGGTCTGCGGTGGGGGGCCTGGACCCAGCTTCCTACGATGCTCAGCACTTCCTGTTCTCGGAGCCGTGGAGCCACTGCTCTGGAGGTGGAGCTAAGAAACAGGGGGAGAGTGTCCGATCGGGGCCGTCTCAGCCCCCACCCTTCTGTCACTCTGAGCCTGCATCCGGCCCTGTGGAGGACAACTCGCTGTGCACTTTGGCCTTTACCAACTTCTTCACAGACTGTTCCGTTCCTCAGGTCACGTACGACGTAAGCGCTGGATTTAACAGAAACAATTATTCGTGCCTATGAGTGTTTGTAGAAAGTGCTGCTGAGCCTTTAACTCTGGAAACACTGACTTTTTCAGCTCCTCCTCTGAGAACTAAAGAGGGATGATTTGACCCCCTGCCCTGGAATATGTGCCACTAACAGCAGGAAGTCACCTGCTGGGACTACAAAGCCTGGTGTGAACTATAAACCAAGCCTTGGTCTTCTTGTCATGTGATTTTGAGGCTGAGCTGATTTTAATGTTTGAGTGAAATGAAATGAATGACTCATCACGATTGTCTGAGGGGCTGTTTACACTGGGACGATTGCGGCGACATATGACAGCATATTTTTATCAGAAGTGCCCTTCATTTACATAGTGCCTGGGTGTGACGAAACGCACATGTTCACGTTGCATGTGTCTTTACGTCACATATGTTGACGTCACATACACTTTCATGTTACATTCATACTCTGAGCAGGTAAAGCAACAAACATGTGGGACAACCTGGATCCCACAGATCTTCCAGCTGAACCAGCATAGGGTGAGCATACGTCCGGATTTTGTCTGGAGAGACGGCTCTAAAACCGGATTGTCCGGATGTCTGTCCCACGTCCTCACTTTTTACATTTCATCCTAAGGACAAAATGTAAACAGTAAGAATGCGTGACACACATCCGGCCAGTCCAGTTTTAGAGCCGTCTGTCCAGACAAAATCTGGACATTTGCTCACCCTGCACTAGCAGCTCTAGTAAATGTACAGGAGTCATTTCAGCTTTTGGACAGACATTACACACATACCATAGTCCAACAGAGGTGAGTGGACAATTGCATTTGTCAAAAACAGATAAGGACATGTCGACGGTCTATCACAGTACCACCTCGCGGTCTGGCATGACTATCCAATCGTATTTCGCTAAATGTTGCGTATTCGTATAAACAAGGATTTTCCCCTGAAAACGTTGATCTAAACGCAGATGAAAAACTGAAGACGAGATGGCACTTTTGCAACTTCTGTTTTCGTCGTCTCTGTATAAACGTCTCCTCAGAACTGAAGAGGGATGATTTGACCCCCTGCCCTGGAATATGTGCCACTACCAGCAGGAAGTCACCTGCTGGGACTACAAAGCCTGGTGTGAACTGTAAACCAAGCCTTGGTCTTCTTGTCATGTGATTTTGAGGCTGAGTTGATTTTAATGTTTGAGTGAAATGAAACGAGTGACTCAAATACCTGTATCATTTGTTCTTTCGTTTTGCAACTGCCAATCAAAAACAAAAAATTAAAAGGACACGACAAAAACATGAGAACGAATTTATGTCTGTTTTTTCATATTTCGATTTTAGGCTCAGATCAAACATACGAAATGGAAAAACAGGCCACTTGGCTGAATTTGACTTTTATATTTAAATGTTTGTATTTATGTGACCTGGAAGTTTTGCCTGCAGCAGTTTGATTGATTAGCTATTTCATTTATTAATAATATTTTTATTAATCGACTTTGGTGCCAACACTGGCAGCAGACAGGAAAGGAAGAAGTAGAAGCAGGGACAGGAGAATGTTTATTTTTTATTGACAGATTTAGATTAAATGGAGATAGCTTAGCTTTAGCTAGCTAGCTGGTTTTCATTGACACTTGGATGAAATAGTGATGTCTTGAATAGTTTATTGTCCAGAACTTTTGACTGTCACTCTAAGTGATTTTATGTAAACTCCACTGTTGTGTAGTTTTACTCTTTCTACTGTAAAGCGCTCTGCGGCTGCTGCCTGAGATGGTTGAACCATACGTTAATAAAGTTTGATTTAAACTGTATTCATTATGGCTGACTTCCAAAAGTGAACACTTTCCTGTCCTTGCTTCTATTTCTTCCTTTCCTGGCTGCTGACGGTGTTGGCACCAATACATGATTAATAAAAAATGTTATTGATAAATGAAATAGATAAATGCTAAATGTAAATTAATCTGTTACCATGCTAGAAAAAAATATCTCGCTGAACGCAGCATACATACAAACAATTGAATATAAAAATCTAATTCAGTCAAGTTTCCTGTTTGTCCATTTCATATTTTTGATCTGAGCCTAAAATCGAAATATGAAAAAACAGGTCTATATTTCATTTTCATGTTGTATTAAGAAAATTAAAAAGAAAATAATCCATCTCTTTTTTATTTATTTTTTTTGTCAATTGGCAGTTTAAAAAACGAAAGAATGAACATATTGTGTCACCATGGTTGTCTGAGACAATTCATAGATCTATCTACAGGAACACAAAGCAGGTACAGTTACTGTAAAACCTAGTTCTTCCTTTTTGGCAAATGACTCTTGGTTAGGAAGTAAGTAAATGTTATTTATATAGTACCCTTCACAGGGTGCTTCACAGTAAAAAAAAAACAATAGAAATAAAATTCAAACATTTAGAATCAATGCCCAGGAAAGTCTTAGAACCAGTGGCGTATAAAGTGCGAGTAACCAGTAAACACCAGTAAACAAGAACAGATCAAATACTATTAGGCGTGTTTCCACGTGCCGTTCCGATAGGGCCGCCTTCCGGAACTTTTACAGGAACCAATAGAGTTCCTCCTCGAGGGTAGGTACTTGAGAACAGCAGAGTCAGAATGGTTGTTGCAAATAAGTTACTAGTTAGTTACTGTAGTTACTAGTAGTTACTGGGGGAAGTTTACCACACGATGAAGCAGAAGAACAGCGAAAAAAAAACCCCGATAGAATTAAGAAGAGTGTCTATCATGTCTAGTCTGGTTATGATTTCCTCCTCTGCTGCTGCTTTGGCACTTTTTTATTAGTGATGTTACCATAGCAATTTATGCGCTATGATGAAGTTATCTCAAGCTTTTTATGGTTCAGCTACACGGATTGCAAATTTTCACATTCACGCATTGAGATTACAATGGAGAGACGTGTTGCTGTGGCGCGTTTTAGTTTAGTTTAGTTTATTTCACACAATTTAAAATATACAGCAAAAGACGAATACAAATTTAATGTGCTGTGCTGGAAGAGGCAGAAAGCCTGATAGGCTTATAAGGAGCCTCCACCAAGTAGAATGTAAACCACGGCATACAAAAGTACATGAAATAAAATACATAGGCCTACATAATTAAACACAAAACAGAAAACTAAACAAAAGATCATTAAAAATAAATGCACATATGGGATTAAATTAGATCAACAGAAGTAATTTAAAGAAAAAAAATTAAATATCTACAGTTATGGAATAAACTTGTTAATACATCTCAAGAAAATACTCTCTCAGGAGTCTCTTAAAACATTTTAGTGAAGTGCAGTTTCTAGCTATGTGTGAGACCTGATTCCATAATTTGGCACCTCTGAATCTAATACAAAATTGACCTCTGCTTGGAGCAGCACGTCTTGCTGCAAATACATGTAAACACTGGGTTGAAAATATTGAACTTTTCAGGCCAATTCACGTGACACCGGGCCACAAAAGCCCATCAGCGTTGTGATGGAATGATGTATGACGCTCAGACCGACCCAGAAGGCGACAGAAAGAAAAACTGAGCCTGAAATAATGTTGAAAGCGGTCGTCACCTAGATGCAGTTCCTGGAGGAGGTAGTGGAATTCCCTGTGCTGCAGGTGCTTCTGCAGGATCAACTGAACCCAAAAGCGACGGCATATGGCCCTATGGGACCTCCACAGCAGGTACAGAGCAGCAATCCAAATGATCTCAGCCATAGTTGAGGACAGACTGAAATCACAGAACAGATTTTGTTTATCTATGTTTCTATGTTTATGCAGCGTCCACAATCGGATATTGCGCGTTCGGAGTGCCCGCGAATTGTTTAGCGTTCAAACTTGGGTGTTTACCCGGTGCGCCAGAGTTGTATACGCATACGTTCGCATTCGGTGTGAGCGTAGCATTACAGGGCCATTGTGTATGGAGACACGACACCTGAGGGTACCGGCCTAACTCACAGCTCAGTCAAAGTATGTCCCCCAAAAATGTCCTGGAAGTTCCGATAGTGGAAACATGCCTTATAGGGTACAAAACCTGAGATGGGGTACTTCAGGCTAATGCTAACAAGGCTCATTATTAGCATTAGCATAGTCTACATTAGCAGAGCACATTCCAAAGGATCCCTAAGGAGTCTTTAGGGGTGTTACAGAGCATTTTCTGTCGCTCAAAGTGACTGAAAAACACAGAAGAAAAGAGGCTTTTCTCTGATCCAGAGGTGGAAAGAACTAAACTTACTTCATTACTGTACTTAAAACAGACCTATTATTCTGATCCGTGTTTTTCTACAAACATACAATGTTCTAATGTCGGATGTTGACTGCAAACCTCAGCAAAGTTACTGAACATGAGCTATAGTGTTTATGTGTTTATGTCCTACAACCTGGTTTCCCGCCACAGCTGGTTACCAGATGTTCAACAGATGTGTACAAAACCTGACGTCAGGTTGAAGCGTCTTTGGGACGAATTCTCCAACAGTGTGGGACCGGCCCCTGTAACGTAACATAATGTGCGAATGGTCCTAAATATTAAGGTGCTTGATTCCTCCTGGTGTTCTGTCAAAATGGGCATCCCCGTCAAAATGAGCTACCAGCAGCTAACATTAACAATAATCTCTATAAATTCACATTACTCCATCAAAATATGTTGCTTTGCATTTGGAAATATTACGATGGATATGATATAATGCTCCCATTATAGTTAGACTTTTTTTTACTATTTTATTTTTCTAATATTTTATTAGGTTTAGTTGCTCAAAAGGTAGGCTATTGCGTCTTTTGAAATAACAATAGTTCTAACCTGAATAATAACACCCAGGTAGGCTAAGTCACGTGCATTACGGTCATATCATACAAAGTGAACTTACTTATGCTATTATCATCTAATGTCAATAATCTACACCAAACTATGAATTAATCTAAATCATCAGTCCTTTATCTAGTCAGTGAAACTAACGTCAATATCCAATCTATCAAATGTGATTGCTTACATGTTTACTGGTCAAAGGCACGATAAAATGTAGCACTTCCTAAGTATTACTTACGTCCAGCGTCCAAGTCAATTACACATCTGGCAGGGAATGACTGAACTGATGGGATTTTTCTCTGTGAAAATGCTTGGAGGTCATGTGCATGCTCAGAAGCGCTTGGGAGCCCAATGTGACGGGATGCCTGAATTGACGGAACACCAGTTCAATAGTGAGAGCAGCGCACCGGAAAAATTTATAATTAAAGGAGCATTGTGCGTTGGTTGTGTTTTAAAAAATGTGCAGGTTGTTTTGTTTCCAGCTGTTTTTGGAGGGTACAAAAATGACTGGAGGTCGAACAGCAGAGTTTGTACTTCCTCATACATGTGCATGACGCGCTGATGAGGCGTCTGTGATTGGCTCATAGAATGAATGTGTGAAGAAACACTCCTGCCTCCCCTCTGGCTCTGGGTGTGTGTTCCCAGAGTAACATCCAGCTAGGTTTGGTGCCGTCGCTTGTTTTGAAAACTTTTCCAGAAAAAAACAGGCTTTTTTTCCACAGAGACACATGAGCAAATTTGATCGAACATTTTTTTCCAGTTTGTGCAGCAGCTACTGTGGTGCCGTCTTCTCTTGTAGAAGTGCTTGCAGATGCTAACGCTACTTCAATGGCTGTGGTTCAGTTGGTAGAGCAGGTCGTCCATTGACGGAAGGGTCGGTCTTTCACGTCTCGACTCTGGCTGTCCACATCTCCAAGTGTCCTTGGGCAAAGACACTGAACCCATTGTTAGTCTCCCAGTAGGACTGACAGAACCTTAGAAACCTACTGGTGTATGAGTGTGTGTGAATGGGTGAATGTGAAGCTAATGTAAAGAGCTTTGAACCATGAAGGTGGAAAAGAACCATAGAAGTGAAGAACATTTACTTCAGAGTCACTGCAATGGGGGAGGGGCTTAACCCCACGTGGGTAATGCCAATGTCCTTGTGATGTGTAGTGGACAGACTTTCTCTGTGTTGTTTTCTATGAATGATGGTAAATCCATCCAGTGGAGGGGACACACAACACAGCAAACACAGCATGTGTTGGTAACTCAGGGTGACCCATCAGATTCCAAAAGGAGAAAAGTGGTTTTGAGTGGAATGACATCTTTACAACGGAAAAGTGTGTGACTTGATAGCCTATGTTAGCCTCTATGTACAGTAGCCTATGTTAGCCTCTGTGTACAGTAGCCTATGTTAGCCTCTGTGTACAGTAGCCTATGTTAGCTGCTGTGTACAGTAGCCTATGTTAGCCTCTATGTACAGTAGCCTATGTTAGCCTCTGTGTACAGTAGCCTATGTTAGCTGCTATGTACAGTAGCCTATGTTAGCCTCTGTGTACAGTAGCCTATGTTAGCCTCTGTGTACAGTAGCCTATGTTAGCCTCTATGTACAGTAGCCTATGTTAGCCTCAGTGTACAGTAGCCTATGTTAGCCTCTATGTACAGTAGCCTATGTTAGCCTCTGTGTACAGTAGCCTATGTTAGCCTCTATGTACAGTAGCCTATGTTAGCCTCTGTGTACAGTAGCCTATGTTAGCCTCTGTGTACAGTAGCCTATGTTAGCTGCTATGTACAGTAGCCTATGTTAGCCTCTGTGTACAGTAGCCTATGTTAGCCTCTGTGTACAGTAGCCTATGTTAGCCTCTATGTACAGTAGCCTATGGTAGCCTCTGTGTACAGTAGCCTATGTTAGCCTCTATGTACAGTAGCCTATGTTAGCCTCTGTGTACAGTAGCCTATGTTAGCCTCTATGTACAGTAGCCTATGTTAGCCTCTGTGTACAGTAGCCTATGTTAGCCTCTGTGTACAGTAGCCTATGTTAGCCTCTATGTACAGTAGCCTATGTTAGCCTCTGTGTACAGTAGCCTATGTTAGCCTCTGTGTACAGTAGCCTATGTTAGCCTCTATGTACAGTAGCCTATGTTAGCCTCTGTGTGCAGCAGCCTATGTTAGCCTCTGTGTACAGTAGCCTATGTTAGCCTCTATGTACAGTAGCCTATGTTAGCCTCTGTGTACAGTAGCCTATGTTAGCCTCTATGTACAGTAAAATGGTCTGCATTTATATAGCGCTTTTCCACCTTCATGGTGCTCAAAGCTCTTTACAGTAGCTTCACATTCACCCACACACACATACACCAGTAGGTTTCTAAGGTTCTGTCAGTCCTACTGGGGGCCTAAGTCAGGGTTCAGTGTCTTGCTCAAGGACACTTCGGCATGTGGACATGGGACGGGAACCACCAACCTCTTGGTCATTGGGCGACCCGCTCTACCAACTGAGCCACAGCCGCCCTAGCCTATGTTAGCCTGTGTGTACAGTAGCCTATGTTAGCCTGTGTGTACAGTAGCCTATGTTAGCCTGTGTGTACAGTAGCCTATGTTAGCCTGTGTGTACAGTAGCCAACCCCTGGAAATCATGGAGCGTTACTCTGTAGGATCTGAAAACTCACAGAGAGTTACAACTGAATATAATAGGTCTGCTTTAAGTCCAGTTTTTAGAGTTTTTTACTTTACTGGAGTATTTATTTTTCTGACAACTTCTTACTATTACTTCCTACATTTTTGTATAAATATCTGTATTTATACTTTTTACATTTATATAAATATCTGTACTTTATACTCTTTACATTTATATAAATATTTGTACCTTATACTCTTTATATTCTCAGAATAGACTCATTACTTTTTCAACCTACACAAATGTGACAGAATGAAAAGTTAGTCCTAAATCACAAATTGTGACAGACTATATAAGCTCATGATTGGGTTTTTTAAATCTCATAATTCTGCTTTTTATGACTTTTGAAATTTTCCTAAATGTTCTGTCCATACTCACTAAACTCAGTACCATCATCTACACACTAACTCACTTTCAAAGGCTTTATTTTTTGGATATTTTTGACATTTTTACTGGTTTTTTTTGTCTGTATTACAGTTGAGAAGTTGTACTTTTTTACTTTTACTTCAGTAAAGCAGTTGAATCAGTACTGGTACTTTTACCGAAGTATTTTTCCACACCAGTAGTAGTACTTGTACTGCAGAACTTTTCCACCTCTGCTCTGATCAAACCCGTCCAGTAAAAACCCGTGGACTCCTCTACATCCTCCTTAAACTGTACACATACTTTCAGTTTCACTTCAGTTCTGCTCTTTTTTTTCAGATGTTTATTTAAAAACACACGTTCATACTTTTCTGCATCTGTACTTTTTCTACCGTCTCTTGTTAATGTCACTTCTGTACAGATGTGTATGTGAAAATCTCACTTTCCTGGAATGATCAAAACAAACGCCACCGCCTGAAAAGACTTTTAGAAGAGTCATTTAGCATTTGTCTGTTTGTTTTTTTAAAGATTATAATGTATATAGTAATTGTAAGATGATAAAATAAAGCTGGTCTTTATTTTTCTGACAACAGTTTCCATGTGTGTTTCTATTGGCTGTTCATTAATCTCTCCCAACATTGGTTGGGAGAGATTAATGAAGTCACCTTGTGTGTGTGTGTCTGTGTGTGTGTGTGTGTGTGTGTGTGTGTGTGTGTGTGTGTGTGTGTGTGTGTGTGTGTGTCTCTGTGTGTGTGTGTCTGTGTGTGTGTGTGTGTGTCTCTGTGTGTGTGTGTGTGTGTGTCTCTGTGTGTGTGTGTGTCTGTGTGTGTGTGTCCACAGAGACATATCATGCTATAACTCAACTAGTATTCAGAGAAAGTCTAATCTCGTCCCTATTTTGTGCCAATCTCAGTTTTCTATGACAACCTGTTCTTGAATTAGAGACAATAATGTGATTTTGACCTTTCTGCTAACTATGACCTTGACCTTTGACCTTTGGTCAAATGGATCATTACATCTGATGTATATTAGCTATATTTAATGTAATTTAATGTAATTCCATTGATTTATAGCATGATATGTCTCTGCGGACACACACACACACACACACACTCACACACACACACTGATTACAATAATCTCTCCCAACCAATTTTGGGCAAGATTAACAAACTTGTGAAGATACAAAACTTGCAAAACAAACTTTGCCTTTGTGGAATTTCCAAAAGAGTTTCAACTTAAAAATGTCTTCCTTAAAAAAAAAAAAATAAAAAATAAAAAAAAAAATTGGTCATTTTGGACCATCTTCAAATCTGGTTCAGATCAATATTCATGCCCGTCCACACATTTCTGGACGTGTTTCAAGGTGTTGTGAGTCATTTTCCAAACACTTATCAGCGCCCCCTGGTGTTCACATGGTAAAATACTATATAGTCTGGAATGTAAGGGGAACAATTGTGCTAATTAATGCAGAAGCAGGGTCACAGCCATTTAAAATGTGGGGGTCTTCTAGTTTGTGGCACATGAGCAAAATTTTCTGAATCTATCATCAGGAAAATTAACAAACAATTATAAATTAATGGATAAATTTTTTATATTAAAAAAGTGAAAATAATACCAAAAATGTGTTTTTCCTCACTCTTTGACAGAAATACAATACGCCGCCTCCCTACCCCCTACTCAAAACATCCAAAAGTGCTCCTCCGACTGTCAGTACGTGGAGGTACTGCAGGGGTTATGCGAAACTTTTCAAAATTATTTTTAAGCCAAAATCATAAGATAAAAAGTCATAATTATTATTATTATTATTATTATTATTATTATTATTATTATTATTATTATTCGGTGGTGCAGTGGTTAGTACGGTGGTGCAGTGGTTAGCGCGGTGGTGCAGTGGTTAGCGCGGTGGTGCAGTGGTTAGCACGGCGGTGCAGTGGTTAGCACGGCGGTGCAGTGGTTGGCACGGCGGTGCAGTGGTTGGCACGGCGGTGCAGTGGTTGGCACGGCGGTGCAGTGGTTGGCACGGCGGTGCAGTGGTTGGCACGGCGGTGCAGTGGTTAGCACGGCGGTGCAGTGGTTAGCACGGCGGTGCAGTGGTTAGCACGGCGGTGCAGTGGTTAGCACGGCGGTGCAGTGGTTAGCACGGCGGTGCAGTGGTTAGCACTCGTGCCTCACAGCAAGAAGGACCCTGGTTCGAATCCCGTACCAGACCTTTCTGTGTGGAGTTTGCATGTCCTCCCCGTGTCCGCGTGGGTTTTCGCCGGGCACTCCGGTTTCCTCCCACCATCCAAACACATGCACTGATAGGTTAATTGGTTAATCTAAAATTGTCCATAGGTGTGAATGTGAGAGTGATTGTTTGTCTATATATGTTCAGCCCTGAGATGAATTGGCGTCTCATACAGGGTGTACCCCGCCTTCGCCCATTGTAGCTGGATTAGGCCCCCAGTGACCCCCGCGACCCAAGTGTGGATAAAGCGGGTTCAGATAATGAATGAATGAATTATTATTATTATTATTATTTATTTTTTTCTTACAAAAATGTTTTGTCCATGTCAGGGGGTACTACACTAAAAATGTTTCTAAGGAGGAACATCACTGAAAAAGTTTGAGAACCACTGGTTTAGGGTAAATGTCATGAAGCAAGACATAGTTTAGTTAACTTAGTTGTTAATGGTAACATTTCTCATTCCTTACTGGTGACTGTTTGCTAACACCGCTAAGATGAGCCGTTTACATTTCGCACAGTGAACTGAGGTGCGCTTCATTTCTACATGCTGTTGTGCCGCCAGGGCGGGTAAACAGTTTAAACCGTATATATTTAACGACCCCACAATGTTGTTGTTGTTTGTGACTGACAGTAACTGTTTATCCTGAAATAAAAAGTAGGTGAGACCAACTCTGTGTCTGTTTCCTGGATCCAGTAACGATATAATATATAACCTCAAAAAAAAGTGGAGGGTATGAAATCATCTGGTTGTAGAAGGGTGCGACGCCCATGGAAATTGGTACGAAGTTAAATCTGGTTCTGCTGAACACAAATCTGCGGGAGCAAATTCTTAATGAGGCCACCATATTGCATGATTCAAAATGGCCGCCACCGAAAAAAAAATTTTTTCTTTTATTTCTAAAAGGTCATAAGACTAACCAAGGCACATATCATTAATTTTAAGCCTCAAAGATATTAAATCTTTATTTTATGTGACAGGAGTAGACCATTGATCATTACTGATATAACAAATATGGATGATTATTGGTGTCAGAAAAATGATGGAAAGTTCAATATACTTTGTTTTTAAATGTATTTGACAATATATATTTAATTGTTCTATATTACTTCAGTGCTCACTTTAACAGGTGTATACGTACATTTAGATTCAAAATAGTAGATGAGTGACAGGGAAGTTAAGTTAAGACATGATGTGATTCTATCTTTTTACTATTTGTTTTACCCCTACCCTAATTTTGCCTTTAGCGTATCTGTCTCATACAGCTGTGTTATGGAAGTGAAACGTTCCATGGCACGAGCAGTGATCAAACAATTCTCCACTGATGGAGTTGTGCTGCCCACAAATATGGTGGGGTCTTTGTGACCACCTTCCATGTCACAGGTGGGTCATTCCAGGTCCATCAAGTCCAAGTCCTGTTCAAACCTGTGCACTGAACACAGATAAGGTAAAGGTAAAGGTACATTTTTAGTCATTATACACTGTACAATGAAATGTGTTCCCTGCATTTAACCCACCCTTTTAATTTGATGTCATTGGGGTAACCAGTAAGGAGCAGTGGGCACCCATGGGTGGCGCCCAGGGACCCATCTATTGCTGTAGAACCAGGCTAATGGTCAGAATCACCTGCTGGAGGATTTGACCCTAACAAACATGTTTTTGGGTGATGGGGGAAACCAGAGCACCTGGAGGAAACCGTCCAGACACGAGGAGAGAAACATGTAAAGTCCACACAGGAAGGCCCACGTGGTCTGGAAATGAAACCCACCCTGTGAGACCAGAGCGTTAACCGCCCAGCCATCGTGCTGCCAGATAATTCCACTAATGATCCCATTTACCTGGATAAGACATTGTGTTCATCAAATGAACAGGTTTGGATCAATACATGGCAGGACTTTGACTAGATGGACCTGGAACTACCACCTCTGTTCCATGTAGACAGTTAGTCACAGTCAGGGAAACTTCTCTCAGGATGAGTTTCATGGAACAGCTGTCAGTGTCCTTATGTGTCCTTTACATAGAAATGTATCCGTATAATCACGGATTCTTGTTTCTTTTTCCTTTTTTTTTTTACCTCCAATGCATTAAAACATCAAAGGTGAGCATTTACACTACGAATAAGCATTTACTTTACAGTAACACGAAATACTTATGTCTACCTTTAGGACTATATCATACACACTCTATAGGCAGACGACAGAAAGTACTGAATTTAACAGATTCTACCCCACCCACCCGCTGGCCCGTTACATGATTGTGCAAAATAATTCAAACATTTTATGTTCATTTCAGTGTAAATGACCAATAAAATGTAAAACAAAACAAAACAAAAAATGAAAAAGAGATTTTTCCAGTTTTTCTTGTCTTGGAATGACTTGTTGGACCCCACAGGTACTTGTGTACCTCAGCTGTCACACTTCTACTCAGTGCTTCAGACAGCACAGTTGTCAAGCAATGATTTATAACTTCCACATACTCCAGAGCTCAATAAAAACTCTGGTGTGAAAATTATTACAGATTCTTACAAAATATCTGATGCTCGAAACCAACAAAAAGTGTTTTCTGTTGTTTGTGTCGCTTTTCATCAGCTCCTACAATATTTTTGGGGTGGGCTAGTTTGAATCATTAGAAATTAGAAATTGGCTCCTGGCAGATTACGACTCTGCATGTCAAAAACTATACATGTGCACAATCCCTGATCACAACTGCCCTAAAAGCCTCGACTAATAATATGTGCTGAAAAAAAGGGACATTTTGGATCATGTTAAAATCTGGTTCAAAAGTGGTCTAGATCATTATTTATAGCCCTCTACACATTTATGGAGGTGTTTCAAGGTGTTTTGAGCCTTTTTTTTCCTCCAAAACTCTCACCTATATATATACCTATAATATAAAGTACAGCTATTTATATACATGTAAAGAGTATAAAGTACAGATATTTATATACATGTAAAGAGTATAAAGTACAGATATTTATATACATGTAAAGAGTATAAAGTACAGATATTTATATACATGTAAAGAGTATAAAGTACAGATATTTATATACATGTAAAGAGGATAAAGTACATATATTTATATACATGTAAAGAGTATAAAGTGCAGATGTTTACATAAAAATTTTGGGAGTAAAAGTAAAACATTTCCAGAAAAATAAATACCTAAAAATTTTACTTAAGTACAATAATATAGGAAGTAAAGTAACTTGTAATTAGTTAGTTCCAGTTCTGCTCATTATTCAGTCAGTTTTGGGTTTTCAGCAGGAAAAGACTTCATCTCCCTCTGCTGGACATTAAAGGATCATTTATTCACCTTCATTCTCCTGGAGGATCTGTTGTTTGACACACACACACACACACACACACACACACACACACACACACACACATATATATGTCAAACATCAGATATATATGAATTGACATAAAAATCAGGACGCCACTTGTTACCATTGTCGTCCTGGGATCAAGTGTCAAACATGTGTACAGGCAAACATATCAGGGACAAGAACTCAAATAATTATAATATAAATGATAATAGTAACAATTAAACATAAAGACAAATGTATTAATAATTAAGTTGTAGAACAAAGAATAAATAATAACAAAAAAAAATAAATAGGTTTAAATAAGTTAATAGCCTATTCAATTTCAATTTTATTTATAAAGCCCTAAATCACAACAAAGTCGTCTCAGAGGGCTTTACAAAAACATAATCAACTACAGAGATACATGAAAAGTCCCAAGCATCCCCTGTCCTTAGACCCTCCCCCTGTCCTTAGACCCTCCTTCAAAAAAAACCTTCAAAACCCAGTGGGAAAAAGAAGAAATCTTGAGGAGAACCACATTGAAGGACAGATTCCCTATAGAGGCCTATAGGGAATTTCATAAGAATTATGAACTTCTGAACAAGTTTTTGATTTTCTGTATTTTATCACATGTTTTTCCTGTGTTTTAAAGGAGTTTTTGTGTTTTACATTTGTCATTAGTTTTTTGGTGGTAGTTTATGTTTTTATGAATTTCTGTAGATTTTAACAGATTTTATTTATTTATTTAATTATTCCTCAAGTTTGTTTGAGGAAGAAACTAGGAATACATTAATTGTGTAAAATGAAACACAATTAATGTATATAAAAACATTTATAATGAATTTTGATTCATTGAAATTAAGCCACAGCAACTCTGTGTGTGTGTGTGTGTGTGTGTGTGTGTGTGTGTGTGTGTGTGTGTGTGTGTGTGTGTGTGTGTGTGTGTGTGTGAAGTGAAGGAAAAGCAGTTGAAGCCATTTTATGTAAAATACACTTTACACTGTTTGTCCATTCTTGAATAAAATAAAAATGTGTGTGTGTGTGTGTGTGTGTGTGTGTGTGTGTGTGTGTGTGTGTGTGTGTGTGTGTGTGTGTGTGGGTCAACTAAACACAAGAATTAAAATTTTAAATGTAATTAGTTTGTTTTTGTGATGAAGTCAAATAGTTTGAAAATATGTGCTGATAATATTTCATATTGTGGAGAATTTGAAATGTGTCCAAGGACTTTTTTTCCACTAGTGTATGTTTTTTAATCAGTATTATTTGGTGAAATCTTCTTAATTCATCTTGTCTCATCATCTGAACCCACTTTATCCTCACTAGGGTCACAGGGGTCAGTGGGGGGGTCTAATCTAGCTACAGCGGGTGAAGGCGGGGTACACCCTGTTCTTCTTAACTCTTCATTTTCTAAAACATGTATTTAATGACACACTGTTAAAAGCTTCACATATTTATAAAGTGTTTCAGCACTTGTTCACAGCTTCATTTCACCTTCACCTCTAACCACACTTCTGACTTTTCCTGTTGAAACCAAGAAAATATTAACAAGTGCTTCTGTTTAATGATTTACTGTCTTATTTTCAGTCAACAGGAAACAGCCTGAACAGTTTAATGTGACCACCAGAGGGCAGTAGTGTTCCATTAACATTCTGAACAGTTGAATGTGACCACCAGAGGGCAGTAGTGTTCCACTCACAAACCTCCACTATATACACACATTATAGAAGGTGTCAAACTGTCATAATCAATAGAGATTCAAAATATGAATAAGACAAATAAAAATATAAACATATACACACACACACACACACACAAGTAAATAAATATAAACACACACACACATATATATAGTGTCACATTTTACATGCAAAATGCCTAATTCATTCCAAGACCCTTTAAACCCTTTAAAAATGACCAAAAATTTGACCAGTTTTGTATGAAATACGTGTTAAAAGTAAAAGAAAATGATAAATGTACATTTTAATGTTAGAACATTAAACATTAAACCATTAAAATGAACAAAACATGCAAATCATTTACATACCATTGTGTTTTAATTGTCACTTTCACCTTCAGCTGTGTTTGTTGACAGACCTTTGGTGAAATATTGATTCAAAGACAATTGCCTTCGACCACTTTTCATAATCTTCCCAAAATGCACAAGAAAATTCGGGATGTTTTTTTTCCCCAAGAATTCGGAAAGTTGATGAAATTTTGCCAGCATGTCTTTTATTTGTGATGATGGAATGATGGCTCCTCTTCCTCCTCTACATTCTGTCCATTTAATTCCTCATACATGCAGTGTTTCAGCTCCTTCAGCTCCTCCGTTGTCACTTCTTCTTGGTGCTCCTCGACCAAATTGTTAATGTCCTCATCATTCACGTCAAGCCCCATGGCTTTTCCCAAAGACACAATTTCATTCACCTCAGGAGGGAACCATGTGGTCCCAGGGTGACCACATGGATGCCCCCCCTTAAGCCACAACGATCAAAATTTCTTTCATTAAATTATATTTATAAATGCTTATTTCTTAATTGCATGGAAACATAAAATAACTGTAAATGTTCCCTGGTTTCTTAAGTGTTTTTAGTTCGTAAAGTTAATCTCTCATGCTTCACTCTTGCTACAAAGTGACCGTCAACCCCTGTGCCCGGATACCTAAAATTTCCACGGTTCGTGAACACACCTTGCCTCATGCACCCCATAACTGAAATGCAGCATGTTTATAGGCCCCGTCCCATTTGTCCCCCTTAAAACTTCCACTTGGTTTTAAGTTCCCTAAAAAGTAAATTCCACTCATCAAGGGGAAATAATTCCCCTGAAAATGGGACACCACTCGCCAAGTGAACGTAACAAACGTGCTCACGTCACACGCTGACAAGTCTACCCCGCCAAATATGAAACCACCCCTCCGCGAGACTGACATCAGCTGACTACTATTTACACGGAGGACAAATGTCGGTCCCAGCTGTGTTACCTGTTGTGTTGGTTCTGTTTATTTACCTTCGGGATGCGCAGAGAAGAAATGCGGCAAACAGAAGACACATTCGCCGTCTACTTTGCCTTTCAGTCTTGTCTCAGGTATGTTGATTTACTTAAATATTTTGATGTATTTTTTCTTCAATAGTTGGCGATTTATAACATTAACGTTAGCATTACTGCTAGCTTGACAAGGTAACATGGGTTTTTCATCTTTCATCTTCCACTCAAAACGAAGTCCGCAACCAACCTCACTACATTTTGAGGGTTGATTTTAAGGGCAAAATCGCACTCCCACTTGCTCCCCTAGGTAATGGGACACCCTACCCCTACACATGAACGCGCAAAATCTAGGGTTAGGGGAAATTTTAGGGTTAGGGGGAGAAATGGGACAGGGCCATAGACAAACAGGATGGTGCTAGGATGCGCGTGCAGCCAGGACCGTCAGTAGACCGCCCCTATGAGCTGTCAGACTATGATTAATCTGTGTCTTTTCAAGATCTATAATGCTGCATAAATAAATTAGCACTTAAAAGCGAGCATCACCTAGTGGATCCTTACTTGATAAAAGAGTGGAGGGACCATGTCGGTAAGTTTCCAAGTATACAATAGCCTGACATATTTGTACTTAATAGACAAGCCTTCTATGTACACTCATGAAAAACGTAGCGCCTACAGACACAGGCTCAGGCTGACACCACTAGCGGAGGGAACCTACTGGACTGAGGAAGTTGTCGTTGTTTGTCCTTGGGAGGGGGGGGGGTGTATTCCAAGTAGGCGGTTTAGTGGTAAGCCTGGATAAGTTAACCTAGAGGTGGTGGTAATAACATATAATTATCATTATCAATAATAGTCATTATTGTCTTAACTAGGGAAAGCTAGCAGGCTACTCTGTTAGCGGGTTTATCACTTCCTCTGGTTAAACACTTAACCACCTACTTGGATATCCTCCAAATCTTTCTTTTTATCTTCAATATGTACTTCATTGTAGGTTTGGGTCATGCTGCAGTAATTTTATTCAAGGTCCAGATTGTGGTTAGAATGGGAAGGACAGACAAACAGACATTCCTGATCGTGCTCTCATCCCAGTCCACACACTGGATCGCTTGTAACAATAGATTTTTTTTTCTGTTTTTTTTTTTTTTTTTAAATTCGTGAGACCCAGATGAAATTTTATCCAGTTTAACCCTGTCCTTGTAACGATTCTGACAACTGACAACACAACAGCTGTGCGGCTGTGGCTCAGTTGGTAGTGTGGGTCGTTAGGGTCAAAGGTTAATGCTGTGGTTCAGTTGGTAGAGTGGATCACCCAATGACTGAGAGGTTGGAGGTTCGCGTCCCAGCTCTGGCTGTCCACATGTCGAAGTGGGCAAGACACTGAACCCTGACTTAGACCCCCAGTAGGACTGACCTTAGACCCTAGAAACCTATTGAATGGGTGAATGTGAAGCTAATGTAAAGCGCTTTGAGCAGAACATTTAACAACTAGACATTCCTAGCTCTGCTTTAGGTCTGTCATCAACTACGTTTCCATGCAGTTTTTTTTTAGTCCAGTCGTTATTCAAACATAAGAGGAAGTTCCTCTTATGTTTAAATAATGTTGACTGTTAAAACATAAACACACAAGACATAAAAGACACAAAATAACAAAATGCCTATGCCTTGAGGAAGATCAACATGAGGACTAATTCAAATCATGGTGTTGGAACAAACACCAACATTACCTATACCAGGACCATATAAAGGGCCCACTACAGGTCATCGCCCCCCGCCCCTACAGTGAAACAAATGCTCCGCCCCTGGCTGAGACTCATCCTCCACCTCGACTTCTCTCTGAGCAACGGCATGTGACCACAGCTTAATCCAAGCACCATTGACGGTACATCTGGTCACCTCCTGCCAAGCCATGTCAATTAACTTTAAGCACACAACAATGTTAAAGTGGTGCTTCCAAAATTCATGAAGAGTAATCTGGGTTCTGGGTACTTTCCCCTTGAAAAGAAATTTCATGTAAAGTTTTTTAAAATTTGAAATGACTTGCTGGTTCATCGGCTGGATGAGAGGGGTGGTGTTTGGAGGAAGAAACAGCACCTTGATGAAGGAGAACTCATCCAGGATGTCATCTTCGAGGCCAGGTGGGTGGGCGGGGCATTGTTCAGAATCAGCAGACGCTGGAGGGGGAGGTTGTTCCCTTCAAGGAATTTCTTCACGGAAGGGCAAAACACAGAGTTCACCCATTCAATAAAAAAAATGTTGAGTGACCCAGGCCTTTGTGTTGACCCTCCACATTACGTTAAGTTTCTTCTTCAGGATTTTGTGAGCTTTGAATGCTTGGGGATTTGGTGGTAGGGGCTTACTCTTGCAATCACCACGTGCATTACAACAGAGAGCAAGCGTAAGGTGGTCCTTCATGGGCTTGTGACCTGGCATTTTTTTCTCCTCAGCTGTGATGAAAGTGCGGTGAGGGATCTTCTTCCAGAAGAGTCCAGTCGGGTCACAATTAAAAACTTGCTGTGGAATGTATCCATCTTCCACGGCAAGTTGTTCGATTGTTATAATACATTCTTCTGCTGCCTTCTGGTCTGAACTGGATGCTTTGCCATGCCGTACGACATAGTGGATCCCAGTCCTTTTCTTACATTTCTTGAACCACCCACATGATGCTTTAAAGTCCGGGGCTGCTTGCCGTTCTGAAGAACGCCCACCTGCACCCTTCATCAACAGGTCAGTGAATATGGTGGAGGAACTTAGGAAACAAAAGTAACTCTGTGATGAATGACCATCAAAGGTTTAACGAAAAGCATCATGGGTAACTCCCTCATAGGCAATGGAATGCTATGTACAGTATGTATGTGATGTAATTATGTGCATTAAGTAGTTACATGCAGTAATGCACATACAGAACTGTACAGTAGGAGGGGGAAGTGTATGATAGTGAAAGGTAATAATACAGTCACAGAGGGGAAGAGAATGTTTGATATGTGTGTGTCTGGGTTTGCAGAGACATGTCATGCTATAACTCATTGAATACTTGAGATATTATCATGAAATTATGTAATAATAACAATTAGAACAATTGTTTACAGTTGTTTAGTTCAAACTTTTCAAGGTGTTGAATGGACCTTTTTCACAACTTCTGCATTTCACACTGGTAATATGTAAGCGGAGCGTAACCCTATTTCCACACCGGCAAAAGTTAAATGGCAAAGATGACAGCAACAACCAAAAGTTATTTTAACATACCAGGATGTTCTCGTAATGTCCAGAAGCAATAATTTATTTCATTCCACTCCTTCCCTGTTAACAGTGAAGCTAGACAAAAATGGGTCCAGGCTATTCAGCGGGATGAAGGGTCGAGTTTTATAATTAAAAAAAAATTAGCAGCAGACACTTCACATCAGAACACTAGTTTTGGGGATGACTGTTTGCCGGTTGAAGCCAGTGTGTCCCTAGCATTTTTCTTGGAATGATTCTTGGAACGATTGTAATAGGAATAGAACTGCAGCCAGTGAACAGCAGTAAGTCACAGTAAATGTATGCACACTGATCAAACCTGTAGTTTGTGAGGTTCCTCTATTTTCTAGCATTTCTAGCATCTAACCCTCACAAAAACCTGCCCGTCTACTACATTAGATACTATGACAAACAAACACCAACATAAACACACACTGCCAGAGAAAAATGTGAACAGATTATGATAGCATTCAGCTAACGTTAGTATTATGCTAACGACACGTTGACTTGAACCATAGACAGAACAAATATAAAATAGTGAAATAGTCCATGTCCTATACTATCCATACATAACCCTAGAACCCTAGTCCTAGGTATAAATGGATATAGTAATGATTTGTGGACGTAGTTAGAAAAAGAAAAGAAAAAAAATTGTAAAAGGTGTCTTTACACTCTACCCAATGGCTACAAGTGATGATTGATATGTGTATGTAACATATATATATATATATATATATATATATATATATATATATATATATATATATATATATATATATGCAGTTGTACAGCTGCATCGTCTAGAGTGGTTGTTCAACCCGTCTCTACAGTGTCAGTCTCTGTAACATTTATTGCAGATGTACGAGGTTGGTTTCAAGGCAGAGATTGTCCTTGCCTTCCTCTTTGCCCTCTTGACTGCCAGCTGTTTTTTTTCTAATGACCTCTGCAAACTATATATATATATATATATATATATATATATATATATATATATATATATATATATATATATATATATATATATATATATGAATGAAGGAAAAGCAATTGAGGCCATTTTATCTAAAATACACTTTACACTTTCTGTTCTTGAATAAAATAAAAATGGGGGTAAAAAAATCAACCAAACATAAGAATTACAATATAATTTCTTTGTTTTTCTGATGAAGTCAAATAGTTTGATGCACAAAATAGTTTTCCTGAAAATATTTGCTGATAATATTTCATATTGTGGAGAATTTGAAATGTGTGCAAGGACTTTTCTTTCTACTAGTGTATGTTTTTCCCCAGGAGTTTTAATCAGTATTATTTGGTGTGTGTGTGTGTGTACATGTGTGCTGTGCCGGGTCGAGTGCATGCCAGAAGCTGAAGCTCAATTTATGTCTCGGGGGTTTTGGTTTCCTTTCGCAAATAGAATTTTCTTTCATATACAGAGACGAAAAATTGACGTAAAGGTTTTTCGTAACTTGGATATTTGGATTTTCCGTGAGAGAGAGACACGCATTTATAGAAATGCTCAATCCAAATACATTCGTACACATCAATCAATCAGTCAATCAATCAATCAATCACCTTTATTTATATAGCACATTAAAAAAGATCCACAGCAGAAACCAAAGTGTTATACACAAAAATGAGAAAAACAAGCTAAAAAAAAAAGCTCAGTGTTTGCAGATGAAAAACAAGAGAAGTTACAAGTTTACGATTACTCGTTGAAAGCCAAAGCTCTGTCACCTCTGAGCTTCTGCCTAATTTTAAGGACTGCCAGAAGCAACTGTTCAGCTGAGCTAAGGGATGGGTTTGGACAGTGTAAAAATAGAAATAGAAAGACTTTATTGTCATTGTATAGCAAGTATGTAATGAACTTGGGAGCGCTGCTCCATTTGGTGCTTTTAAAAATATAAACAATACGGCAATAATATATACAATAAGGCACTAAGAGTAGGGAATAAATACAAGCAAAGTAAAATGCAATAAATAAAAAAAACATTGAATAATAATAATAATAAAAACTACAATAAAAGAAGCAGCAGTCATGGAAAAGCAGGAGGTGTAATTTGCCCATGCTGATAAAGTAATGTTGAGGTGATCTTTGTATTGTTATTTAAATTTTTTCTTGTTCAGAGGACTGATGGCTCTGGGAAAGAAACTGTCTCTGAGTCTATTTGTCCTTGTTTTATGTGCTCTGTAGTGCTGACCAGAGGGTAGAAGGCTGAACAAGTTGTGACTGGGATAGGTCCTTGTTTGTTGCTCTGCTGAAATATTGTCCAGGGAGGGGAGGGGGCAACTGGTGATCATCTGCTTGATGTTGATCACTCTCTGTAGCACTCTCCTGTTGGCTGCAGTGTACCCAGCGGACCACACTGTGATGCAGTAAGTCAGGATACTCTCGATGGTGGCTTGGTAGAAGGTCAACAGCAGCTTCTCCTCCAGGTGGTTTTTCTTGAGCACCCTCAGGAAGTGGAGACGCTGCTGGGCCTTCTTCACCACCGCCTTGGTGTTGACAGTCTAGGAGAGGTCATCAAAAAGGTGAATGCCCAGAAGTTTGAATGAGTGGATCCTTTCAACGCAGACCCCGTTGATGAAAAGTGGAGTCTGGTCTCTTCTGCGTTTGTGGAAGTTCAGGATGAGTTCTTTTGTTTTTGTGGTGTTCAGAGTGAGATTGTTGTCTGAACACCACACAGCCAGTCTCCCAACCTCATCTCTGTACTGTATGCTGACTCATCCCCACCTGAGATCACGGTGATATCATCCGCAAATTTGATGATGGATTTGGAGAGCTGGGTTAGAGTGCAATTGTGTGTGTACAGTAAGTACAGTAATGGACTCAGTACACAGCCTTGTGGAGAGCCGGTGCTGAGTGTTAAGGTGAGGGAGTGGTGTGAACCAAGTCTGACAGATTGTGGGCGGTCCGTTAAAAAAGTCTTATCCACCTGCAGATGAATGTGTGCAGTCCAAGGAGGGAGAGTTTGTTGACCAGAATGTCTGGGATGATGGTATTGAAAGCTGAGCTCTAGCCTATGAAGAGCATCCTCACATAGTTCCCCTGATGTTCCAGGTGACTCAGTGCTGTATAAAGAGCTATTGTGATGGCGTCCTCAGTGGACCGGTTTGCTCTGTAAGCAAACTGGTGTGGGTCGAGTGAGGGGGTCAGTCTGGTATTGATGTGTTCTGCAACCAGTTTCTCCAGGCATTTTGTAATTTTGGGTGTGAGAACAGGTCGGTAGTCGTTTAGACTGTCAGCTGATGTCTTTTTGGGAACTAGGATGATTGTTGATGTTTTTAGACAAGGAGGGACAGTGGCTTGTGACAAGGATAAGTGGAAAATTTTGGTGAAAACCCCAGCCAGCTGTTTGGCACATCCCCTGAGTACGTTTCCCAGTACTCCATTAGGACCAGCAGCTTTCCTCAGGCATGAAAATGGCTCAGGGATCAAAAAGGTGACAGAAGTGCGTGAGCGCAGCTCGGCACGGCGGCAGCGAGGGGGGGTAGTGCGTGTACACTATGAAGAAAAATATTCAGCGCTTTGTCCACCAACACTCTGTTTCAGTCTTCTGTAGGAGGCACTACAAAACACGCAGCTCTCTCAGACACAAACACAATGACCTCATATGCATGTTGTAATGGCCATTTTATTAAAAAATGAATGAATTAAAATGAATAATGTCTGACCAATTAGGTAGTGGAATGACACAAGGCTAAGTCATCATCCTCTCATCACTCATCATTATGGCTGAACCATAATCAACACAACATACCACAAGGTCAACACTGTGTTAGTAAAACATGCTGTTGACACAACAATATCATTTAAAGATAAAAACCCCAATGTCCAAGTCCAATTAATCATTTCTTTTTCCTTTTTGTCTGGGCCACCAGTGTCTCCAAGGCCCTTTTGCGCTGAGTTGCTGCATGCCTCAGCCTCGCCTGCTTTTCAGTTTCTGCAGCCTCTTTCTTGGCCTGCTGAGCACTCCCCAGTTTTTTTTAAACCAAATCTTCTCTGCTGCACCTCTCTGTCCACTGTTTTTGTTTTCACTTTCTGCCTGTAGGTTGCTGCTGCATAGCTTCCTGTCCACCTCCCCAAATTTGACATCTTTCCTCATTTTTTTTGAAAATATTCCCTATATGAAAGGAAAGCTCGTGTCCCTTCACTGTTACTTTTCCCTCCATCTTCAGTCAGGACCATTTCCAGGAGCATTTCATTCCTGCATCTACCTGCTTCACCGATGCAGCATCCTCCTCACCTAACACACTCATTCTGCAATACACAACATCAGAGGCAAAAAGGAGTGTAATAAAATACCAATTATTACGTGTTTTTATTTAGTCACAAAAGGCTTCAATCATGTATACCAATTTAACAAGTTCTAGTACGTTTACAACCTGCTCAGTAGACCCTCACACGACTACTATACACACGTCCCAAAAACCAATTACAGAAGTATTATAAAGAAACATTTGGTTCTTTTTATGTCACTGTTAACTTCACAAGTTTGGTGCTACCTTGGGATAATACTACAGATACCGTCTAATAAATACATGTCAATGAGCTAATACCTAGTTAATGGGAGCTCATTTTTCACCTCAGCTCTGGTAATGTTCAACTAAATTGCTGTAGCAGTGTAGCACAGAGTCCTGCACGGTTCTGATTTTGACAAACCGCAACCGCCCGTACCCGTCATGTTCAAACCCGTATCCGACCCGTTTTCGGACGAAAAAAAATTACAAATCCGCACCCGAACCGACCCGCTATAAATGAACCCGATATCCGACCCGAACCCGGAAGAAAATGTCATCTTAAATACAAAATGTATTGCCACGAATATACTGAACAGTGACATAGCCAAGGCAGAGCCAAATAAAAATGTTGTTCAATGTTGTTAAATTCAAAAACTATTTTTATACGTGAGCTCACGCGCGCGTGCGCACACACACACGCTTGTAAAACGCATCAAGAAGGAAGCCGACAGGAGGCAGCTATACAAGTCCAAACTAAAGAACAGTTTTTAGCCTATGAACCGCAAATTAGACCCGCGATCATACACGTCCGACCTGAACCGAACCCGTATCCGACACAGCACAACATTTTTCACCCGTTTGGTGAAAATCTGCGGTTCACCCACGGGTCACCCACGGTTACCCGAACCCGTGCAGGACTCTGGTGTAGCAGCCTAGCACAGATATAAATACGAAAAATGAAAACATGAAAAAGACCGAAACCATTATTCACCTGACCTAATTCAATCCGGCAGCAAAATGTAGATGTTGTTCGCTTGTCGCTGACCGCTTTTCCTGATAGTTCTTCTAGCAGAGACGTAAGTTAGCAAGTAACGTTAAGTAGTTAGGGTGACTCTTCAAATGCTCACGCTCACGCAGAGACCGTGAAGTGCTTCTAGCGGCTTTGAAGAATAGGCCTATGCTCATGATTGGTCTACTGGAAGCGACTGTGCAAATTGTAGGCAGAATCTGGGAAAAGTTCCGCCTTAAGCGCTAGGATTGGAGAGGCAGCCTGTCAGTCAAACTAGCTCCCCTGCCTACGTTCCACAGATAGGTTTTTGGCAGCAAAACAGTCAGGGGGATTTGTGGATCGCTGTCCAAGTTAAATTTTAAAGTATTTTCATTTTGCATATTAAAGTCAATCATATCATATGATTAAATAAATAAATATATAAATAAATAATTCGACCGACCAGACCCCCCCCCCCCAAAAAAAAAACTCCTCGGATCTACACGATTCACGTGGGTCACCCTTTTTTACTTCAAAACGGCGAATTTTGCCGAAAGGTGAGAGATTTTCATGCCTGTTTCCTGGGGTTTACAGTCCTCAGCACCCATCTCACTTCATGCTCATAGAGTGTTAGGATCCTGTTGTATGGGGCTTGTGGGTGTGGTCTGCATGATGTGGATCTCAGAGCTTTGAAGCGTTCAGTTTGTCTGCAAGTGAAACGTCTGCGTCCACAGACAAAGGATTCCTGTCCTTGTATTGTGCATATAGCACAATACAATCATGCCTTGCCACATCTTCCAGGGGTTATTGTCAGTGAGGTGCTCCTCAATCCTCTCTTTGTAGGCTGCTTTGGCCTCTTTGATTCCTCTCTTCAGGTTGGCTCTGGCCTTGCTGTACTGGAGTTTGTTGCCAGACCTGAAGGCGGTGTTGCGGAGGTTAAGGAGTTTCTGGACGTCACTGGTCATCCAGGGTTTTTGATTTGGGAAAACCCAGATGTGTTTCTGAACTGATACAATGTCCGTGCAGTTATTGATGTAGGAGAGTAGTGTCTGTGTACTCCTGTAAGTCCTGGCTGTCAAATACATCCCAAACAGTGTGTTGAAAGCAGTCCTGAAGCTGAGAGAGAACTCCCTCAGGCCAAGTTTTTATTTTCATTTTGTGTGGTTCTGTTTTCCTCTGGAGAGAGGTGTATGTAGGCCTGAGGGCTAAGCACAGATGATCGGAGCCAGCGAGGTGGGGGAGGGGGTGGCTTTGTAAGCATGTTTAAGGTTGCAATAAACATGGTCCAGAGTTTTCTCCCCTCTGGTGGCACAGTTAATGTACTGGACAAATTTAGGGAGCACAGACTTTAAACACACTTGGTTGAAGTCCCCAGCAATGATGAAAACTCCGTCAGGATGGGTGAGTTGCTGTTTGTTTAGGGTAGCGAGCAAGCGGCTAAGGGCCGCAGTGATGTTAGCATCCAGTGGTATGTAGTTGGCCATCACTATAACTACCGTCAGCTCTCTTGGTAGATAAAAAGGTCTGCACAAAACTGCCAGAACCTCTAAATCAGGAGAACAGAGTGTGTTAATGGTCCTGCTCCTACTACAACACACGTTGTGTATGTAAACGCAATGCCCCCCTCCTCTGCTCTTACCTGAGTCTCTGTTTCTGTGGTGCCGGTGTAACGTACCGCCCACTAGCTGAACTGCAGTGTTGGGGATCAGCGGGTAAAACCACGTCTCCGTGATGACAAAAATGCTGCAGTTACAAACAAAGCTGGTCGTGGCAGTTATTTGCACTAATTCCTCCACTTTGTGGGGGATGGATCTGGTGTTGGTGAGGAAGATGCTTGGTAGTGATGGTCTGTGGGGATTTCTCCTCAGCCTAGCATCGAGTCCCGACTAGCATCCTCGTTTCTGCATCCTCTCTGTCTGCCGTTGGCGCCACTTGGGTGGTAGGCTGATCATCCACAGAGATTCTGGTGGTCTCGCAGCATCCTTTGGTATACTGTGGTTTTTCTGGTATTGACTTGTTATGGCCAAGGTGCACCTTAAACCGATGTCAATAAGAGTCTGGCGACTGTAAAAGTGGTTTGCCTTATAGAGGTTTAACATTAACAAACATAAAGCAAAAAAAAGAAAACACGAAAGCTGTGAGCCGCTGCACCCCTGCACACCACCATCTTGAACTGGAGTCAGTGTAGGGACACTAGGACAGGGAGGGAGTCAGTGTAGGGACACTAGGACAGGGAGGGAGTCAGTGTAGGGACACTAGGACAGGGAGCTGGAAAGAGCTCTGACTGTTATATTATAAACCAGTTGTAATAAAAGCATGAATTAAAAATTCTAAGACAGATCTAGATAAAATTGGCTTCATTTTAGCTATCTGACAGACTTGATAAAAAGTTTTATGAACAGCAGAGCTAATCTGTTTATCAAATTTAAAATCAGAATCAAAATTAACCCCCGGATTAGTGACATAGTCCCTGAGATAAAGTGTCCGTAACCTGACTGTCACCATCTGGTACCGTGATACCATCTGGGACCCTTCCACAACCAATCCGTTTTCAAAGGAAGTGGGTGGAACACAGTGCTTTTTAAATGTAAATCTACTCCAGCTTCAATGGTTGAGGGAAATTAAGTCATCTACTCTATAAACCTGGAGTCACATGACTGTGTCTTATCCACAGTTACTGATTTCCGTGGGTAACAGCCCTTCTTACGTAACAGATTCACAGCCTGGCTCTTCGCTATGGCTAAATGACAGCTCACATGTTGTCCCCAAACTCCCTAAACAGTGTCATGTGTCTAATTACAAGTCAATTATCTGAATTATCAATGTAGAAAATGTGACAATCCTCTGCGCTTTGGGAGTTTGGCATTTCTGTCACGATCGTGGGCTTTGTAATTAAAGGTTTTCCTTTTTTTCCATTGGCACATGGATCATTGCTTTCAGCTGATTAAGGAATGATAGGAAAGACTATATAAATCAAAGACAACCAACCCTACTAATTATCTGTCCTCAGCATTCCATCCACTAACGACGGCTGGAGGTGCTTTATGTTACATAATACACTTCATTATTAGATTGTGTCATTGCAGCTGCTGACGGATGAGTGTAAACTACCCAAACATGAAGAAGAAAAAGGCCCCGTTGAGCATTAAATACATGTGACTGACAACGTTTACATCATGTTTTTTAATTCTGAATGATTTATTCTGAAGAAAATATATCAGAATTAAATCTATTGCCTTCATGTTTACATGGACATGTAATTCTGAAAAAAGGTTTCCATGGAAACAGGTGTATTCCACCCTAGTTAATTGGTCTTTCAGAGCTGGAGGTACAGAGGGTTCTGATTGGACAGAATGGCCGCTTAAAGTCTGGATGTCTACTGGAAGAAAACAATGGCGTCCACTTCCTCAGGGTTCATACACACTTTATCCAACACTTTTCCATGACTTTTCGGCAAATTTCCATGACGACATATTCCTAAAAATGCAAGTCAACTTTAAACAATCGTGTTGTGTTAAAGTTTACCCTCAGAGGTTTAACAATAAAATTAATGACAATGTGTGGTTCCAGATTAAATTCACATTTATGTCCACATCCCAGTGAAGACACACATTGTTAAATCCACACTTTCCTGGCATTTCAATTAGGCCGCAACCCATTATCGGCCCCCTGATATATCAGACTGATATTCTGCATTTTAGGGTTATTGTATCAGCCATAATTTCCAAATATTTCCACCGATAAATTCATGTAATTTTCACAACCAGTTTTGCAGCCATTTTCATTCAGAGCACAACTGTCTTAACTTCTGCTCTCACCACCTCTGATGTGTTTGGCACAAGGAATACAGCCAATCAACACACAAGGCTGCTGAATGCTGTGAACGGTTTCGAGGCAGAGGGAGTACAAGTGGGGGAACGGTGAAGGAACTTGAAACAGATAGAACAAGCTCTTTTCAAAGTAAGCATACACGAAGCCTTAGCCCATGAAATAAGTCACAAACACACTGGAGCACAACATCACAATGTTTAATTTGTGTTAAAGTTCATCAGGTTGCTATCATATCACTTCACTATGACTGTTTGAACCGATGTACTGTCTGTCTGAACATGTCAAAGATGTTCTGCATTACACTTCACTCAACCACATCTCGGGCTCTCTACAAATTTCTGACAAATATAATGCTTTTTAAGACCATTTTAAGATCTTTGGGTTTAAAAAATAAGACCACTACCGCGGAACAGACTCGAGGTTAAGTTCAAAGCATATCGTCTGCAGAACCCACAGTATTTTTACCTTTAGCATAGCGGTTGAACCCACAGTATTTCTACCTTTAGCATAGCGGTTGAACCCACAGTATTTCTACCTTTAGCATAGCAGTTGAACCCACAGTATTTCTGCCCTTAGCATAGCGGTTGAACCCACAGTATTTCTACCTTTAGTATAGCGGTTGAACCCACAGTATTTCTACCGTTAACATAGCGGTTGAACCCACAGTATTTCTACCGTTAGCATAGCGGTTGAACCCACAGTATTTCTACCGTTAGCATAGTGGTTGAACCCACAGTATTTCTACCGTTAGCATAGCGGTTGAACCCACAGTATTTCTACCGTTAGCATAGTGGTTGAACCCACAGTATTTCTACTGTTAACATAGCGGTTGAACCCACAGTATTTGTACCGTTAGCATAGCGGTTGAACCCACAGTATTTCTACCGTTAACATAGCGGTTGAACCCACAGTATTTCTACCTTCAGCATAGCGGTTGAACCCACATATTTCTACCTTTAGCATAGCGGTTGAACCCACATATTTCTACCTTTAGTATAGCGGTTGAACCCACATATTTCTACCGTTAGCATAGCAGTTGTGGTGAATGCAGCTAAAGCACTTGTGTTTGGACCCACAGACACTAAAGTCAAAGCTGTTGTTGTCATTTGTGTTCGTTGTGGTGAACGTTGTCATGGGGACCGTTGTTGTCTGACTAGCAGCATAGTGTGTCTGCTTTAACCCTTTCATGTTAGCGTCATTGTTGCTAACGTCATGTCTTTACCACATCCTTTCCATATCTCTTCATATTCACACCTTGTTTTTGACCAACTGTTGTATTTGTTCTCCTCAAACACACTTATCACTGAACTGTCACTTCCTGGTCTGGGTTCATGTTCACGTATGTCTGTTCCAAACACTTCTTCTTCGTCTGTTCTACTCAATGACGTAAATGCTGATAAAAGGACACACTGTCCCCTGCAGTGTGATTCCTGTTCTATTAGACACACAACTGTTCTATGATAGAACAAACATCTACTTTTTCAGCATCTTCATCACAAACGACGCTAGCTAAATAAATAACTAGCGCAGAAAAAAATCCAGACATGTTTTTCATTAACTGTAGGCTATCCAGATGAAATTTAATACCTCCTATGTGAAATTTAATGCTATACTTTAAAAATAGTGATATATAATGCTTTTTAAGACCTGAAAAAACACCTATTGTAAATAATACTTTTTAAGGATCTGTGAAGACCCTGTGTGTGCTCAACTGTCATGGAAGAAAGTAGCAACATGCATAAAAAACAAAACATGTCGTACATACGGGACGATATTACGCTGCATAAGGCAGACAACAGTGTCTTGTCTCGTCTCGTCATCTGAACCCGCTTTATTCTCACCAGGGTCACAGGGGTCACTGGTAGCCTAATCCAGCTACAATGGGTGAGTCTCCAGTTCTTCTCAGGACTGAACAAACGCACACTAGACAAGTGAGGGTTTGTTCACTAGACCAGTGGTCCCCAACCTTTTTAATTACCACAGACCGGTGTGTGCGTGTGTGGGGGGGGGCGGGTACGTAGATTGTTTATATTGGTCGCAGGCTTGGTCTGTGGGAATCAGGGCTCTAAATTAACACCCGCCAACCTGCTAAATGTGGGTGAAAATCAATTTTGGCGGGTAAAAAAACCAAACTTACTAGCCACTTTGGCTGGTGGCGAGTGCAGACCCAGTTGTAGCAATCCTCTATGGGTCACCAGCTTATGACCGTCCTTTTTTTTTTTTATCCCTCCCCTGTCTTTTTTTTTTTCGTCTTGCTTTCTTCGGCCCAGGCAGCGCCCCAAAGTGTTCACATAGCCACGCGTTGTGTTTATTATATCACGCGTTACAGAACACGTTCTAGCAATCGCACTGGCACACTTTCACACGTTACAGGGCGCATTCTGTCACGCGTTCTAGCACTGGTGCGCGCACGCATGCACCGCGTGGCGCGTGGGCGGCTGTGGCTCAGTTGGTAGAGTGGGTCGCCCAATGACTGAGAGGTTGGCGGTTCGCGTCCCGGCTCTGGCTGTCCACATGTCGAAGTGTCCTTGGGCAAGACACTGAACCCTGACTTAGGCCCCCAGTAGGACTGAACTTAGACCTTACAAACCTACTGTTGTATGAGTGTGTGTGTGAATGGGTGAATGAGAGGCTAATGTAAAGCACTTTGAACACCATGAAGGTGGAAAAGAACTATATAAGTGCAGTCTATTTACCATTTACCGCGTGCTAAAACGTGTGCCACAACGCGCCCTGTTACGCGTGAAAGCGCACCAGGCTGTAGGAATACTTGTGTGTTTCACAGGATTGCTAATAAGCCCAAATGAATTGATCATAACGGGCCCATATGGGGATTTGGTGCTATCTTTGGTCAGTTGGTGAGTCCACAAATAGGTTAAGGAAATGAGACAGTGAGTCCATGGTTTAAGAAAGTTTATAACAAGAACAAGATGTAATGTGAGTGTATGTTTACAGATATTTAATGGGGACAGTGGAGATATAAAGTAAAGAAGTTAGGAGTTAAATGTGAAAATGCCAAAAAAAAATGTGATCATATGTTTGAAGAAATGATATGGGGACCAATTGAGAAAATGTAAGAGCAACAAGATGTGAGTGTATGTATTGTATAAATTGTAATATAGGTGAGAACAGTAAAGAAGTGTTAACAGTGGAAGGTGAGAAAATGTAAAAGCAAGAAGTTTTAAGAGTTAAATGTGAAAATGTAAAAAAAAAAAAAGTGATCATATGTTTAAAGAAAAGAATTATTTCAAGAGGAAAATGTTAAATAAAATAATTTAAGGAAATTTGAAGGCGTATGTTTCAATTTGGTCAGGGGAAAAATGGCTAGTTGAATTTCTGATTGGCTAGTAAGATAAAAAAATCTACTAGCCACATTGGCTGGTGATGAAAAAAGTTAATTTAGAGCCCTGGTGGGAATCACCTGTCATGATAAAATCAATAGTTCAAGTACAACTCTTGGTATTGTCTATTAAAAACTTTCCTTTTCTTGGAAGCTGGAGGCTCTGCTTCTGTCTCTTCGAAAAGAAGAGGAAATTTTTTTTTACTTATTTTGCAAACGTGTGCCATTTTTGGCATTCAACTGACAGAGATGTAACTGAGAGAATCCAGTCATTTTTCAAAATAAAAGATTGTTCAGACTTGGATAATAAATACAACATTATTAATTAATTAATTATTAGATGCCTGACGGCCTGGTACCAATTGATCCATGGACAAACAATCACTGTCACATTCACACCTGTGGACAGTTTAGATTAACTAGTTAACCAGTTAACCTATCAATGCATGTGTTTGGATGGTGGGAGGAGCCAGACACACAGCCACCCACACAGACATGATGAGAACATGTAAACTCCACACAGAAAGGTCTGATGTGGGAATAGAACCTACAACCTTCTGTCTGTGAGGCACCACCGTACCAGACAACAGTGCGCACGGCAATTTAGAATTAGCATTAGCCTAGCACTGCTGAATTTGCTGCAACACCTGAACCGAACGCATCCACACTTCACCAGCACTTCGTCAAAGTGGACTCTTCTATGTTTTGCTAACTGGTGAGAAGGGGAATCCACTGTGAGTACAGTTGAATTCACTTTAGGTTTTTTCACCTTCCACACACAAATTAGACTATTAAAAGACACCACAAATAATTCAGTTTTAGATATAACATATCTTCAAAGTGTGTGTTAAAATATCACCAAGTTGTATAATTTTTATGCAATTAATTAAACAAAAAGTGCACTTTTGTCTTAACCGTACCCTTGATCAAAACTGCAGGTGTACATTTGAGACAGCACTGAAAACAATGGAAATGTGACGAGTGAGTGTTAGCAGATGTAATGATTTTATTTTAATCATTAAAGTAATTGTGTTTCATGTGTTTTTCTACTGGATTTAGTGTAAAATGCTATAGACTACAACCCAAAAATCTATTAATCAATCCATTAATCAATATCATTTCTATGTTATCATAGTCAAAACAGGGTGACATTTTTTTAATATATATATATATATATATATATATATATATATATATATATATATATATATATATATATATATATATATATATATATATATTATTTTTGATTGGATGTGAATAATGTTTCTATTTATCAGCAGATCGGTTATCAGCCTCTCAATTCCTTTATTATCAGTATCGGCCTTGAAAACAACATATCAATTGACCTCAAATTTCAATTAGATTCCAGCTACGGACTTCACCACATGCGTGGAGTGAACAGGAAATAAACTGGAAGTTCATCGCCGCCATTAATGGATACGTCCACCTTTTTTTCTTGTCACATGACCAGCCTGTGACGTCAGCTGCTGGAGCTCAATTGTCTGCATGGACCTGAACAGGTTGACCTTCACAGCACTCCTATTATGCTCCTTCTGATACGGGCTGATGCTAATCAGTGCAGATTGTATTTTAGGCCTGAAGCAGGAAAATGTGCTGAGAATAAATGAAGCTTATGAGGAGCTGAAGCTAAATGTCAGAAACATGTCACATGATGAGAGGAAAGGGAATTATCACATGAAGTGGGTGGTCATCATTACTGCTGATAACACCCTCTGGGGTCCATGGGGCGAGGGGGGGGGGGGGGGGCGGGGGGCAGATTTCAAACATCATCCTCATTCTCACCTTTCATGTATTGATCATAAAAGTTAAACTAATCTGAACTGACAGAAAAAAGTTTAGCAATAATTGACTCCACATAAGGTTATACACACACACACACACACACACACACACACACACACACTCATTTTTGTACCTCATGAGGACTAAATTTGTAATCATTAATTGTAGGTAAAGTAGGTATTGGGTAGTGAGTGTCAGCATCTCTTTTTTTAAAATAAATAAATAAATAAAATACAATTTAAAATATATTAATAATGAAACAAAATTAAAAATAAAATTTTAAGTTAAATAAAAGTATTAAATAAATAAAACAAGAATAAATATTAAATAAAAGTCAATATATTTTTTAAATACAGAAATAAACATTTTGTTAAGAAAATGTAAAATATAAAAAGGAAAACAAATGAAGTAATACAATTGAATACATTTTAAAAAAAATAATGATGATAATAATGAAAAAAAATTAATTGAAAAAAGGTTTTTGCATACTACACAATATTTTTATATACTCCTCATTTGGACCTGAATTTTGTTCCCCATACTGTCAGAGGTCCCCATATTGTGACTGTGTAAACATATCAGTTGTCATATCAATGTCCCCATAAAGATCAGAATACAAGTGTACACACACACACACACACACACACACACACACACACATATTCGTTTACATGTCTCATGATGACCAACTTTGTAGCTATTGGGTAGTGAGTGGAATTTTTTTTTTAATAAATGAATAAAAATTATTAAATAAAAAATAAAAATTTAAACAACTAAATAAATAAATGCAATAAATAATAAAAAAGAAAGAAAAAGAAAAATGAAAAAAAAAACACATTCAAAAAAAGAAAAAGAAACGCATTTTCAAATCTTTGAAAAATACATATTTCACTTTACACCTGTTTCCTACATGCTTTTTTTTTGTTTTTGTTCCTGAAAAAACAAATGTATTTATAGGGTCACATCATTTCTATTTTACTAGTAGGGACCTACATTTATATTTAATCCTCATGGGGACCTGAATTTTGGTCCCCATAGTGTCTGAGGTCCCTATGGTGTCCCCATAAAGATACACACACACACACACACACACACACACACACACACACAGACATTTTACCTGATTGGCCTTATCTTTTATGATTGTGAAAACACAGTTCTGGTGACTGTGACTTGTGACCTTTGACCTAAATGTAACAGGATGCATTGTGGACCATCTCACACCTTTACTGAACATTTAGTGTACATCAAACAGACAAATGAAATATCCTGCATAGAACGATACTGTGGTCACTTTCTTCCATGTACTCGTCTCCATGAACAGAACGATCTGTCAAAAATTGATGAAGGTAGTGTGAGAAAAGACAAACAAACAAACAAACAAACAACCAATCAACAAACACACAAATAGACAGACTGACATACAGACACACAAAGACACACAGACAGACAGACACACAGACAGACACACACAGACAGACACACACAGACAGACACACACAGACAGACACACAGACAGACACACAGACAGACACACAGACAGACGGGTGGCTGTGGTTCAGTTGGTAGACCGGGTCGTCCAATGATCGAAGGGTCGGTGGTTCGTGTCCTGGCTCTGTCTGTCCACATGTCCAAGTGTCCTTGGACAAAGACACTGAACCCTTTGTTAGTCTCCCAGTAGGACTGACAGAACCTTAGAAACCTACTGGTGTATGAGTGTGTGTGAATGGGTGAATGTGAGGCTATAGAAGTACAGAACATTTACAGACAGACAGACAGACAGACAGACAGACAGACAGATTGTACTCTTTGCCTCTTCTTCTGGATGGTTTGTGTTAATTAGACATGTATTTTTTTTTAAAGTAAAGAGATAATTAATTAAGATGAATTCATCTTTAAATTAAAGTCTTGTTTGGGTTTAATCAGATGTTTAAATGTTCCAGGTGGGGAACTGTTGAGCTTTTAATGCTAATTCATCTTTGTAGGGAAAATACAAATACCCAGCTGTAAAGAATGCATTATTTTCTGTCCCCATAATGCACCTTGTAATGGAGTTTGTCCCCACCTGGTAATAGATTTGCACTCTGAGCAAATGACTCCCGGTGTTCTGTATGTGTGTGTGTGTTTTTTTTTGGGATGGAAACGCCCCATAGAGGAAGGCTAAGTGGGCAATCAGTCACTATGAGGAACGGCAAAGGTGAAATGTAAGTAAAGTGAGTGAATGTGCACGCTCGCTCGCCCCAGCGCCAGATGACGGCGCCGCTGTCAAGCTGGCATCTTAGTGAGTTAGGGACCGTCTGGAAAGAAAAGAAAGAAAAGTAAAAAAAGGCGTCAGTGACAGGCTGTAATATCTGTGTAAAACCAAAAATAAGACGACGAAAAAAAAATTTGTTTCTTCATTATTTGTTTCCAGAACCAAAATGAAAAATGATAGTGATGTGTTGTTTTTTTTCAGTTTTCCTTTTTGTGTTTAAATGAATAATAGAAATAAAAACAGATAAGGGCTGTTTCCCGTTTTTATCCAATTTTGACCTGAAGCAAATTGAGTAAAACCATGGCTGGGGGGGGCAGTAGCACCCCCTGCTTTTACCCCCCCCCCCCGATCAAAAAAAAAAAAAAAGTACAAAGACAGAGAGAACAGGAACACCCAGTTAAGGAGTTGAAATGGAAACAACGGTATAGATTTGTCTTATTCTTCATTCAGGCTGATTTGTTTTATGTTACTATAGCAACCAGGCTCTAGTACAAATGTTCAAGGACGTCTTTGTGGACGTTGTATTTAGCTAACACTTCTACATCTACAACTGTCACGGCGGTGATAGCGCACACAGAGACATACACATGCGCGCGCATTCTCTGAACTCAGCAGCGAGGTTAAAAAACAGACGCAGCCTCATACTGGGTTTTTAACATCAGCGTATCAGTGTAGTTTCAATGTTAGAAAATTAGATCTGAAATGAGTTACGTTCCTAAGTCACTGACTAAAGTAATGAAATGACAGTTACCCCAACACTGAACCCTGAGGGGCTTTTATTGTTTTATTTTTGGCGTTTCTGCCCTGGCTGTCATGTTTAATTATTCCATCTGATACAAAGTCTTTGCATAATTACGACTTAACATTTTAGTCACAGCCTCTTTTATCCACCTTGTTCAAACAGAAATAGCTTAAATATCTGGATGTGCAAACTATCCCTTTCTTACGTGACCTCATTGCATCCTACAGTACTTGTTCTGCCGCGGAACACGACCCACAGTTTGAGAACCCCCCCCCCATTATATATATACAGAACCCCCTGTTGAAAACTACTTCCCACAGCTCTGACTAAACCGGAAATTAATGTTTTCAACCTAAAAAAACATTTTTATCTTTGACTTTTTATGTCATGATTCAGATTTTTTATCTCATCATTTTTGGAGTGAGTTAGGGAGTGTCTGTCATTAAGGAACAATTTTGAAAAAATTCTAAATGTTTCCACTTTGGAAAAATTAATGATTTCCCAAATATTTCATCTGTAAAACACATCAACATAATGACAGACTGCTGCTTTTGTCAATAAACTGTTGAATGTTTTCAGTGTAAAGCTCGAAGGTCATTGGTGTATTTCAGTCCATACCTACCAAAACAATTTTGAACCTGTTTCACGCTGTTTTATTGCTTGTTTTTATACTTTTCTCTCTATTGTACAGTGTCTTTGAGTGCCAAGAAAAACAACTACACTGGTACCTCTACTTAGGAAATTAATTTATTCCAGAAGTGTTTTCGTACCGTGATTTTTTTGTAATTAGTCACATTTTACATGTAAAAGGCCTAATTTGTTTCAAGGCCCCCAATATTACCCCTCAAAACCGTTAAAAATTCTAAAAATAAACTGATTTTGTATGAAATATGTGTTAAAAGAAACTGTAGATTTACATTTTAGTCCGTCCAGGCTGATGTCGGTGTCCGGGACAGAAGAGTTGATCCACGTCTCAGTGAGAGTGAGGATGCAGCAGTCTGGTGGATCCTGTTTGGTGTTTAAATCCACCTTCAGGTAGTCCAGTTTTTTTCCAGTGAGCGTACGTAGGTCAAAATGGGTTAGCTCTTAGCTTAGCTTAGCTTAGCTATGACAGCTGTGCTTCTGCCTCCTCGTGCACCGCCTCTGATGTCGGCCTCTGTGGGAGGGAGACGCCGCTGCTCTGTAGTGTCTCTGTGTCTCCGTGCTCCAATTCCAAGTTTTTAACGTTTTGTCTTATGTTATGCATCGACTTTGACTGTATTGTTTTAGCAGGTGATTTTAACATTCATGTTGACAACTGTAATGATGGAAGTGTTAAAGAATTTTTGAATATTCTGGATAATTTTGGGCTTTCTCAGCATGTAAAGGATCCAACACATAACAAAGGGCACATATTAGATCTAATTGTTACCAAAGGTATTAATATTTCTGAGGTAATGGTGACTGATGTGGCTCTGTCTGATCACTATTGTGTCCTCTTTAAAGCAACTGCCCCCACTAATCCTGACAAAAAGGAGAGTGAGATGATCAGAAAACGTTATATTAATGACAACACCTGTACATTATTCACCGAAGCGTTCATACCATCACCACTACTGCCTTCAGCTACTGTCCATGACCTAGTAAATAGTTTTAGCTCCAAAGTTCAAATGGTCATTGATTCCATCGCCCCAATAAAGACCAAAGTCCTTTCACGAAAACCAAGGCCAACCTGGTTGCGTGCTACTTCAGTGAAGCTAAAAAAAAGGCTGTGCAGACAGGCAGAACGAAAGTGGCGAAAAAACAAACTACAGGTTAACTATGACACCTATAAAGAAAGTCTGCAGGCCTATAACCAGGAAGTCAAACATTCAAGGCAGTCCTTTTTCTCTGAGATGATCAACAGACACAGTAATAATGCACGCACATTGTTTTGTGTTGTGGACAGACTAACAAATCCAATAGCTTCAATTCCATCTGACCTGGTGTCCGAAAAGTCATGCAACGACTTTGCTGTTTTCTTTACAGATAAAATATTAAAGATAAGACAGACAGTCTGTAGCTCCAGCTCAGGAAAGATGTTTTTATCACGTGTACCTTCTTGTCATCTAGAACACTTTGTCCTTGTCGATTACACATCACTGATGGAAATTCTTAAACAGTTAAAGTCATCAACCTGCTGCCTTGACCATCTGCCTACCAAATTTTTTAAAAGTGTTTTTAACTGTATAGCTTCAGATATAGTGCAGATAGTAAACAGTTCTCTTCAGTCAGGACAGTTTCCTCAGGCCTTGAAAACTGCAGTAATTACACCTCTTCTAAAAAAGCCTAATCTGGATGCTTCAGTAATAGGTAACTACAGGCCCATATCAAACACACCATTTTTGGGAAAAATCATTGAAAGAGTTGTTTTTCAGCAAATTCATGCCTTCTTGGTGCAAAACAGTCTTTATAGTGACTTTCAATCTGGATTCCGAGCACACCACAGCACTGAGACTGCACTGATCAAAGTGTTAAATGACATTCATCTGAATAATGATTCATCCAGAACCTCTGTCCTAGTACTATTGGACCTCAGTGCCGCATTTGATACAGTTGACCACGACATACTGCTTGACAGACTGGAAAAGTGGGTGGGGCTTACGGGCACTGTGTTAAACTGGTTCAAATCTTATTTACAAGATAGGAACTACTTCGTTTCAGTTGGCAATCATAGGTCAGTGAGTACAAAGATGTTGTGTGGGGTTCCCCAAGGGTCAATTTTGGGACCGCTTCTGTTCAACATCTATATGCTGCCCCTGGCTCAGATCATAGAGCATTTCAACATTTCTTACCACACATACGCAGATGACACACAACTTTATATTTCTGTGTCATCACTCGATTACAGTCCTTTACTGACACTGAGTAAATGCATTCATCAAATCACTGAGTGGATGTGCCAGAACTTCCTCCAGCTTAATGCGGACAAAACAGAAGTGATTGTTTTTGGCCCCAAAAAAGAAAGGTCAAAGGTCAGTGCACACCTTGAGTCCATGTCACTAAACCCCACAAACCAAGCCAGAAATCTGGGTGTAATTATTGACTCTGACCTGAAACTTAACAAACATTTAAAAGCCATTACCAAATCTGCCTATTACCATCTAAAGAACATTGCTAAAATCAAGGGTCTTCTGTCCAAACCAGACACAGAAAAACTCATTCATTCATTCATTTTCAGTAAATTAGATTATTGCAATGGTGTCTTCACTGGTCTAAACAAAAAATCAATCAGGCAGCTACAGCTGATCCAAAACGCTGCTGCCAGAGTCCTGACCAGTACCAGGAAACTGGACCACATCACACCCGTCCTCAAATCCTTACATTGGCTTCCTGTGGGTCAAAGGATAGAATTCAAAATCTTACTCCTGGTCTATAAAGCTCTAAATGGCCTTGGACCCAAATACATCCTAGACCTACTGGTTCCTTATGAAGCATCCAGAGCCCTGAGGTCATCGGGAACAGGTTTACTGTGTGTTCCAAAGATAAGGACGAAACAAAGTGAGGCATCATTCAGTTACTCTGCTCCTCACCTGTGGAACAAACTACCTGGATACCTGAGGTCTGCTCAAACTGTCAGTTCATTTAAATCAGGCCTGAAAACATTATTGTTCACTGGAGCTTTTACTTAGATTATTATTTGCTTTAAAATGTTTTTATGTCTTGATTTTAATTGTCTTTTAATGCATCTTTATCATTTTAATTTTCTTCTGTTTCTGTTTTTGTGTAAAGCACCTTGAGTTGTCCTGTACATGAAATGTGCTATACAAATAAATTTGCCTTGCCTTGCCTTGCCTTAAACTGAATAGTCTGCGGGTCATATACTCTTCTCCTAGAGTTCGGCTGAACATTTGATCCTAACAGTGCTGAGGATGACCGTTAAAGTGTCTGTGTTACCATGGAGACACAGCAGCTGCTCTGTGATAAAAGAGGGTCAGCTCCCTCATAGCTATACGTACAGTATGTATGTGACGTATTTACGTAAATTACGTAGTTACATATAGTAGTGTACTGTATTTATGTCTCTGAGGTTTATTTCATTTTGTAAATAGAATTTCTTTTGTATTCAGAGATGAAAAATTGGTGTAAAGGTTTTTTGTTACTTGGATTTTTCGTTAGCTGGGTCTTTTGTAAGTCGAGGTACCACTGTATAAATGAAATATATTAATATTATTATTATTATTAATAATAATAAAAATAATAATAATAAATACAGCGTTATACATCCTTGTTTTCACATAAAATGAAGGTGAGAAAATTGTAAATGTATGGTTGTTTCTCAGTCTCCATCTTTTTTGTGTTAAACAGTAAAAGTCAGTGTTTTAGTCCAAACACCAGCTGTTTTTTTTTTCATTTACAAACACAACATTCTTTTATCTTGATCCAAACACTTGAAGAACAGCTGATGTTTGAATTTAAACTGTTTTTATTTTGTTTTAAACAAAATCATCCCCAAATAGTAAGAGGTTAAAAAAAAGCTGAAAAAAATGAGTGGAAGTGTTGAACTTTTGATGAATAATAAGATGAGGCGTTTAAATGAGACCATAGGGAGGCAGAGATGTTATTGGAAAATGGAAAAACACTTTCCTGTAAAAGCAGCAGATTATCAAAACATTAAGTAACAATTAGCCTAATGAGAGTCACTGAAGCGGGACAGTAGCAGCCAAGCTGTGTACATCTGGCTGCTGCATCTGGATGCTGCATCTGAAGGGGGCAGGTGGGCAGGCCTTCATTTGTTAGCCCCCACCCCATCCCCCTACCCCCCTCACAGAGAAATGGCATGTGGGTAATTTTGTCATGTCTTGAAAATGATCTCACAGGCTGCAGGGTGATGAATTCCACCCACACTAAGTGCACGGTCAGAGATGTGGAAACTGTCAGCTGGAGTAAATGGAGAGAGCGGCTGTCAGTGTCCCCCCACCCCACCCCACCCCCCACTCACCCACTGCCCCAACTTAAGAGATCAGATCAAGATATGTAATTTGTGATGGAACCCAATCCGTCACCTCTCATCTTGTTTTTTGCAAAGAAAAGTAAAAAAGGCGTCAGTGACAGGCTGTAAAATCCTTGGATCATTCATTCGTTTTTCAAAATAAGACAATGAAACAAACAACTTGTTTCTTCATTATTTGTTTCCAAAACCAAAATGAAAAAATGGATAGTGATGCATTCTTTCAGTTTTCCTTTTTGTGTTTAAATGAATAGACCTGAAGCAAATTGGAAATGAATCTTAAACCCAAAGAAACATGGACACATTATGGTATGATATGGGTCTGTGTACCTTTTGATAGATACCTTTTTTCAAAATAAAACGGATTTACGGGGCGGCACGATGGTGCAGTAGTTAACACTGGTGCCTCACAGACAGAAGGTTGTTGGTTCTATTCCCACACCAGACCTTTCTGTGTGGAGTTTACATGTTAACATGTTTTCTCCAGGTACTCTGGCTCCTCCCACCATCCAAACACATGCACTGATAGGTTAACTGGTTAACTAGTTAACTGGTTAATCTAAATCACCCATAGGTGTGAATGTGACAGTGATTGTTTGTCTATATATGTTCAGTCCTGAGATGAACTGGAGACTCATACAGGGTGACCTCTGACCCCGCCTTCACCTATTGTAGCTGGATTAGGCCCCCAGTGACCCCTGTGACCCTCGTGAGGATAAAGTGAGTTTAGATGATGAGACGAAAATGGATTTACATAAATTTGGCCATTTCCCGCAAATTGATGTTATTTTTCTCATTATCTCTCGGGTAATTCAAGTCCATTTGTCTGTCTGTCTGTCTGTCTGTCTGTCAGCAGGATTATGCAAAAAGTTCTGAATGGATTTTGATGAAACTTTCAGGAATGATAAATAATGGGTCAAGGAAAAACCCATTAGTTTTGAGCAATGAAGGTCAAAGGTCAAGGTCACACTAACGGTCAACAGCTAAAACACATCAGTGGTAAGATCTCAGGATTCAGTCAAGATAGAATTCGGTGTTTTTTTTTCATTCACCGTCACATCAGATGGGTCAACACCATCACATTTTGATGTCATATGTCATATGCCTTGGCAGAGGTCTGCTGTGTCTGACTGCCTTGTATTATGTTTACTCAAAAAAGTAGTTTAATGTTTGTGTCCATTGAACTAATGTGAACAATAACACCCAGGCAACTTTCATACTGTGCATTAACGACTTCAGGTTTTTTCAAGTCGACTTATCCATCAATAAAGTCGAAGTTGAGTTGACATGTTGTGATGACGTCATCACACTGTCAGCGGAGAAACAACACCGAACACATGGCTAAAAAACCCCCACAGACACACATCTGTCCAGCAATGAACAACTTGTATTAAAGTTCACTGAAACATAACAATGTCCACTGACAAGACACAAGCATCACTATTTTAACCGCAACAAAACAAGGGCTAACGTTAGCAAAGAGTTTTCTGTTAAATTTAACTGCACAACATCAGTAGGTGAACATACGTCCACATTTGGTCTGGACCCACGGCTGTAAAACTGGACTGTCCACACGTCTGTCACACATCCTCACTTTTTATATTAAGTGCAAAAAGCAGCGGTCAAGATGCACACCACACTGTCCACGTCATGTTTGGAAAAAAAGAGCACGTTGTCTTCACTGCAGGTTAGCTAGTGGATGCCTCTTCAGATGACCGTGTTGTTTTTTTTAATCTAAGGTGAAGTATTTCCACACATGTCTTTAGTTTTTTCAGCCACAACTGTCTTACCTGCAGCAGCCACATCTGGTGTAGTTCTGACTGTGTTTATGCACCAAGAGAGAGAGAGAGAGAGAGAGAGAGAGAGAGAGCGAGAGCGAGAGAGCGAGAGAGAGGATAACAAAACTTACTTAAAACAAAGGCATGGTAAAATAAATATACTTTCAAAGTATTACTTACATTCAGTGTCCAAGTCAATTGCACATCTGGCTGAATTGATGGTGTTTTTCTCTGTAAGAACAGTTGGTAGTCATGTGCATGCTCAGAAACGCTTGGGAGCCCAATGTGACAGGATGCCTGAATTAACATCATTTTACTCAACTTTTACTCAAAATCGGATAAAACGGAAAATGGCTGTTATCCGGTTTTTCCATTATTCATTTTAACACAAAAAGGAAAACTGAAAAACTGTATCTTTATCCGGTTTTTCAACTTATTTTATCGTCGTCTTATGTTTGGTTTTATTTAGAAAAAACAAATGAACAAATGATACATAGATTGTGTAAATATGAACTGTTCATTCTTCAGCGCAGCTTCCACAGGTTTATTATTATATATATATATATATATATATATATATATATATATATATATATATATATATATATATATATATATATATATATATATATATTATATATATATATATATATATTATATATATATATATATATATATATATATATATATATATATATATATATATATATAGTATAGTATAGTATATAGTTATTATATATATATACACACAAGAGCGACATCATTTTGAGCATCATGTTTTCTCATGCTCAGCATCGAGAATTTACTCCATCAATGCTTTAATACCTTAACATCTGATTTGATCAAACAGGCCTGGTTTTGTCATTAGCTCCATTTGCATCATGTTTTTTAATTCACAATTATTTATTCTGAATAAAATCATTCAGAATTAAATTTATTCTGAATAAAGGTTTCCATGGAAACAGGTGTATTCCACTCTAGTTAATTGGTCTTTCAGAGCTGGAGGTACAGAAGACCATGGACCAGTAGTGGACCATGGACCAGTAGAAGACCATGGACCAGTAGAAGACCATGGACCAGTAGAAGACCATGGACCAGTAGAAGACCATGGACCAGTAGAAGACCATGGACCAGTAGAAGACCATGGACCAGTAGAGGACCATGTACCAGTAGAAGACAATGGACCAGTAGAAGACAATGGACCAGTAGAGGACCGTGGACCAGTAGAAGACAATGGACCAGTAGAAGACAATGGACCAGTAGAAGACTATGGACCAGTAGAAGACCATGGACCAGTAGAGGACCATGGACCAGTAGAAGACCATGGACCAGTAGTGGACCATGGACCAGTAGAAGACCATGGACCAGTAGAAGACCATGGACCAGTAGAGGACCATGGACCAGTAGAGGACCATGGACCAGTAGAAGACCATGGACCAGTAGTGGACTATGGACCAGTAGAAGACCATGGACCAGTAGAGGACTGTGGACCAGTAGAAGAAAATGGACCAGTAGAAGACCATGGAACAGTAGTGGACCATGGACCAGTAGAAGACCATGGACCAGTAGAGGACTGTGGACCAGTAGTTTACGGCGGTATACCCATTTAATCAGGCACTGGGCTTAAGGTGGTGCAGCTCATCCTCGGAGCAGGCGTACAGTAACGTGCCTGTGGACTGAAGATGGATGGGTAGTCCTCCAGTCTGGGCGGAACGCCTCCTTTGGGCCGTTTGGCCGGGCGGAGCCCATCAATCAGGGGCGTGGGCTGAGGCGGTGTAATGATGCGAGCAGCATGTGGCCCAGCCGTCCTCGGCCGCTCAGGTGGAAGGGTCTGCCCCGGCCCCAGCGCCTACACCGCACTCATCCATCATTTCAGAAACAGATTCACAGCCAAACAACACGTTGTATGGATGTGAAATGATCAGACAGAAGCAGAGTTCTACATGAAACCACTGGCTTTAACAGGGTTAGAATCATTCCTTCTTTTGTTTTTCAACTGCCAATCAAAATCAAAATAAATAATAAAAAGGAGATGGATGATTATAAAAACAAATACCTGCCTGGTTTTTCATATCAGATCAAAAATACGAAATGGAAAACTGGGACATTTGACTGAGTTAGATTTTTATAGTTAATTGTTTGTATTTATGTGACCCGGAAGTTCTGCTCACAGCAGTTCAAGTAGCTATTTCATTTATCAATAATATTTTTTATTAATCATACTTCGGTGCCAACACTGGCAGCAGACAGGAAAGGCAGAAGTAGAAGCAGGGACAGGAGCACTTTTGGAAGTCAGTCAGAATGAATGAAGTTTATCTCACAGATTTAGATTAAATGGTGTTAGCTTAGCTTTAGCTAGCTAGCTGATTATAGTTGTATAGTAATGATGGTTTGAACAGTTTATTGTCCAGAATCTTTGACTCTCACTCTGTGTTTTTATGTAAACTACACTGTTGTGTACTTTACTCTTTCTGCTGCCTGAGATGGTTCAACCATATATTAAGAAAGTTTGATTTAAACTGCATTCATTCTGACTGACTTCCAAAAGTGAACATTCTCCTGTCCCTGCTTCTACTTCTGCCTTTCCTGACTGCTGACCAGATTTTAAGGGAAAAACACCTAAAAAAATTTAAATGAAGAATTGCTCCACAATCCTCAGGTTTATATGGATGTTGTTTGTATCTATGGTCATGTACACATTTCACAGTTCAGACGAATAGAATAAATAAATACAAAAAAACTATGTTCCATCCTCATAAATGGTAAATGTTCTTCACTTCTATAGTTGTTCCACCTTCATGGTTCAAAGCTCTTTACATTAGCCTCACATTCACCCATTCACACACACTCATACACCAGTAGGTTTCTAAGGTCAAAGGTCAGTCCTACTGGGAGACTAAGGCAGGGTTCAGTGTCTTTCCCAAGGACACTTGGACATGTGGACAGCCAGAGCTGGGACGTGACCCTTCGGTCATTGGATGACCCGCTCGATCAACTGAGCCACACCCTCCCCATGGTGCCACCTCGTGGTGCTTAGATTTGTCAAAACCCTCCACATGAAAGAAAAAAATAAAATAAAAGCATTTCACCAACACATATGCCCAATTAAATGCACCTGATTAAGCTTTTTCACTGCGCTGCATCTGAGTGTCATATTTCAAGCCCGGACCTTAGTCCCACCCCCGTCTGTCCGGCCGTTCCAGTCTAACATCTACTTAGAGCTGGGCAAAAAATCGATTTAGATTTAAAATCGAGTTTTATGGCAAAATCGATTCATATTTTAGGAAAATCGTGCAATCCGATTTGCCCCCCCCCCCCCCCCCCCCCCCCCCCCCCCCCACACACACACACACACATTTTTCCCCACTTTTTTTCCTCGTAAAAAGAAAACCACGAACCACGCTTCTTTCCGTAGTGTGTCACCCCAGGCCCCGCCTACGAGCGATACGACCAATCTGTTCACACATCTGAAGCGAAAGCAGAACTCTGCAAGTACTTCCTCAAAATGTTCAACAAACACTGAAAGCTTTTCTCGCGGCACACCTTATCAGAGTCCTGCACGGTTCTGATTTTGACATACTGCAACCGCCCGTAGCCGTCATGTTTAAACTCGTATCCAACCCGTTTTCCGACGAAAAAAAATAATCCGCATCCGAACCGACCCGCTATAAATGAACCCGATATCCGACCCGAACCCGAAAGAAAATGTCAGATAGCCAAACTTAAATACAAACATTTATTGCCATGAATAAACTGAACAGTGACATAGCCAAGGCAGAGCCAAATAAAAATGTTGTTAACCTTTTAGCCTATGAACCGCAAATTAGACCCGCGATCACCCACGTCCGACCGGAACCGAACCCGTATCCGACACAGCACAACATTTTTCACCCGTTTCGTGAAAATTTGCGGTTCACCCACGGGTACCCGAACCAGTGCAGGACTCTGCACCTTATGATAAACATGGAGCACGATGTGGAGCGATAACAGACACAATAACATCATATATCCAAAATATTGGTAACATGTTCAGGTTTATTGAAGTAGTTTGATTGATAATAAGGTTTTGTTTTATTTTGTCCTTACAAAGTAAAAATGTTACTAGTTTTATTTTTATCTTACTTTTGCACTACTATGTTTTTTACAATGTTTTTCATATAATATGAGTATTAATGTATATTGTTTTAGTTGTTAAAATATTTTAAGCTTTCTTTTTTTTCAACAAAATGTATCTTTTACACTTTTTTTTTGCACAGTTTTTCCTGTAACAGTGGTGGATATGTCTGGACTTACTACAGTTCATGTAGACAAAGTCTCAGGTTGCAGTTGCACCTTTTGCACAACTGATTTATTATTTACACTTATTTGTAGAAGTATTTTTGTTTTACATGTTATTTAATTTAAAAAAAAGAAGACGAAAGAAACCATGTTTCTAGTGTTTTCATTTTCATTTAGCCCACTTGGGGAAAAAAATCGTATCGTGAATCGAATTTTTTGGGAAAAAATCTGAGATTTTTTTAAAAGAGAAAATCGCCCAGCCCTACATCTACTGTTATGAGCTGTGGCTCTTGTGTCTTGTTTTGTCTTATATTTTGTCTGTCATTGTTGTTGTCTTAATGGGCTTTTATTTTCTCAGGTGGGTTCATGTTCACAGTTTCTAGCTTTACTTCCTGTCACCAGTGTTGCCCCGCCTTTTTAATTTGGACCCTGATGTGTCTCACCTGTCGTCTTGAACATAAACACTGTGTGTGTGTCACTGCTCAGTGTCAGTTCATTGTATTTACCTTGGTGTACGACTTATGAGCGTTTCAGCTTGTCTTGTTTTCCTGGCTTTGACCCGGTTATGCCTCTTGGTTTTTGGATTCTGGTCTTGTCTATCTGGTATTTCATGACCTTTTGCCTAGTGATGAGTCGATGAGGCCTCATGAAGCGTGTCGACACAATGACACAGTGTGCTGATACTGTGTCACTGAATACTGACACCTGCTGGACATTAAAAATCTCTACAGGTAACCATGGTAACCATGGTAACAGACTCAATTAGACTGATTTTAATCTGTACAGTGTTTTTGAACCTTTTTGAACCACAGCACATTTGATGATTTGTCATGTTTTGTCTTCAGACTGGTTGGGAAACACTGACATAGTTTATACAATAATATAATTTAAGTCATTGTATTTTAAATACAGGCAATAAATAAGGTGAACATGGATCATAAAGTGAAAATGTATGTGCAGGTGTAGTGGATGACGATAATCTGTGTATCATTCGTTCATTCGTTTTTCAAAATTAAACCAAAAAAGTTCAAACTAAAAAAAACAACTTATCTTTTTTTATTGTTTGTTTCCAAAACCAAAATAAAAACACAGATATTGATACGGTCCATGTATATTTTGGTATTTGGATTTTCCGTTTATGAATGGGAATTAAAAAACAAAAAAAATGACTGGTTTATTTGACTTTTGTTTTGAAGCACAAAACCAAATATTTTATTATGCCACATTTTACTTTTACTTTCATTTTCATTTTTTATTTCACTTTACAAAAATAAATTCAAAGTCAACAGATATAAAAAAAAAATGGACCAATAACAATCATTCACATTCTCTGCCTCTAACATCCTGTAGTGGAGCAAGTCCTTTTCACAGCAGTTTTAAACGATTTTAAAACCGATTTTTCTACAACAACCTCCAAAACAGTAATTTACCAACAGTTTTACAGTCAGACACTTTGATTTATTAATGATTTCGGTTTATTTTATTTTATTTTGGTCTGATGAAGAGTTGATAGAAACATTGCCAATTGTTAGTTATTTTCGCTTTAATTCTTATATTTAAACGGGCAACTTCCCTAAGTTCTTTTTAGCACAAAATAGTGTATATTTTAGTTACATTTATTTAATTTAAAGTAGAGAAAAACAGTGAGTAACTTGTGTGGATTAAACACAGAAGTGTGTGTATTTACACGCACGCCACTACAGTTAACAAGCACGGGACAAAGCAACACACAATCATTACAAATTCAATTCGGAACCAAAATGTTAAAAATGAAATCATTAAATTTGTATCACAACACACACACACACACACACACACACACAACACAACAATGAAGTAGATATCAAAAAACATAAAAAGAAAGAAATTAAACAGAATTAGCAGAGAATAACATTTTGATTAATCTGACTAAACTCAGGGTGTCTAAATCAAAAACAGTCCTGGCACTAACTGGGGTTTATCTCAGCGGTCACAATCATCTTAACACATTGGAAAAGTAATAAGGCCAGGTTTTTCAGACTGGCTAAAGATAATGATGGACACAGTTTCCTTTGAGGATCTCATTATGTCCCAATTTTTACATTTCATAAAATCTTGAATGGCAGATGATGTTTTCATGCACAATTACCAACTACATGTTTTATTTTATTTTATCATGATTATTATTGTTAATTACTGATTGATTTTTATTTGTTTATTTTTAACTGGGTCACAGGGGGTCACTGGGGGCCTAATCCAGCTACAATGGGCGAAGGCGGGGTACACCCTGTATGAGACGCCAGTTCATCTCAGGGCTGAACATATATAGACAAACAATCACTCTCACATTCGCACCTATGGACAATTTTAGATTAACCAATTAACCTATCAGTGCATGTGTTTGGATGGTGGGAGGAAACCGGAGTGCCCGGCGAAAACCCACGTGGACACGGGGAGGACATGCAAACTCCACACAGAAAGGTCTGGTACGGGATTCGAACCAGGGTCCTTCTTGCTGTGAGGCACGAGTGCTAACCACAGCACCACCGTGCTAACCACTGCACCACCGTGCTAACCACTGCACCACCGTGCTAACCACTGCACCACCGTGCTAACCACTGCACCACCGTGCTAACCACTGCACCACCGTGCTAACTACTGCACCACCGTGCTAACCACTGCACCACCGTGCTAACCACTGCACCACCGTGCTAACTACTGCACCACCGTGCCGCCCCTATTGAAAACTGTACAGATAAAATGTTGTGAATAATAATACATCACAAAAACTAGTAGACCCATTCTAAATAAATATGTGTTATCAAATGGAGGTCTACAGTAGAAAACTAGTGGGAAACACATTTAATAAATAAATCAGTCATAACGTCTTTCAGGAGTTGAGTTTTGTTGGTATGTCTGTGTGTTTTAATCCACAACTAACATGTGTTCATGACAAGATAAATTTAAGGTGTTACATGGAAGGACCTGTGTCCACAGGATGTGTTTTCAGCACAGAGATAAAAACTGGGCGTGTGTTATTGCTAAGTTACAGACATCACGCACTTCCGTGTTAGATACATTGTATGTGTAAACATTAACACACTGTGGTTGTCCCACCTCCTCATTGCTTTTGATTGGTCAGTAATATAATTGTGACATTGCCGAGCGCAGCGCTGTTCTCCTAACTCGCAGCACTCGGACCTTTTCTTCTTGTTTTTATTCATCGCCGAACACTCACATTGTTATGGTTATTGTTAGTGTTTTTACAAAAGCTGTGTTGTCTCATTGTCGTCCCGTCTTGGGAAAAAGGGTCGTCAACGAACATATTTCGTCTCGTCTAACGAAATTAACACTGCCTGTAAATTTCATCAAAATCCGTCCATAAGGTTTTGAGTTTTGAGACAAACATCCAAACCAACCAACCAACAAAAACATAACCTCCTCGGCGGAGGTAATTAACACCTAAATAAGGTGTTAATAAGGTGTTAAGAGCCTTCTCTCTTTATTTTTGGGGATCCAGTAAAATCACTCCTAGCTTGTATCTCTGTCTGTTTGACAAACCCACGACAGCAGGCACTCACCATGTTTACTAAAAGTTACTCCATGAGTTACCACCGATGACCGTACAGAAATACTTTAGTTCCAGCTCTGAGGCACGAGAATTCAATTCAATTCAATTCAATTTTATTTATAAAGCCCTAAATCACAACAAAGTCATCTCAGAGGGCTTTACAAAAACACAATCAGCTACAGAGATACATGAAAAGTCCCAAGCATCCCCTGTCCTTAGACCCTCCTTCTCGGCAAGAAAAAACTTCAAAACCCAGTGGGAAAAAGAAGAAATCTTGAGGAGAACCACATTGAAGGACAGATCCACTCCCATGGACGGACAGGCTATAGATGAACGTCCATATATAGATGCAGGAAGGGGGGCTGGTCCAGACAGGCAGGGGCGGTGGTCCGGGGTCACAGGTCGGCACAGGCGAGATACTGCAGATCCTGTCGTCCATGGCTCCCGTGCAGACACTGTCAGGAGAGCCACCACTCCCCCCAGGGGGAGGGGGGGGGGGGGCACCAGGTGACTAGTCATGAACAGACTTGGTATGAAAGATATGTTATAAAAATGACAGAAACAGGTGTGAGGGAGAGAAAGAGAAGAAAGAACTCAGTGTACTGTACTTCCCCCAGCATTCTAACTCCTAGGGCAGCCTAGACTGAACTGTGACTCATACATCACATCATTTTTTAACTAACCTGACCATAGTCTTTCTCGAACAGGAATGTTTTAAGCCTAATTTTAAATGTAGAGACTGTGTCGGCATCTTTAATATTAAAGGGAAGCTGATTCCATAAGACAGGGGCCTGATAACTAAAGGCTCTAGCTCCTACTGTACTTTTAGAAACCCTAGGAACTTTCAATAAACCTGCATTCTGAGAACGAAGGGTTCTATTGGGTTGGTACGGAACCAGATCATCTTTAAGATAAGAGGGGCCCATACCATTAATGGTTTTATATGTAAGGAGGAGGATTTTAAATTTAATTCTAGACTCAACTGGTAGCCAATGAAGGGTTTGGAGCACAGGGGTGATAGGGTTAGGGGTCAGGGGTCAGGGTTTGGAGCACAGGGGTGATGTGTTCTCTTCTATTTGATCCTGTTAATAATCTTGCTGCTGCAACCAGTTGCAAGCTTTTTAGGGAATAGGGAGAAGACATGACGTCACAGGCAGAACATCAATAGTTAATACAAACTATGACTTTAACTGCAACTACGAGTGGAAACTAGTTTAGTTAAAGTTGGAAATATTGGATTTCCAGGTGTTTGTATCAGTCTGTCTTTTATTGGTCGATGCTTGTCAGAACAGCAGAAAAACCAAAGCACAGACGCTGAAGAACTGTGGAGCAAAGATTTTCAGCCAAAAACAAAACAACCTCTGCCTAAAAATCAATGCAGAGTGGCCGTAGTTTAGCAGAATGTAGGAAGGAAGAGAAAAAGCAATGTGCAAATCTGCCTTTTGGAAAACTGAAGCAGAAAACAGACAACAGCAGACTGGGTCACAAACTTCACAGAAACACGTCTTTGCACAACGTCAATAATAAAGTAAGAACAGAAAACTGAAACAGTGACTGAGCGGTTAGCGCACTTGCCTCACAGCAAGAAGGGTTAGGGTTCAATTCCTGGATCATGAGGGCCATTAGCCTGGCTCTACAGCTGGAGATGGGTCCCTGGGCGCCGCACATGGGTGCCCACTGCTTCTGTAGAGTGTAGACGCTTTTTCCTCTTGCTCCTGCTTCTGCTCTACTTTATGTCACTTTGTTTTTAATTCCGGTTGCTGCAACCTTGGGACTTTAATCCTACTGCTTTTGTTATTATCTTATTTTTAGTTACTTATTATTTCTAAAAATTTTTAAGAGTACTTACCTGGATTTGCTGCCTGCTACCAATAGCAAGATGCCTCCCCTGTCCATAAATGACTTCCACAAACTTCTGGAGAAGATCACCACACTGGAAATGAAGATTCAACGACTGGAGGTAAATGTGGAAGTGAATGGATTGTATGGAAATGACACAACTCTTCCAGTGACAAAACCCAGCGGACAAGAACCTGCTAATCTGCAGCTAACTAGCACAGACATCACTGAGAAGGGACGGGATGACAGCGCACAGAACAACAATAATTTTCCCACTGAGAAAAATCCCTGGAACACTCTTGGTGCTAGACCAAAGCATAAATCACCACAAAAGGAAAAGGGAGGACGGTTAACAGGGAGAGCGAAGCCGGCTGATATCACGACGCAACTGGCTGGCCCCCTTTACCGTCCAGACTCAACACAAACACTTCGACCCCCCGGCCCAGCGAGGAGCAGCCATGGCCAGCTATAAAAAGAAGAAGCAACAAGACACCTCCTCAACAACCACAAATAAAACTACAGAACAGATTTGCTCCACTACTGCGGGACTGTGGATCTACATCTGACGACTTGGATGACAACACGGTAAGATCAGAGAAAAACTCAAAAAATCAAAGGCGACCAGGAAAGCCAATAACTGGGCCTCAGACTCTGATTGTCGGTGACAGCGCTGTAAGAGATATGAGAGGCATGTATACTAAACGCACAAAGGTCCTGTGCTTTGAAAACATTATGATACCAGACATGAAAGACAGAATCATACAAATTATGGACGCACACCCAACTGTGGAAAACCTCGTACTGCATGTGGGGTCAAATGATGTCGTGAAACAGCAATCCGAGGTGTTGAAACTGGACTTTACTGAACTGTTGGACATAATCAGCTGTTTGGATGCCCACGCATTCAACAGTGGCCCCCTCTCACCAATATGGGGAGTGGAGAGGTTCAGCAGACTGTTCAATCTAAATGCCTGGCTGTCAACTACGTGTGACAAACACCCAGTCACTGTCATTGACAACTTTAACTATTTTTATGACAGAAGACACTTCTTTAAGGCAAATGGATTGAGTTTGAACAAATCAGGAATGCAGCTGTTCGCCTCAAATTTGTTTTATTTCATAAACAGACAGACTGCTCTCTCGACCAAGGACACCAGACAAGAGAGACTAAAACAACAGATAACACCACAGCCAGCCACCTCCGTCAGAGAAGATCTCCTTTCGTTACATCATCCCGCACCCCGGTCACCCCTGCCCCCAACCTGCACTCAGGCCACCCCTCCACCTCCCCCTCATATCTACAAACGAAGGCCACCAGCAAATATTCAGGTCACACCAAATCCAAATCTACTAGTTACACCAGAGATAGGGCGATCAGCCCTGAACTCCTTCCTCCTTTTGTCTCCTCAGTCGGACGTTTAACGCATGTACAACCTGGGCTGAAATCTTCCAAGTTAAGAAGGTAACATATGGACAGTTCGACTCTTTTGAATATGTAGCTCTCCAACTAAAATCTTCCTGTAGATCAACCTTTGCAACTATCTACAGACCTCCGAAATACAATGCAAAGTTTTTTGATGAGTTTGCCAAATGTCTGTCTATGTTATGCATCGACTTTGACTGTATTGTTTTAGCAGGTGATTTTAACATTCATGTTGACAACTATAATGATGGAAGTGTTAAAGAATTTTTGAATATTCTGGATAATTTTGGGCTTTCTCAGCATGTAAAGGATCCAACACATAACAAAGGGCACATATTAGATCTAATTTTTACCAAAGGTATTAATATTTCTGAGGTAATGGTGACTGATGTGGCTCTGTCTGATCACTATTGTGTCCTCTTTAAAGCTACTGCCCCCACTAATCCTGACAAAAAGGAGAGTGAGATGATCAGAAAACGTTATATTAATGACAACACCTGTACATTATTCACCGAAGCGTTCATACCATCACCACTACTGCCTTCAGCTCCTGTCCATGACCTAGTAAATAGTTTTAGCTCCAAAGTTCAAATGGTCATTGATTCCATCGGCCCAATAAAGACCAAAGTCCTTTCACGAAAACCAAGGCCAACCTGGTTGTGTGCTACTTCAGTAAGCTAAAAAAAAGGCTGCGCAGACGGGCAGAACGAAGGTGGCGAAAAAACAAACTACAGGTTAACTATGACACCTATAAAGAAAGTCTGCAGATCTATAACCAGGAAGTCAAACATTTAAGGCAGTCCTTTTTCTCTGAGATGATCAACAGACACAGTAATAATGCACGCACATTGTTTTGTGTTGTAGACAGACTAACAAATCCAATAGCTTCAATTCCATCTGACCTGGTGTCCGAAAAGTCATGCGATGACTTTGCTGCTTTCTTTACAGATAAAATATTAAGGATAAGACAGACAGTCTGTAGCTCCAGCTCAGGAAAGATGTTTTTATCACGTGTACCTTCTTGTCATGTGGAACACTTTGTCCTTGTCGATTACACATCACTGATGGAAATTCTTAAACAATTAAAGTCAACAACCTGCTGCCTTGACCATCTGCCTACCAAATTTTTTAAAAATGTTTTTAACTGTATAGCTTCAGATATAGTGCAGATAGTAAACAGTTCTCTTCAGTCAGGACAGTTTCCTCAGGCCTTGAAAACTGCAGTAATTAAACCTCTTCTAAAAAAGCCTAATCTGGATGCTTCAGTAATAGGTAACTACAGGCCCATATGGGGATGCTTCAGTAATAGGTAACTACAGGCCCATATGGGGATGCTTCAGTAATAGGTAACTACAGGCCCATATGGGGATGCTTCAGTAATAGGTAACTACAGGCCCATATGGGGATGCTTCAGTAATAGGTAACTACAGGCCCATATGGGGATGCTTCAGTAATAGGTAACTACAGGCCCATATGGGGATGCTTCAGTAATAGGTAACTACAGGCCCATATGGGGATGCTTCAGTAATAGGTAACTACAGGCCCATATCAAACACACCATTTTTGGGAAAAATCATTGAAACAGTTGTTTTTCAGCAAATTCATGCCTTCCTGGTGCAAAACAGTCTTTATAGTGACTTTCAGTCTGGATTCCGAGCACAACCACAGCACTGAGACTGCACTGATCAAAGTGCTAAATGAAATTCATCTGAATAATGATTCATCCAGAACCTCTGTCCTAGTACTATTGGACCTCAGTGCCGCATTTGATACAGTTGACCACGACATACTGCTTGACAGACTGGAAAAGTGGGTGGGGCTTACGGGCACTGTGTTAAACTGGTTCAAATCTTATTTACAAGATAGGAACTACTTCGTTTCAGTTGGTAATCACACGTTAGTGAGTACAAAGATGTTGTGTGGGGTTCTCCAAGGGTCAATTTTGGGACCGCTTCTGTTCAACATGTATATGCTGCCCCTGGCTCAGATCATAGAGCATTTCAACATTTCTTACCACACATACGCAGATGACACACAACTTTATATTTCAGTGTCATCACTCGACTACAGTCCCTTACTGACTGAGTGAATGCATTCATCAAATCACTGAGTGGATGTGCCAGAACTTCCTCCAGCTTAATGCGGACAAAACAGAAGTGATTGTTTTTGGCCCCAAAAAAGAAAGGTCAAAGGTCAGTGCTCACCTTGAGTCCATGTCACTAAACCCCACAAACCAAGCCAGAAATCTGGGTGTAATTATTGACTCTGACCTGAAATTTAACAAACATTTAAAAGCCATTACCAAATCTGCCTATTACCACCTAAAGAACATTCATAGAATCAAGGGTCTTCTGTTCAAACCAGACACAGAAAAACTAATTCATTCATTCATTTTCAGTAAGTTAGATTATTGTAATGGTGTCTTCACTGGTCTAAACAAAAAATCAATCAGGCAGCTACAGCTGATCCAAAACGCTGCTGCCAGAGTCCTGACCAGTACCAGGAAACTGGACCACATCACACCCGTCCTCAAATCCTTACATTGGCTTCCTGTGGGTCAAAGGTCACAGTTCTAAATCTTACTCCTGGTTTATAAAGAACTAAACGGCCTTGGACCCAAATACATCCTAGACCTACTGGTTCCCTATGAAGCATCCAGAGCCCTGAGGTCATAGGTCATCAGGAACAGGTTTACTGTGTGTTCCAAAGATAAGAACGAAATAAAGTGAGGCATCATTCTGTTACTCTGCTCCTCAACTGTGGAACAAACTACCTGGATACCTGAGGTCTGAGAACAACTGTTAACTAGTGTTAACTAGTGTTAACTAGTGTTAATACCTGAGGTCTGAGAACAACTGTTAACCAGTGTTAACTACTGTTAACTAGTGTTAACTAGTGTCAACTAGTGTTAACTAGTGTTAACTAGTGTTAATACCTGAGGTCTGAGAACAACTGTTAACTAGTGTTAACTAGTGTTAACTAGTGTTAATACCTGAGGTCTGCTCAAACTGTCAGTTCATTTAAATCAGGCCTGAAAACATTATTGTTCACTGGAGCTTTTACTTAGATTATTATTTGCTTTAAAATGTTTTTATGTCTTGATTTTAATTGTCTTTTAATGCATCTTTATCATTTTAATTTTCTTCTGTTTCTGTTTTTGTGTAAAGCACCTTGAGTTGTCCTGTACATGAAATGTGATATACAAATACATTTGCCTTGCCTTGCTTTGCCTTACAGGTGCCCCAATGACATGAAGGATGGGTTAAAGGCAGAGGACACAGTTCATTGTACAAAGGTAAGGTAAAGTACTTTATTTTTCATTATACACTGTACAAAGAAATGTGTCCTCTGCCTTTAACCCGTCCTTCATGTCATTGGGGCACCTGTAAGGAGCAGTGGGCACCCATGTGCGGTTCCCGGGGACACATCTCCAGCTGTGAAGATGGTTGATGGTCAGTTACTTGATGGCCATCAAGTAACAAACATATTTTTGGGTGATGGGGGAAGTTGGAGTACCCGGAGGAAACCCATCCAGACATGGGGAGAGAAAGATGTGAACTCCACAAAGAAAGGTCTGCACGGTCCTGGAACTGCACAAACCCGGGTCTTCTTGCTGTGAGGAGAGAGTGCACACCGCTCAGCCACAGAAAATCGAATTAGAAAATTAACAGATATTGAAGGAAAAGTAGAAAAACAGACTTGACATAAACACAGTTACATGGACATTTAACGAACAGAACAACTGAAAGAAAAAGAAAACACAACATTTAAATGTGAAAAAGAAAATAGAATGACAAGAAAAGCAGAAATAGAAATAAAATATATTCAATTAAATTTTATTCATCTTTATTTATAGAGCCACAAATCACAATGTCGCCTCATGGGGGTTTACAAAAAAAAAAAAGAAAAACACAATCAACCACAGAAATAGACTAGAAAAGCACTCTGAGCCTCTGCCAAGGCAGACCTCCCCCTCTGAATGAGGAGGGGGAGACTGAGGTCCACCAAGGAGGTTATGTTTTTGTTTGTATGTATGTCTGTTATTCAGCAAGATAACTCAAAAAGATATGGACGGATCTTAATGAACATTTCATGACGTGTTGAGGGTGTCACAAGTGTCTAGTGTCAATGTCCCTGTGTTCATCAGGTCCTCACAGCTGTGGTGTCTGTTATCGACAAAGGGAGTCATTCAATAGTTGATCAAATCAATCCCACTGTGTGTTTTTAAAACAGTGTTAATGGTATAGGAAGCCCCCAAAGCTCTTCTGGGGTAACATGTGACTGAACAACAGTAGGTAATGACATCTTTACTGTGGTTAAAGATGTTAATGATACGCAGGAGGTTGGTGGTAGAAACTAATATTGGATCAATAACTTTCTAATGAATCAATCAGAATTGAAATCCATTGAGAATTGAGGGTGGAGAAGCAATTTTAGTGCCAGACTGGAAACATATACAAATTGTTTAGAATTTTAAATTTTGTGCCTAATGCTTCGACCTATCTAATGAGTCAATCAGAATTTAAATTGGTTGAGAATTGATGGAGGAGACACGCTTTTAGTGAATCGTGGACGATGACGGACGGACGACAGACGAAGCGTGATGACAGTAGGCTCATCGCGACTTGGTCCAGATGAGCTACTGATTAGATTTTGGTGATCTGGAAGAGATCCTGGATTCTGAATTACTTTGAAATTTTACATTGTGGTAAATGGTGAGTATATTTTTTATGAGATTAAAAGCTACATTTATGAGCGAAAAAGTAAAAAATCCAAGTCACTAAACACAAGCAGAATTAATCCATATATAAGGTGCACTGTCGTATTTGGAGAAAATGAAAGTATTTTAAGTGTCACCTTATAGTCTGGAAAGTACAGTAGTAATAGTATGAATGTCCAAAGCAGCATGTGCTGTGTGTATAGAATATTATTTGATATTCTGTGTGTGTTTACAGCCTATGGTAGAAGTGTGAAAGTTGGATAATTAACCCCAACGCACTTTAGCCTGTTGTGAAAAAAATCATTTGTCGGAGCTGAGGTTGCATGATCCTTGACGAGGGTTGTGTTTGGATTTTCAATCTTTCCAATGGAAGGCGGTGCAGGGCAGAAAACCACACACATCACTTTCCCTAATAGCGGTTGTACATGAAGTTGTCATTAGGCATTTTTATGTGGCTGTAGTTAGACGGCTTGGCAGTGTGGACACTTCCATCTTCCTGTAAAGTGCATTAAAGGACATATTTTATGACATATTATGTGCTTTCTATCCCTCACACAAACAGATTCTGCTCCTGGATGAAGGTAGCCTTATGAGTCCCATAAAGGCAGCCTCATGAATATGATTGTAAAAGCTGCAGCTCAGTGTGGACTGGCTGTGAAGGGAAGGTCATTTGGTAGAAAGCATGCACTGCAAAAAATCTGGGCTCATACACGTGTGTTTGGGGGAGTTTGTGGGATGTTGAAATCCATCTGCTGCAGCCTAATGGAATTCTGTTTCCCATCTGGAAACATCTGGATTAACCTTTGACCTGCCTTATGTAATGTATATATAATGTTATTATAATAACTCTATGTATACAATATTACAATAACACTATATATATATATATATATATATATATATATATATATATATATATATATAATTGTTTTACTTTTTACTTTTGTACTTTATTACAATTCAGAAATTGTACTTTTTTATTTTATTTTTTAAAAACTTTTTCTTAATTAGAGGAGTTGAATACTTCTACTTCTACTTTTACCAGAGTATTTTTTCACATAAGTAGTTGTACTTATACTCCAGTACGGAATGTAAGTACTTTTAACACCTTTGGTTTAAAGGTGTCATTCCACTGAAAAGCACTTTTCCACTTTTCTCCTTTTGGAATCTGATGGCTCACCCAGCGTTACCATGGTGATGGCTCACCCAGCGTTACCATGGTGATGGTTCACCCAGACTTACCAACACATGCTCCTTTGACAGTGGTTCATCACCTCCACTGGCTGCATACTGCATTCACACTAAACAACAACAGGAACCAGGGACCCAGAAAAAGACGGCACATGGACTTTAGCGCCACCCGCCTGGCGTTAAACCCGTCCCCCATTGCAGTGAATCTGCAGTCGCATTAGCATTAGCATCTACAAGAGAAAACAGTGCCACAGTAGCTGCTGCACAAACTGGAAACAAATGTCAGATCATGTTCATGTGTCTCTGTGGAAATAAAGACTGTTTTCAGAAAAAGCAACCGAACGAAACTTAGCTGGATGTTACTCTGGTAAAGGTAAACACATATACAGCTAGAAGGGGGGGGGGGGGGTCCTTCACGCATTTTGAGCCAATCACAGACGCCTCGTCACTGCATCATCATCATATATATATATATATATTGTTCCACCTCAAGTCATTTTTCTACCGTGAAAAAACAGCTGGAAACAAAAGAATCTGGACGTTTTTTAAATAGAACCAACACACAATGTATTTGATAACAATGGAGAACACAGTAATATTAATGAAGTAACCATGGAATGACAGCTTTAATGTTCGGTCAGTGAAGATGCGTTTTCCCACTGAGACCAAAAAATTACATCTAAAATCTACATTTTCTTTTGCTATTAACACATATTTCATAGAAAAACTGGATACTTTTATCATTTTTAAAGGGTTTAGGGGTTGTATTGGGGGCCTTGGAACCAATCAGGACTTTTATATGTAAAATGTTACTCTAATTACCAAAAAAATCCATGGTACGAAACCACTGATGGAAGGAATTAATTTCATAAGTTGAGGTACCACTGTATTTGTTTTATTATAGTTTTTAATTGAAGGGTTGTTGTTTTTTTATTGCTGTAGTAAATGGAGGGAACATGTAGTGTTAGTGTGTAAGGACAATCCTGCTGTGGAACCACACGTCTGCAATAATGAAGGATGTTGAATCAGCTGAGCTTTTCCATTTTTCTTATGTAATCAATGTCAAATGATTTTAATTTTTTTTTAAGGAAGGCGAGTGTGTATGAAAGGCTGATAATTGCTTTTTGTTCTTCACTGATGATTACTAGGTTATGGAGGCATAACAATTTCTGATTAAAACCTTAAATTGGATTTCAAAACTGGGATTTGATGGGACATGGTGGTGGTGGTGGTGGGGGGGGGGTGTTCTATATGGATTTTAAATTGTGTTTTTCCTCCTGAATTTCAGGAAATCATTAGGAAGTATGCCTTTAAAAAGGTTTGTTAATGTGATATTGATTGTTTCATTTACATGAAGAGGGATTTCACACTCTTCTCTAACTGAACGACTAATATCTGCTCAGATCCGTGTGTAAAAACCTCTAAAGCCCAGAGAGAGAATATTTCCTGACAGAGTTCCAGCACCTCTGCTGTCACATCTACTTAATATCACCCATATTTGGACATCTAATCAGCCAGACCTTACAGAGTCAACTTCACAATTAAAGAATGTCTTATTTTTATGGCGTTAATTACATAACTGCACTTTGGTTTTTTTGCTTTTTTATTTATTCCCTCTGAGAAGAAGGTTATGTTTTACCTCATGTTTGTTTGTCTGTTTGTCAGCAAAATAACTCAATTAGTCAAAAAGTCACGGACAGATTTTGGCGAAACTTTCAGAGAAGATTGACAATGCGTCAAGGGAGAGAGCTATAAAAGTCAAAGGTCAAGGTCACAGTGAAGGTGATATCTCAGAATCAGTATCAGCTGTTTTTTTCCTTTACTTCGTCTGACCTTCTGACCTCAGACGAGATAACACCCATAGGCTCCATGACGTCACGTAAAGACGTCGCGTGACGTCACGTAAAGACGTCGCGTGACGTCACGTAAAGACGTCGCGTGACGTCACGTAAAGACGTCGCGTGACGTCACGTAAAGACGTTGCGTGACGTCACGTAAAGACGTCGCGTGACGTCTTGGTAAATGTATGACCTTTAACCTTAAAGCAGGTTATTGACATATTTAGTTAAATCAGACAATATCTTGTGCTTCATATTTAACATTAGATCTAACATGTGACATTTGGTCGTTGTGCGACGTCACATAACGTCAGAGTGACGTCATACGTGGTCGAATATTGAAATGGACATATGTGAAAAACAGGAGCCAGGATTTCTGGGAATGTTTTTAAACCCTCTAAGGGATTGTTAATGAGCCATAAAATAAATAGTTAGTGAACACAGAACACTAGTTTATAAATAAGTTGTGAACATTCAGATCCAAACCTTGTCAGATTTAATGTGTTAGCGTTAGCATTAGCACAGACTGATGCTGAGCTCTGACTGATCTAGTTTATTTATTTCCACTGAAACACACCACACCTACCTCATAGATAGCTGATCCAGACATAATAATTCAAACATCACTTTTGAACTGAATCTAAATCAGCTGTTCTATTATATTTCCATTCATTTTACACAAAACAAACCTGAACATCTGTACAAAAGATGTCACACTCTCTTATCTCCAAGGATCAACTTGCATTAAGTTCCCACGACATTATGGTATAAACTATCGCAGTTAAATAAGGTTATTAGAACAGGTCAGGTCTCTGTGTACTACTGTACTGGATCCATTTAAACCTTACATTTTGTATTTTTATAGAAAATGTTCATCTCCATTATACAATTTTTTTTACTTACTTAAATCATTGTTTTATTTTTAACATATAGCATAATTGGGAAAAAAAGAAAAACCCAACCAGTGTAAGAACAAAGAAACAAAACACAAAACAAAATGAAAAGTTTCACACATAAAAGACTGCAGCAACATTTAGGATTAAAGGTTGGGATTCAGAGTCCAAGAGGATTTCACACTCTTCTCTAATTGAATGAATAATATCCACTCAAATCTGTGTATAAAAACCCCTAAAGGCAAGAGAAGGAATATTTAGGCCCTGTCCCATTTCTCCCCCTAACCCTAGATTTTGCGCGTTCATGTGTAGGGGTAGGGTGTCCCATTACCTAGGGGAGCAAGTGGGAGTGCGATTTTGCCCTTAAAATCAACCCTCAAAATGTAGTGAGGTTGGTTGCGGACTTCGTTTTGAGTGGAAGATGAAATTACCCATGATGCACTGCGAGCTCAGCGAGCCGACTGATTTCTGACAACAAAAATGGCGGCCGCAGCTGGAGGAACTGGACCGGTAATGTTACCTTGTCAAGCTAGCGGTAATGCTAACATTAATGTTATAAATCGCCAACTATTGAAGAAGCACTCGTGCCTCACAGCAAGAAGGACCCTGGTTCGAATCCCGTACCAGACCTTTCTGTGTGGAGTTTGCATGTCCTCCCCATGTCCGCGTAGGTTTTCGCCGGGCACTCCGGTTTCCTCCCACCATCCAAACACATGCACTGATAGGTTAATTGGTTAATCTAAAATTGTCCATAGGTGTGAATGTGAGAGTGATTGTTTGTCTATATATGTTCAGCCCTGCCATGAACTGGCGTCTCATACAGGGTGTACCCCGCCTTCGCCCATTGTAGCTGGATTAGGCCCCAGTGACCCCCGTGACCCAAGTGTGGATAAAGCGGGTTCAGATAATGAATGAACATACCTGAGACAAGACTGAAAGGCAAAGTAGACGGCAAATGCGTCTTCTGTTTGCCGCATTTCTTCTCTGCGCTTCCCGAAGGTAAATAAACAGAACCAACACAACAGGTAACACAGCTGGGACCGCCATTTGTCCTTCGTGTAAATAGTAGTCAGCTGCTGTCAGTCTCGCGGAGGGGTGGTTTCATATTTGGCGGGGTAGACTTGTCAGCGTGTGACGTGAGCACGTTTGTTACGTTCACTTGGCGAGTGGTGTCCCATTTTCAGGGGAATTATTTCCCCTTGATGAGTGGAATTTACTTTTTAGGGGCACTTAAAACCAAGTGGAAGTTTTAAGGAGGAGAAATGGGACGGGGCCTAAATCTTGCTCATCATTGGTTGGACGAGATTATTGTAATCACTCTGTGTGTGTGTGTGTGTGTGTGCTGAGACATATCATGTTGTAACTCAATGAATATTTGAGATGTCACCATGAAATTACATGGGCATATATACATACATATAGCTAATGCGCATCAGATGCAATGATCCTTTTGAGTAAAGGTCAAAGGTCAAAATTAACTAAAAGGTCAAAATTATGGGTTATAACTCAATAACAGAGGGTCACAGAAGGTTCAGATTGGTACCAAACGATGTGGAATGAAGATTTATACAATTCTTACAAATGGTGTTATCATCTACAACTGTAACGGACCGCAGAGAACCCAAGTGCAAAACAGGAGGCGTGCGTAAAAGTCCAAGCAGTACTTTATTCTCACACTACTTAGAAACACAATACAGATAAATGAGGAAATGTCCCCTTTAAAGTCTCTCTGGGCTGGAATGTACTTATCCAGGCGGAGCACGGAAGATCTCCTCTGGTCCAGGAGTGAGACTGGATTCAGGTGGGTTCCGGTCCAAGGTCGGGGCTGACGGCGGGTCTCGTAGTCGGGGTCTCGTAGTCGGGGTCCGTTCCGGGTCGGGGCAGGCAGCTGGGATCAGGGTCGGTGTTCGTTCCAGGGTCAGGGCAGGCGGCGAGATGCGTAACAGGGTCCAGTCCAGGTTCAGTATCAGAAAAGGCAGGCAGAGATCACAGGCAGAAAACAGAGGTCGGACAGAAACAGGACTGGTACACGGAAAACAGGTAACATAGGTTGCGGGAAAATCAGAGGAACTGGTCATGATAATCTGGCGAAGGTTTCAGACCAGAATGCGGGTTTATATGCTCCTCACCTGATGAACACACCTGGGTCCATCAGGTGAGTCGCATAATCAAATCATGAAGGGAAACAGAAGGAGGTGAAAAGTGAAATACAGAGAGAAACACAGAGCAGAAAAAGCACGCAGACAGAAAAGAAAACAGAAAGTACAAGGTACAGAACATGACAACAACCAATAGTTTTTGAGATATTTGGAGGTCAAAGGTGACCTGGAGCAAAATTAACTTCTGTAACACTGTTACTGTGTGTCAATCATAGACATTGGTACTCAATGATCAATCAATCAATCAATCAAACTTTATTTCTATAGCACTTTTCATACATGGTGCATGTAGCACAAAATGCTTCACATCAGACCCCCCCATTATTCCGCAACTGTAGGAACAAGTTAAAAGATTTACCAAGTTAAAAAGAATAGAACAAATAAATAAATAATAATGGTAAAAAAATTAAAGTAAATACATAAAATAGCAGAGTAAAATAATGTTATTTAACTAAAAACTAATTTAAAAAGATAGGTATTCAGTTTACCCTTAGAAATATACATTTACACTGATGTGTATATGTATATACACGTCAGCACCTAACATAATACTGACATGTATATATACATGAAATGATCAATATTGAATACTGAATACTAGTTCCAGCACCTTCGCTGTCACATCTACTTAATATCACCTATATTTGGACATCTAATCAGCCAGACCTTACAGAGTCAACTTCATAATTAAAGAATGTCTTATTATTATTATGGCCTTAATTACATAACTGCGTAACTTTGTTTTAATTAAAAAATATCCCTCCCCCAATGGGAGCATAGTTTAAGTAAATTTTATGTGCAAGAGTGCAAAAGCAATTTCTGTGCCAGCACATGAGGTTGATTATTCCAAAAGTTCAGCACCTGTGATTTGCAGACATACGCCGTGACCTTGGAAATGCACGCACACACTAAAGACAAAGACGGTGTGGTCTGTGCACCCAACACACACACACACACACACACACACACACACACTAAATGACTAAATTCTCTGCTCCATTACTACTTATACTTGTTTCCAATCTTCTCACAGCATTTCATTTCCCATCCTACAGTCCAGGCATGAAGCACAGCTCACAGCTCTGTAATCTGGGGTTAATAGCAGACTTTTATAAAGGGTGCTGAGGGCGAACGAGAGAGAGAGAGAGAGAGAGAGAGAGAGAGAGAGAGAGAGAGAGAGAGAGAGAGAGCGCCAATGCAGAGATATTATGCAGACATGTTTCCGGGACATAATGGGGTTCCAGGACATTACATAAACCTCTGTGTGTCATTAGGTTTTGTCAGCCATAGAAACAGTCATTTTACTAATATGGACAAACCATTTTTCATTGACACAGTAATGATGAGGAAACTGGAGTCCAATCAAACCATCGCTGTGTCAAAGCTGAACAGCTGCAGATTGTTTTACTGTAGAGGGCACTGGTGTTCTGCTGACACACTGACACTGACACTAACACTAACACTGACACTGACACTGACACTAACACTAACACTGACACTGACACACTGACACTGACACACTGACACTGACACACTGACACTGACACACTGACAATGACACTAACACTAACACTAACACACTGACACTGACACTAACACTGACACACTGACACTGACACTAACACTGACACACTGACACTAACACTGACACACTGACACTGACACACTGACACTGACACTAACACTGACACTGACACTAACACACTGACACTAACACTGACACACTGACACTGATGCTAACACTGACACTAACACTGAGACACTGACACACTGACACTGACACACTGACACTAACACACTGACACTGACACTAACACTGACACACTGACACTGATGCTAACACTGACACGCTGACACACTGACACTGACACTAACACACTGACACTGACACTAACACACAGACACTGACACTAACACACAGACACTGACAATAACACACTGACACTAACACACAGACACTGACACTAACACACTGACACTGACACTAACACACAGACACTGACACTAACACACTGACACTAACACTGACACACTGACACTGACGCTAACACTGACACGCTGACACACTGACACTAACACACTGACACTTAACACACTGACACTGACACTAACACACAGACACTGACACTAACACACTGACACTAACACTGACACACTGACACTGACGCTAACACTGACACGCTGACACACTGACACTAACACACTGACACTTAACACACTAACACTGACACTAACACACAGACACTGACACTAACACACTGACACTAACACTGACACACTGACACTGACGCTAACACTGACACGCTGACACACTGACACTAACACACTGACACTTAACACACTGACACTGACACTAACACACAGACACTGACACTAACACACTGACACTAACACTGACACACTGACACTGACGCTAACACTGACACGCTGACACACTGACACTAACACACTGACACTGATACTTAACACACTGACACTAACACACAGACACTGACACTAACACACTGACACTGACACTAACACACTGACACTAACACTGACATTGACACTAACACTGACACACTGACACTAACACTGACACACTGACACTAACACACTGACACACTGACACTGATAATGACACTGACACTAACACACTGACACTGATAATGACACTGACAAGGCAAAATTGATCAGCTTCCGCCCAAAAATGCTATCCATCAACATGCCACAGCATGTAATACTATAAAGGGCCTTACTGGACACAGGAGCATACCATCTATTCATGTAAAGTGTGGCTCAGCATTGGATAGGAATAAGAATTGTCTCGTCCACTTCACAAATTTCCGAGGTGACACTCCAACAACCTCGGAAGATCAGGAGATACCTAAGATCACAATCCCTGTCACCCTTAATATAAGTACAGAACCCTACACCATGGAAGAACTCGAAAGAGTAAACAGCTCCCATGGAGTACAAAAATCACCAGGTCTCGACCGTATTCCTGTGCTCATCTGGAATGACCCAATCTTCCACGACTTATTGCAGCACATCTGTAACCATACATTTCTCCACTGTAACCCCCCCCTCAGCATGGCTGAAGAATGCTATTATACCCATACCTAAATAGGGAAACATGACTCTAACAGAAAACCACTATAGCCTCTGAGATCTACAACAAACTCATATTAAATCACATTGTCCCCGAAGTAGACCCTGTGTTATGTAAAAATCTAAATGGATTCAGAAAAGTATGTTCAACCATCTTGCAAATCTTATCCCTACAGCACATCATCGAAGAGAGGCGGAAGCATAACAAGGAACTGACTCTTTGTTTTGTGGACTTCTGCAAGACATTTGTTTCAATCTGTAGAAAAGCCATAGTCCAGATTCTGCCGCTCTATGGAATACCCCCGCCTTTTGTTGAAGCAATTAAGTCATTATATATTAACACTGAGGTTACTGTCACCACGCCAGATGGAAGGACAGAGTTCTTCGAAATCAAAGCCAGAGTACTCCAAGGTGATACTCTCGCTCCCTTCATCTTTGTCATTGTTCTTGACTACATACTTTGCTTATCCCAAGACAACTTAAATGGCCAAGGTCTACAGATTCAACCCAGGCGCAGTCGAAGACATCCGGCACAGCACCTAACAGACCTCAACTTTGTAGATGACTTAGTGTTTACTGCAGAACTAGTCAAAGATGCCGAAGCATTACTCCAGTCTCTTGAAAGGGCACCCACGCTAATTGGGCTTTACTGCAACGAAAGCAAGACCAAATACCTCAACACTACCGAATCTGAAATCTATCTCTGGAATAAGGGTGCACGATTTTAAATATCTTGGAGTGTGGATAATGGATCCTGAGAAGGACTTCAAGGTCCGGAAATCGCTAGCCTGAGCGGCTTGTAACATTCAAACCTGTCAACCGATTACGAAATCTTCCTCTGTCAGTATCTGGTTGAGCCAGTCCTTCTTTACAGAGCAGAGACCTGGACCCTAAGACAATCAACTCAAAGGAGGCTAGATGGGACATACACAAACCTTCTCCGTCGGGTACAGAACATCCACTGGTTAGAGCACGCAACAAAAGAAAGGATTTATGGAAATCTACCTCCTATATCAGACACACTAATGCTGGACACTGTCAAAGAGCAGAGAACGAAGTTATATCCTCCTTGCTGCTTTGGAACCAAAAGCTCCCAATTTGACTTACCCACAAATGTTGTCTAGGGACTCATGCATCGAAATGAGTCAACTGAACCAGGTCATGAGAGACCGAACTGTATGTCAGTCTGTTGTTGCGAACATCTCGGCTTCGGATGCCGAAGGACGATGATGATAAGATCTGTGTAAAAAGCACTACACACATTTATAATTTGTTTTTGTTGTTAACTGCTGAGCATATTTACACTTAATATTTTGACCTGACAATGTAGGGACCACATGTACAGACCCTTATAATGTTAACCAGATGATTTGTATGACATGTTAGTGCTTTTAAAGAGTCCAGGGACTTTTACTGACCAGAGAATTAGCTGATTCATTCACTCTAATACTATCAGGGTGATGGCCAATCTGAAGCTCCGAAGCTCCTGAAGCAGTGACATCTTGTGGGGTGATATTTCACGACCGTTACGACACTCCTGCCTAGAGTGGCAGGAGGGCGGCTGTGGTTCAGTTGGTAGAGTGGGTCGCCCAATGACCGAGAGGTTGGCGGTTCGCGTCCCGGCTCTGGCTGTCCACATGTCGAAGTGTCCTTGGGCAAGACACTGAACCCTGACTTAGGCCCCCAGTAGGACTTACCATAGACCTTAGAAACCTACTGGTGTATGAGTGTGTGTGTGAATGGGTGAATGAGAGGCTAATGTAAAGCGCTTTGAACACCATGAAGGTGGAAAAGCGCTATATAAGTGCAGTCCATTTACCATTTAGAACAACCGTCAATGGAAACACGTTCAAAGCGCAAATATACTTTGTCGAAATTTTAGGAATATCACAATTGTTTTGCAAAAAACTGTAATGGAAAACTGACACACTGACTTTTTTAGGGCATTTCAATCTATAGATTATTTCAGTATATTTTAACTACGTTTTGTTTTAATTTTTAGTGCATTTTAAGACAATGGGGGTAAAAACTATAATGTATCAGTGTTTGTCAGTCTCTGTCTTTTTCTGTGTTAAATAAACAGTAAAAGTTTGGTCTCTGCAGTAACATAACGTTCATTTTCTACACAGCTACCATTGAGTCTGTGCTGTCATATGGATTAATCAGCTGGTTAGGAAACCGAACGCTTAAATCAAAGGCTCAGATCTTAAATTTGATCAAAACTGCAAAAAATTCATTGGCACCAAATCACCCACATCTGTTTTTAAACAGGCAAACAATATTTTAACAGACGTATCACATGTTTTAAATACAGAATATGTTTTATTGAACTAGGGAAGGAGGTATAAGGTCCCACTCTGTAATACTAACAGATACAAGCACTCATTAATAAACAAATGGCACAGAATGGACCGGAACATTAGAGACATGGTGGGGCCTCAAAAAATGTGTTTTATGTGGCTGTTGAATTCTTATTCTTATTATTTATTTTGTAAATTGTATTATTTAATCTTTTTGGCTTTTATTAATTGTATATGTTTTTATTAATGTATTTATTGTGTGTATGAATGTAATGAATGAGTGAATGAGTGGGATGTTGTGTCTGCAGCAGAACACTCTGTCAAAGACTAATTTCTCCCTAGGGAGACAAATAAAGATTGAATTAAGTCAGTGTATTAGTCCAAACTCCAGATGTTTCCTTTACAAACACAATATTCTATATTATCTAGACTTCACTGCACTTTGGATCATGTACCATTGTTTTTCAGTCTCCATCTTTTTCTGTCTTAAATAAACTGTAAAAGTCAGTGTTTTAGTCCAAACTCCAGATGTTTCCTTTACAAACACATTTTTTAACTGGATCCAAACAGTTGAAGAACAGCTGATGTTTGACTTTAAACTGGGAGTTTTCAGGTATTTTCAGTTAAATCAGCCCAGGACGGTAAAGGGTTAAACAACTGATGCTGAAAACTTGCACCAAAACAACTGGCTGCTCACCCCCCCCTCCCCCCCCCCCACACTTTTTCTTTTTTGTCACATTGTCATATCACCAAAGAAAATATGACGGTTTAATACGATGTCATTGCGACAGACTGGGATATTTTGTGACATGTTTGGCCCAAATGTAAGAAAGAAGAGCAAATGTTAACGCTCTGTCTTCATCTCTATCCAGGATTCAGACATTTGTTCCATTTGAGGGACAAATAGAAGGTGTCATTCACCTTGACAAGCCTATTTTCTGCTCTGTCATTCCAGGGACATGACTCCAACCACATTCATCTGCATGTGTTTGCATAGAAATTGAGCATTTGTTGAATATCTACTGGAAAATACTGCCCAAAATGTTCAATGGCACCAACTGTTGCAGGGTTTTTGGAAGAGGTGTGGACATGCATGTGCAGATGGAACAAGTGCAGGAAGAAAGAAAACACTGGATATAAGACTGAAAAAGGGAAAGAAAAATGTAAGAATTTGATTTCATTTTTTAATTAAACTCCAAAATAAACATCCAAAATGTACGTGGATAAGACTGAAAAACGTCTGTACTAAAAAAAATTTTTTTTAAAAAGGTATTGATTTGATTTATGCGGTAACTAATATTCAGAGAATGTCTTATCTCACCCCTATTTTGTCCCAGTCTCAAGTTTCTATGACAACCCATTCTTGAAATAGAACCAATAATAAAATAATAATAAATAATAATAATAAAATATAATACAATAATAATACAATAATACAATAATAAAACTTTCTGCTAAATGTGACCTTGACCTTTTGCAATATTGATAATTACATTATATGTATATGTGCATCAGTGCGTGTAATATTATGATAATATATCCAATATTGATTAAGTTATAGTGTGCTATGTCTATGTTTGACACAAACAGTGTTACACAAGTTAATTTGGCCACATGTCAGCTTTGACCTCCAGAGATCTGAAAAACTATTGGGCGTAGGTGATAACACCAATTATGAGAATTGTAGAAATATTCATTCAGTGTTCATACACACTTTAACCAATCCTTTTCCATGACTTTTCAGCAAATTTCCATGACTACATACTCCTAAAAATACAAGTTGACTTTAAACAATGAGAATAAAAAGTTAAAGTGTTGTGTAAAAGTTTACCCTCAAAGGTTTAACAATAAAATAAATGACAATGTGTGGTTCCAGATTAAATTAACCTTTATGTACACATCCCAGTGAAGTCACACATTGTTAAATCCACACTTTCCTGGCATTTATATTTAATTTGAGCTAGATTTTAGTCCATACCTACTTCACCACATGAGGCAGGATACATCCCAAGAAGTGATTGAACAGGAAAGGAACTTCCAGTTCTTCCACAAAGAAACTAAGTAAACTTCAATGTGATGGTAAATCTTTAGCTATGAAATGAAGATTTAAAGTCTGTACGCCCTGATGCTACAGTCAATGGTATGTTGCACAGTTTGATTTGTGGACTGTCTGCTAGCTATGCTAGCTATGTAAGTGTTGCATCATGAATGCAAAGGCAATGTACTTTGTTGGTTTGTTGATTTATATATGTGTGTTAGCAATGAGTTTTCTTTATAGTCACATGTACAGTGTAAGTGTTTAGTATAGGCTCATTTCAATTAAATTAAATTACATTTTATTTAAAAAGCTCCAAATCACAACAAAGTTGTCTCACAGGGCTTTACAGAAGCATAATCAACTACAGAGATACATGAACAGTCCCAAGCATCCCCTGTCCTTAGACCCTCCCCCTGTCCTTAGACCCTCCTTCTTGGCAAGAAAAAACTTCAAAACCCAGTGGGAAAAAGAAGAAATCTTGAGGAGAACCACATTGAAGGCAAGATCCACTCCCATGGACGGACAGACTATAGATGAACATCCATTTATAAATGAAGGAGGGGGGGGGTGGGGGGTGGTCCAGACACCAGACAGGCAATGGAGGGGGTCCGGGGTCACAGGTCAGCACAGGTGAGTCACTGCAGATCTTTTCGTCAATGGCTCCCACGCAGACACTGTCAAGGGAGCCAGCCAGTTAAGGGGGGTGGCTGGCTCCCTTGACAGTGTCTGCGTGGGAGGGTGGGGTTGCACCAGGTGACTAGCCATGAACAAACTTGGTGTGTTAGATAAGTTATAAAAAATGACAAAAACAGATGCGAGAGGGAGAGAGAGAGAGAGAGGGGAAAAGAACTCAGTGTCTGTACTTCCCCCAGCATTCCAGCTCCTAGTGCAGCTTAGACTGAACTGTGACTTCAGTCTGTTTTTAACTAACCTGACCATAGTCTTTCTCAAACAGGAATGTTTTCAACCTAATTTTAAATGTAGAGACTGTGTCGACCTCTTTAATATTAAATGGAAGCTGATTCCATCAGACAGTGACTCTGGTAACTAAAGGCTCTAGCTCCTACTGTACTTTTAGAAACCCTGGGAACTTTCAATAAACCTGCATTCTGAGAACGAAGGGTTCTATTGGGCTGGTACGGAACCAGATCATCTTTAAGATAAGAGGGGCCCATACCATTAACCCCTGACCCCTGACCCTAACCCATACCATTAATGGTTTTATATGTAAGGAGGAGGATTTTAAATTTAATTCTAAACTCAACTGGTAGCCAGTGAAGTTTTGGAGCACAGGGGTGATAGGGTTAGGGGTTAGGGGTCAGGGTTTGGAGCACAGGGGTGATAGGGTTAGGGGTTAGGGGTCAGGGTTTGGAGCACAGGGGTGATAGGGTTAGGGGTCAGGGTTTGGAGCACAGGGGTGATGTGTTCTCTTCTGTTTGATCCTGTTAATAATCTTGCTGCTGCATTTTGAACCAGTTGAAGCTTTTTAAGGAATATTTAGGACACGCTACTAGATGTAATAAATGCATGAATAAATTTTTCTGCACAATTCTTTGACAGAATATTCCTAATTTTAGCTAATGTTGCGCAAGTGAAAAAAGGCTTTCACTAGACTGTTAGACACCATGCACAGCTGCTTTAGAAAAATGTCTGTGGTACGTGGGCATGGCACAAATCTGACATGTGACGTCATCACCATTGGTCCCAAAATGCTGAACCCCCCGAAGCTGGAAAGATAATTCAAACACCGATATAGTGCATCACATTTTTCTATATATTGCCATATATTTCTGTTTCATAAGGGAATACAAAGACAATAGAAATGATAAATAAAACTATAAAAATTCCACATAATTATAACTATATTTCAGTTGTTAAAGTCTTTTTCTCTGTTTTTGGTTGAGGTTCAGTGTTTTCCTTCACCCTGGTCATCAAACACCTTCACCTCTGAAAGTCAAACATACTCCTGTCATGTTGTTTTCTAATATTTCACAGATAAGACATGACGCAGCTGGTGTTCAGTGACATATTCAAGCTGTAAATGACGTCAATCTAATTTATCTGACAGCAGAATTCACTTAGGTATGATTTTATTGAATTGTTCTTGGGCCACTACCTTCACTCTTTCCCAGTGACATTTGAATGTTACACTATTTTCAGAAGATGCCACTGATTTATATATGCTAATAAAGAACCTTTTCTGTTATGCAGTCAGAAAAAAGTATGTATGGAAATATGGCAAAAATAAAATATCCTATTGTAGTGTGAAAATCCATAATAATAATAAAATAAATAATAAATGTATAATAAATAATAAATAATTAAAAAATATAATTAATAATAAAAATAAAATAAAAATAAAAATCCATTATATATATATATATATATATATATATATATATATATATATAATATATATATATATATATATATATATATATACTGTATATATATATATATATATATATACAGTGGTAGCTCAACTTACGAAAAATTCCCAGTACAAAAACACTTCTGGAATGAATGTATTTCATAAGTAGAGTCGCATTTTACTAACCTGACTGTCCCAGATGGTATTTCGCAATACCATCTGGGACTCTTCTGCAACCGCTCCATTTTCAAAGGAGGGTCTTATATAATATCTTTGCATGTGATTAGATTAAAAATCTGTCCGTCTCTTGACTGATGCTGTTTCATCCACTCACGTTGAAGTCAAGCCTCTTAACCGACCAAAATAGTTTTCATCAGGTATAAACACATCAACAGAAGAGTTTAAACTGAACATTTATATGTAACGTTTATTTATAATCTCGTCTACTACGATGTCCACCAAGTTCTTCTGGTAAACGTGCTAGTAAAGCATGGTTCTACATTTATCCTTCAGTCATTACTCAGGGCTACAGAACACCACCTGTAGATGTGTTTGTCTTTTCTTCCTCCAGTTCCACTTTACTATCAGCCTCTGTGACTGGGTCCTCTACCAACACAACCAGGGGGGTACCACAGTAACCATGGGCTTCTGCACTGGTACTATTTCTGTACCCACCAGTGGAACCATCTGATAGATCAAACTGTTGACAAACCTGGTCAGAAGAAGAAAGAAAACATCATTTATTAACAAACTCTTCCACAGTCGTCCTCTTTTCTTCCACATGTTCATTCATTAACAGATGAACAAACACTGGAAATAGTCCAGTCCATAGACGAAACACTGGAAATAGTCCACTCCATATGGACACTTGAATACCGAACGCACGCTGCAATGGTTAATTTATTGAATTAATAGGAGAGGATGAAAATGATACGTGCTTATGAAACAGACATTCAAACTGCTGATGAAGGTTAAATTTACTGACTAACCATTAGGGGCGCTATTAATTATCTGCACGGTTGTGCATGGGGTAGTTTTTTAACACATTTCCACCTGTTGCTGTTTGTTGAAGTGACAGGGCTGATGGTTGACGCACGTGACAAAAAAACTGACCAAAACCTCCAGACCTGCCTGAGGATTGTAGTGACATGTATTTTACCAGTTATCCAGAAAATACTGACCAGGGGGAAATGACATTTTTCACACTATTTGAGAAGTTATTGTCTGAAATCTGAACTGTATTTTTACTGGATGTGTCTGGATAAAATTTAGTTCAACTGTAAACATGTCTGCTTTGTCGTTTCTGGGCCAAACCCGGCAGACCATGGTCGAGTGGATTCAGTGTTTTTGCTCTGATTTGCTTCTGCTCTGTACTCCCGTGGGATCCAAAGCAAAGCAGTACGGTGCAGGCCACATTTTGAAAGCTCACTACAGAAGCGGTGATAAGCTGCAGTCCCGCAAACTAAAAACATACTGGATTCTCTATGCAAAGTTCTTTTGTTTTCATGTTTTGATATATATATATATATATATATATATATATATATATATTTATTTACAAATACCTGGGGATCCCACAGGCAAATGATAATTATGAGGGGGCAACTCAGAAGTCAGCCACAGCCAAATACCTACCTTAGGCAGGCTGAATGGCAAAAATAAGATCCAGACCATTAACAGCTATGCCCTGCCAATTATCAGATGGGATAATATCCTGGCTACTGGAAGAGATACAAGCCACTGCTATCAAGACAAGGAAACTCCTTAACATGCATGGAGGGTTTCACCCCAAGTCCAGTGTCCTGAGGCTGTACACTAAGAGAAAGGAAGGGGGCTGAGGACTAGTAAGTGTCAGAACTACTGTCCAGGAGGAAACGGCGAACCTCCAGGAATACATCAAGAAAATGGCCCCCAATGACCAACTGCTAAGCAAATGCCTCAGGCAACAAAAGCCCAGTACAGTTGAGGAACCAGAGGGGCTATCATGGCCAGGGTCTACCACATCAGACAGGACCCCAGGTGTAGGCTGTGTAGAGAAGCCCCTGAGACAGTCCAGCACATCACAGCAGGTGTAAGATGCTGGCAGGTAAGGCATACATGGAGAGGCATAACCAGGTAGCAGGCATACTGTACAGGAACATCTGTACAGAGTATGGACTAGAGGTCAAGGGTCAAGATGGGAGACCCCCCCCCCCCAAAGGTGACAGAGAACAAACAGGCCAAGATCCTGTCAGACTTTCACATCCAGACCGACAAGATGGTGATGGCCAATCAGCCTGACATAGTGGTGGTGGATAAACATGAGAAGACAGTGGTGGTGATAGATGTAGCAGTCCCCAGTGATAGCAACATGAGAAAGAAAGAAGACGAGAAGAGAAGATAAATACCAAGGGCTGAAAGACGAGTTAGAGAAAATGTGGAGTGTGAAGGCAACAGTGGTACCAGTAGTGATGGGGGTACTAGGGGCAGTGACCCCCAAGCTGGGACAATGTCTCTGGCAGATACCAGGAACAACTTCAGAGATCTGTGCCCAAAAGATATATATATAAAATCACACTGCACTAAACCATTCAGAGGTGCCCCTTTCCAATACATACACACCCACCCACACACAGATCTACTATTGGTCCATTCAGTGCAGTTGTGTTGTGGGTTAAAAAAAAAATTCTAACAGGAATGACACTCTTGTTCTTGTAGTTTTCAGTTCTGGTTCTCATCTGTTATTAAAGTTTTTCTTTCTGCTCCTTTCAACTCATTTCACTCACTTCCACAACACACAATCTCACATTTTCCACGGGCTCTGCACTAGTACATTCCTGATGACGACGATGTGGCCATATTCCTGGAATCATCTGGACATGTCAGCTCCTTTGACCTCAGACATCGTGGCTATGATGAGGATGATACTGGTCTACCAGTAAAGCAGAGGGAACCAGCATCAAACTAGAACCATTTCCAGTTACACCAGGATACAACTGGAGTCCATAATGCAGCTGTTGAATGATTCCCACACCAACACCATGTCCTGTTGTTTCTGCAACACAGACCAGTGACATGCACCTGTTTATCTATTTTACTACTTAGCCACAGACTGAAAAATGTTCAAATGGAAAATGGAAACACAGTAGAGAAATGTGAGGCTTTTCCTGAACACTAATCTGTGGGTCAGAAAATGAATGGTTTTATTTTGAAAAGGGTCATTTAATTGTCTATCCGATGTTTGTTTCAGAAAAGGAAATAGGAAAAAACACTCAGTTTTTTTGTTTTCTGATTGGTACGGACGCACACAAACAATGTGATTACAAGATTTATAAACAGACTATCCAGGATTTCACGATGTTGCGATTCGCAACTTCAACACAAATTCAGCCATTCCCTGTGAATTCAATGCGATGTCGTAATTTTAACCAATCACTTCCACTTTTCCACAAAATGTGACCAATCATTTGCAACGTCTTGAATTGCTCCTTCCGCCTTTTCCTGTTTACCTTACACAACGAAGAACCATGTATGCAACCAGCAGTTCACATTTGGCGACTAAAATAATACACTAGTACCAACAGGTGCATTTGGAAGAGTACTTTTTTTGTTGCATTTTTGTCATCCAGGTAATATTTTATTTTCCGTATTTCAAAGGTTGTTTTAATATCTCAGTGTCTTTGTTCTATTTTTACCAAGAGTACAGGGTACTAGTACAAGTAATAATGTATTTTTGCCTGGCTGAGACATTTATATTATGTTTTATAACTTCATGTAGTCCACTGGTCCAGTGGACTACATGACCAGCTAGTCCACCAGTGGACCAGCGCTTTACCCTTGCTGGGGCGCTGGAGGGGGCATGGGAGTTTGCCCAACCAGTCCACATGTGTTTTGTGGATTTGGAAAAGGCTTACGACGGTGTATCCAGAAGGATCCTGTGGGGGGTACTCCAGGAGTATGGGGTGGATGATCTCCTATTGGGGGCCATTCAGTCCCTGTACGGAAGGAGCGAGAGTCTGGTTCGCATAGCCGGTAATAAGTCAGACCATTTTCACGTGAGGGTTGGACTCTGCCAGGGATGCCCTTTGTCACCGATTCTGTTCCTAAGTTTTATGGACAGAATTTCAAGGCGTAGTCGGGTGGGGGAGGGGGTCAAGTTTGGCGGCAGGAGGATCTCGTCTCTGCTTTTTGTCGATGATGTGGTCCTCTTAGCCCCATCGAGCAGCGACCTCCAGCTCTCATTGAAGTTTCGCAACCGAGTGTGAAGCGGCTGGGATGAAGATCAGCTCCTCCAAGTCTGAGGCCATGGTTCCTAGCCTGGAAAAGGGTAGAGTGTCCTCTCCGGGTCAGGGGGAAGGTCCTGCCTCAGGTGGAGTACTTCAAGTACCTTGGAATCTTATTCACGAGTGACAGAAGGATGAAGCGGGAGGTCGACAGGCAGATTGGTGCAGCATCCGCAGTAATGCGGGTGTTAAACTGGTTTGTTGTGGTGAAGAAGGAGCTAAGCTAGAAGGCGAAGCTCTCAATTTACCGGTCGATCTATGTTCCGATCTTCACCTATGGTCATGAGCTTTGGGTCATGACCGAAAGAATGAGGTCACGGGTACAAGCGGCCGAAATGAGTTTCCTTCGCAGGGTGGCCGGGATCAGCCTTAGTGATAGGGTGAGAAGCTTGGACATCCGGGAGGGACTTGGAGTAGAGCCGCTGCTCCTCCATGTCGAGAGGAGCCAGTTGAGGCCTCCTGGGGCCTCCCTGGGGGGGTGCTCCGGGCATGTCCATCTGGGAGGAGACCTTGGGGTCGACCCAGGGATTATATCTCTCGGCTGGCCTGGGAATGCCTCGGGATTTCCCTGGAGGAGCTGGCTGAGGTAGCTGGGGTGAGGGAAGTCTGGGCTACTTTTCTGAGGCTGCTTCCCCCGCGACCCAGACCCGGATGAAGTGGGAGATGATGAGTACGAGTACGAACTTCATGTAGTGTTGTGAGGTCATATGAACTTTAACCTTTGAACCAACAGGTGCATTTGGAAAAAAATATTTAGTTGTATTTTTGTAATCCTCGTAATTGTTTATTTATTGTTTTATTTATGTATTGTTTATTTTTTACCTCGGTAAAAGGGAGTTTTGAGGACCATATCACAATGACTTTGAATTAATTTTCCAGTAACTAAACTCTTGAACTATTACTTAATTTGGATTTTTATAATCAAAATTACCTAATTGTGGTTACAAAAATGGAAAATCGCAACTATTTATTTATATCTATATTATTTAGACGAGTCCTCGTATAGCGATGGCAGATGAGTCACCGTGTAGTGATTGCAGATGAATCATCGTGTAGCGATGGCAGACGAGATATCGTGTAGCAACGTAGACGAGACCTCATGTAGTCAAGTCCTTATGACGAGTCCTCGTGCAGCGACAGTATACAAGTCCTCGTGGAGTGACAGTAGATGAGTCCTCGTGTAGCGACGGTAGATGCGCCTTTGTGTCGCAACGGCAGATGAGTCCTTGTGTAGTGACGGCAGACGCGCCTTTGTGTAGCCACGGCAGACGAGTCATCGTGTAGCGACGGCAGATGAGTCATCGTGTAGCGACTGTAGCCAAGACCTCGTGTAGCAATAGTAGATGCGCCCTTGTGTAGCCACGGCAGACGAGTCATCGTGTAGCAACGTAGACGAGACCTCTTGTAGCCAAGTCCTTCTGACGAGTACTCGTGGAGCGACGATAGACGAGGCCTCGTGTAGCAATGTAGACGAGACCTCATGTAGCCGAGTCCTTATGACGGGCCCTCGTGTAGCGACGGTAGACGAGTTATCGTGTAGTAACGGTAGAGGAGTCTTTATGAAGTGATGAGTCCTCCTAATTTAATTGTGATATCTCAAGTATTCATTGAGTTATAGCTTGATATGTCTCTCACACACACAAGGTGGTTACAATATTGTCACCCAACATTGGTTGGACGACATTAATAAAACACACAAAGTCTGAAGTTACTGTAATAAAAGTGTGAAAATCCTGACAGTGAGTGGAATGGAAGCATTGGAATAAAAGCTGAGGCGCTAAAACACACAATGTCACTCGAAAAGTTAACTAGAAACCTGAACTAGTGAAATAATAGTGATGGGAATGCGACATTTCTGTTTTTGTGATCCATCTATGTTTATGCAGGTGAATAGAGGTAATTATCTTGATTATACCAGATAATTGTTGCAGCTGAATTAAGTGTGATGAAGTCATGTAATAATTGTGATAGACCTGCTTCAGCATCTGTAACAGTAACATGTAAGATGTTTTTCTGTGCCAAAGCCTCGAGTCGACTCCAGCTTCAGTGTTTTTACAAGGATTTAATGAGCAGATATTTTATTTCTCAGCCTTTTCATTAAGATGTGACAAGAAAACCCAGGAAATATGAGTACAGTAGAAGATGAAAAGGATCTAAATTGCATCTGAATTCAGCCTTTAATGTCATGTCATTTTGGTTTTTTATGGACAATCTGGAAGTTTTCATAAATAATCTTAATACAAATCTTCATGCTTCTTAGCTTCTTCTATTAATGCTATTTATTCAGACTGTTAATTTTCCTTGTAATATGATCTGAATTAGCAGGAAAACAGGAAAAGTATTCACAATCTATCGATCTATAAAATCTGTTTCAGTGACACCAATGAAGCAGATATGATGGAAGTAAGATAGCACCGCCACCTGGTGATCTACTAGGAAACTGTTTGCTGCTAATGCACAACTAAGTCCTGCAGTGGTGCTTCTGAGTAAAAACAGGCTTATAAAATATGTATGTGAAGTAATTATGTAAGTAGAATTTAGCTGTTGCAGATCTGCAACGTCTGCCTAGAGGGGGTTAAAATGTTTAGTTATGTCATTATACCAAAAACAACAGGCTTAATCATAATAGACTTGAATTCTAGCACCTGCTAGGGTCAACCTAGCCTTCTTCTCTAAATATTTGGAAATTCTACGTGCTGATTTACTTCACTGATGACTTCCTGGACTTGACCAACTCCAGACAATTGGTTGTCCAACACACACTAGACATGTACAGTTGAAATGTGCACCCGCGAGCGGTGTGGATCAACTGCGGATCGGGTGGATGACGCTATGAAAAATAATATTTTAATTAAATTCAGGTGGTTCAGGTGTTTGAAGCAGTCAAATAAAATAAAAACTTAACATTTTATATATTATTCCAAAGTTAAACAAACAAATGAAAACAAAACTAAAATACATTTTAATCCGTTTAACCTGCTGATCTTGTCACAGCACACATTAAACACAGCACATTGGGGCGGCTGTCGCTCATTTGGTAGAACAGGTCATCCAATGATCGAAGGGTTGGTGGTTCAGCTTCCCAGCTCTGTCTGTCTACATGTCCAAGTCTCTTTGGACAAAGACACTGAACCCTTAGTCTCCCAGTAGGACTGACAGAACCTTAGAAACCTACTGGTGTATGAGTGTGTGTGAATGGGTGAATGTGAGGCTAATGTAAAGAACTTTGAAACATGAAGGTGGAAAAGAACTATAGAAGTGAAGAACATTTACATTAATGAACATTTCTGTAAATATGTCAGTATTAGCATAAAAAAGTTATTTTTCAACCGTTGTCCCCGGGTCAGATGTAATATGTCAGCATCCATAAAATTAAAACTATTTTAAAATATAAGGTTTTACCTGCTCACGTTCACATTATGTGGTGGGTGGAGATAATTTTGGAATCGCTGTAAGTTAGAGATTTTTTTTTTAACAAAGGCAGTTTACTGCAGATATAGACTACTACTGAACTACACTGAAAAAGACCATAGACATAGTCCAGTGATGCGTGGGTCCATGTATAAATGTCCCGCAACCGATCGTTTTTTTTTTTAACTAACCCACCCGCAACTCGGACTGCAAGAAATATATTTGAAAAGGCCGGACCCGACCCACTTCTGGACCCGCATTTTTAAAGAGTAGCCAATGGTCTTTATGAACATCACATGACCTTACACACATACCTGCATTTATTGCTGTGTTAAAATCTGATGTCATTGCATCTAAACCAGGGGTCGACAACCTGTACAGAGCCATTTGAACCCGGTTTACACAGAATAGAAAACACTCTCAGCCAATGTGTCCCAAACCTTACTTTTTTTTGTATGTTTCCGGAGCTTCCACTCTCCCAGCTTTATTTTCTCTCTTGCTCCCTCCATACCATAGGATACTAACCACGTTGTATGACACCTTCATAGGAATTCAATTAATAAAGTGTATTTACCAGGTTATATTAATGTTTATGAAATGACCAAATGACCCGACAGACCGCAACCGAATATCATTAAAAATATTTTTCAGTGACCCGTAACTGCGGGTGACCACGGTTGAACAGTGAATGGTTCTGTGGAAGTGAATGTCTTCATGTAAATATAACAGTCACACCCAGAAAGAAAATATAAGTATTGTTTTGTTTCCATATATGAATAATACCAATGAAAACAGAAAAATATTTAATTTGATTTTCTGTTTTTCTATTGTCAAATATGCAAAAAAAGACATTACGCTTCCTTTTTGTGATTTGAAAATTAAAATCGATTTGCCAGAAGACCATTTTCTTTGGTTTTTCCACAGTACTGTGCACATATATGTCAGTATTCCGAGTCGTAAATGTGTATTTGATTGAAAAACAGTGACATTTTGTATGTGTGATTAGCATGTTAGCTTCATCAGTGTCAAATCTTTGAATACTTTCATATATATTTCACTACTTTTCACATTCCTTCAATCCATTTTTTTTTTTAGCTTAACAGTGAATAAATGTTTTATTTCCTTGTTCTCACCTAAAACCTGAGTTTAACAGGTATATTTCAAGACTGGATTAGAGGTGTCACAAATATTTTGGGCCAAAGCCTTTGCCAACGTTCTGCTAAAACCCAAAGCCATTACTGCTCCTGCTCTGAAAATGGACTATCAGAGCAAGAAACATATGGAGGTGTAAAATGTTTGCATATGAAAACACTGGAGGAAGAGGAGGAGGAGGGGGTGTTTTAACAATATAACATCTATTTTCTGTTGAAAAAGGGATCAGATGAATCAGTGCTCAAGGGACAGTGTTTTTATGATACCTCGTAACATGACTAGAGGGCATCTTTAAACTAAACATTTGTCTTAAACTGATGAAATAAAAGTTATACTCATTTGGAAACACTACAAAAACACTATATAAATATAAAAAAATACAGTGAAAACACCAGATGTTAGTGTAAAATTACCTTCATGTTTATATATATGTATATATAAACATGAAGGTAATTTCACATTAACATGTGGTGTTTTCCCTGTATTTTATATATATTATTATTGTATTATATATATATATATATATATATAATGCATAATGTGGGTTTGATCTTTCAAGGTCAAAGGTCATGGCACCATTTTGAAACCGGAGCCAAGTTTTCTATTGGTCTATGTATCTTAAAAAGATCATATTCATTCATATTCATTGTCAGATTTTGGTATTATTTTGTTTAATTCAAGTTTTTTTCTTTTTATTTAAAGTAGAAAATATATTATTTTCGTAAGACTTCTCAAAATAAGATTTTCCAGACGTGTTTCCTAAAAGTAAGTTCTCTCATATCTGACTGAAAAGTTCCTCCCTCTGTAGGTGATTCTGTCACATTTTTAGTCTGATCAGATATTTGGACTAGAAATGAGACAAAGGCTCCGGTCAGACTGCCAACGTCGTACGTCGTCCACAATTCACTCAAATCACTACTCTTCTCTCATTTCTAAACAGATTTCAATTCTGAACAGATTTCAATTCTGATTGATTCATTAGATAGATCTAAGCACTGGGCACAAAACCTATCACTTTGTCAAAATATGCCTTTGTAAACTATTTTTTTACAACGTTGTTTATTTTTCCAGTCTGTCACTAAAGTCACTACTCTTCCCTCAGTTCAACAGATTTAATTTCCCATTGATACACTGACTTCAATTTCAATTCAGGTTAAAGAAAGTAATTGATCCAATATTAGTTTCCACCAACAACCGCCTGTGTATCATTAACATCTTTAACCACAGTAACATGTCATTACCCAATTACCTACTGTTGTTCAGTCACATGTCACCACTTTGGGGGCTTCCTATACCATTAACACTGTTTTTGACATTTTTTGATAAACACTCACACACACACACACACAAACACAATACCTTTTGTTCATAGTAAGACATGACAGCTGAGAGGACCTGATGAGGACAGGGACATGATCCCTATTTTATATAAAAAAAAAAAATTATCTCATAATTTTGACTTTTTAATGTCATGATTTCGACTTTTTTATCTCATAGGCTTTTTATCTTTTTTTTTTGGGGGGGGGGGGGGGGGGCTTCTGACCTGTAGGAAAACAGTCGGGAATCCACAGGTAGAGCTGAACTATCTGTGATTTAAGTCAGCAACAGTATAGAACAGGGGTGTCAAACTCCAGTCCTCGAGGGCCATTGTCCTGCATGTTTCAGAGATTTCCCTCTTCCATGTGATTCAGTTTAACCCTTTAACTCCTGAGATTTTAGCAATCAGTAAAAAAGTAAAAATAAAAAAATAAAATGAGCAACAACAAAAAACAAAGATGAATAATAAGCTAACAAAATAATTGTTAACATGAGAAAAGTAAGACCCCAAAAAAAACCTAACCCAAAAAAAAAAATATGTAGAAAAATAAACAAAATCAGCAACAAAATTAACAAAAAACTAATACATATTACAAAATGAAAAAAATAACGTGGAAAATTTAAAAAAAAAAAGAAAAAAAAAAAGAAAAAGAAAACTAGTATTAAAATTTGGTCCCAACAGTTTTAATTTTGCCTTTAAATATATATATATATATATATATATATATATATATATATATATATATATATATATTTTATTTTTTTTTAGATAATTTTTTTTTAGCTTTTTGGCACCTTGTCCATCCACAAAACTAAAAGAAAAATGGTAGAATTATTCTGAATATTTAAACTAAATCATCCATTCAGAACGCATCAGCGCTGACACTTAAAAAGTTAATAATTAGCTCCTCATCAGACTGATAATGATGCAATGGCCTCCAGGTGGAATGGAAGAGGGAAATATGCAGGACCCCAGCCCTCGAGGACCGCAGTTTGACACCCCTGGTATAGAAGGAGCCTCTGCATAGGTTGATTTCACGTGATGTCACATTGCTATACAGATGGAGGGCAGGAAGTGAAGTAGCTTGAAGAAAATGTCTATGTTTTGTGTAGTTTCTGGCTGTGCCAATCATTCTAACCATGAGAAGGCAAAGTGATTTTTTAGAGTACCAAAGATTGTCATTCACAAAGGTGAGAAATGGAAAAAGCTCACAGAAAAACACGGTAAAAATTTGATTTTAAATCTACGTTTGTGGTCAGGAAGAGCAGAGCCTACTAATGCTAATGCTAATGCCCGTGCCTGCAGTGACCACTTGATGAGAGGTATGTTCCAAAGCTAACTTTTTTTGTGGATGTCATTAGCATGTGGTTAAATGTTTATTTACACTGTTGTAATATAGTTTACCTAGACACATCAAGATGAGTTACATGTTTGTTGACATTAGTCAGTACTGCTAGCGGCTAACAGTGACTAATGTCAACAAACATGCAATACATCTTGACGTTGCATCTTTAGAAATAAAACACTCACCCTGTAGAAGACCAAACAATAATTATCGCTGAACCTTTTGGTACGGAGGTTGTGGACCCACTAAAAAAGTTCTATGTCTCCAAACATCTGCTGCTAGTGTAGTAGGATGTGTGCAGGACCAGGTAGTTAGTAATATCCACAGCACAGATTGTAGGAAAATCTTCGGCTTCTGTCAAAACTCCGTATTAAAGCCATACATAAACACTTTCTTCAATTGTTTCCTCCATAGCGGAATTCTCCATGGTTACTTCATGCCATCATAGTCATGTGACTGAAACCTACCTATAGGACGGTACTACTACAACCAATAAATTGACTACACTTATATAGCGCTTTTCCACCTTCATGGTTCAAAGCTCTTTACTTAGCCTCACATTCACACACACTGTCAATCCTACTGGAAACTAAGGCAGGGTTCAGTGTCTTTGCCCAAGGACACTTTGACATGTGAACAGCCAAAGCAAACCACCAACCTTTCGATCATTGGAAGACCCACTCTACCAACTGAGCCGTAATCTTTAGGGTGATGTAGTTAGATCGCGGGAAAGTTGAAGGAGGAATCTGTAGAAAGTTAGGAATGACTAAACAAAATGGTGGATTATGGAGGTTAACGACTGTTGTCGCTTCTGTAAAAAGAATTTCAAGATTGTTGATGTTTTCTCACATTCTTCACTAATTTTTTGATAAAAGGAAATCTACACCTGTTGTTGTTCTTCTTCTATGGTTGTTTCTGCTTTTTTCTCTCTGAATTGTTGCAGCATCACTTTGTTAGGCCCGCCCTCTGACTATATACGTCAGCGTGACCAGTTTCAGGGAAATCGAGACAAAAATTACATTGAGCGAAACGAGACTACTATGTATACTATATATACTATGTAAACCTAATGGTATACTACCATTAGGTTTACTGCCACTAGGTGGCTCTAGCGTGGCTAGGATACTGATCAGAAGCTTTTACAACTAAAATCAACACACACTGCATGTGCTGGACATCATCAGATACGGGTCACGTCAGAGTTCTGCACGGGTCCGGGTACCCGTGGGTGACCTGTGGGTGAACCGCAAATTTTTACCAAACGGGTGAAAAATGTTGTGCTGTGTCGGATACGGGTTCGGTTCGGGTCGGACGTGGGTGAATGCGGGTCTAATTTGCGGTTCATAGGCTAAAAAACGTGGGAATAAATAGGGCTTTATTTCAGTGAATAAATATTAACAATAATTATAATTATAATAATAAATAATAATAATAATAATAATAACAACAGGCCTAATAATTGAATGTAAAATGCGTTTATGCCTTCAGTTGAAACATTCCCAGAAGTCTCTGCCACTTTCGTTTTCGAACAATCACCTGCGGCTGCGCAGCCACAGTTCAAAATGTCTACGGAGGAGTTGAGAAGAAAGCTAGCAAGTAAGGATTACAAAGTTGTGGCTAATACCTCCTCTAAAGTCAAGTCAGACGTGTGGAAACATTTTGGTGTTATCTTAGATATCGAAAACAATGTTGTTGAGGGCTTTGCTGCGTGTAAATCATGCCTTAAAGTTTTTGTGTATGAAAGCTGCAAATGTGGAACTTCATCGCTGAGGAAGCATGTGGAGAGCTGTATTAGATCCGTCCAGCCAGGGCCCTCTTCCATTCAAAATTTCTTCCAAAAGAAGATAGAATTGGGGGTGCCTCGTAATGAGGATAAGGACACCATAACCAGACTGTGCGTCAACTTTGTCTCCAACGACATTCGACCTTTTGAAGCAGTACATGCATACATACATACATACATACATTCTTTGCACTAGCACAGGGTTTGATTGATGTTGGTGCTCGATCTGGCCGTGTGGATGCTAAGCAACTGCTGCCTGACCCTACCACAGTGACCAAATATGTGGAGGAGATTCATGAACAAACAATCCCGCAACTCAAAGCACAGCTGACACAAAACAACGGGGCAGTTACCTTGGACATGTGGACAGATGACTACAGAAAAATTGGCTATCTCTGTGTCACTCTGCACTACATTGACAACAAGTGGGAGCTGATAGAGCGAGTGCTCTGTACTTCAGAGTGGGACAGTTCACTTCGCAAAACGGCAGACAATATCAAGCCAGCCATCGTTAGTGCTTTACGTAAGTTTGGCATTGGTAAATTCTACTCCAAATTAGCCATACGTGCTGTGACAAGACTGAGCTGCGCTGCTCACATATTAAAGGCGGTCCTATCCACTACATTCAGCAGACTGTCTCAGGAGGATGTGTACGGAGAAGATCTGACTCTGACCGCTCTGATTGACGCGGCTAAGTCACTAGTGACATATTTCAAGCAGTCTAATCTCCATGCTCACTTGAAAAAGACTCTGAAAGCCTCTATAGAGACTCGCTGGAATTCCCTACATACAATGCTCGAGTCAATCAGCAGCCAATATGATTACATCCACACTCTTCTGGAAGAGCGAAGAGAGGCCGGCCGTCTGACCAATTTGGACGATGAGTACCTCTCCAACATCGTCACATTCTTGGAACGATTTAAGGAGGCCACCAAAGCTTTGGAGGCATCAAAAACCCCCACCATCCACCTAACAATTGTTTGGTTTGAGCGCATCAAATGCCACTTGCAACACTCCTCTACTGACAGCATGACAATTTCTTCACTGAAGGAGAAATGCCTCAGTATTCTGCTGGAGAAATTTGACATCCACCCTTTACACAGACTTGCCATGTTTCTTCATCCCAAACTGAAGAGCATGAAGTTGCTTGCTGATAGTACCGAGGTGGCAAACGTGCATATTGAGACACGGCGCCTTGTTAAAGGTCAGTGTTGCGCAAATACAGCCCAATCAATAACCCATAGGCTTGTATATGACAGATACAGGTAAACTTAATGAAACACAATTATTTTATTTCATTTTACATTCATTTCAGATCTCAAGGATAAGCGTGGAAGTCCTGAGCAGTACCAGCGCCCCCCACCAGATAAACGAGCGCGGGTGACAGCTGACACATTGTCAGACGTGGAAGATTCCAGTGATGAGGCCCCGCAGTATCAGGATGAAGTGACTGCCTACATTGAGTACAAAACTCCAAAAGATGACTCTTTTGATGTCTTGTCCTGGTGGAGAGAGCATGACGGTTTGTTTCCTAACATTGCTCATATTGTGAGATCTATTCTCGCTATCCCAGCATCAAGTGCCGCAAGTGAGTGAGATTTCTCATGCGCTGGATATGTCATCCAGGAGCGAAGAAGTGAGCTGAAGCCATCAACTGTGGATGATATCCTTTTTTTTCACAGTAATGTAAAGCACCTCACCAAACACTAGGCTATGCCTTCGCGAAGGCCTAACCAGAGGAAAATGGACAATACAGGCTCTGCAATAAATCGTATTTGCGCATGGTAGGCTCATGTGCAGTTTATTTTAGTTCACTATAGTCTACCTTTGATGTTAACCGTCCGGTGAGCTCACGGATAAAAAATATTTTTTGAGTTTATTATTTGTCTGCTATTGTTTAACAACATTTTTATTTGGCTCTGCCTTGGCTATGTCACTGTTCAGTATATTCGTGGCAATATATGTTTATATTTAAGTTTGGCTATCTGACATTTTCTTCCGGGTTCGGGTCGGGTATCGGGTTCATTTATAGCGGGTCGGTTCGGGTGTGGATTTTTTTTTTTTTCCGTCGGAAAATGGGTCGGATACGATTTTAAACATGACGAGTACGGGTGGTTGCGGTATGTCAAAATCAGAACCGTGCAGGACTCTGGGTCACGTCCAATAAATTTTTTAACTAAGTGCATCTGTTTGGATCCTGGATCCAAATCAGTATAATAAACACTCTCTTCAACGGTTTCCTCCATAGCGACAGTCTCCATGGTTACTTCCTGCCCTCCAGTTGAAATTGCATCATCATAGTCACATGACTGAAACCTATCTATTCAGATAGATGTAAAACAGGTTTGTAGACAGACACACACACACACACACACACACACACAGGAAACCCTCGTTGGGTGTATTTTGAAGACTCATCTTGTAGTGGTAATATATTTCCTCTGTCTCACTGCTCCTCTCCGCTTTGGCAAGAAAGCAATCTATTGAAAAAAGAAGGGAGAAAACATATGTTGAATTTGAGCTGCCCCCGAGTCCAAAGTAATCCAGTGTTTGCTCCAGATAAGGCTGCGCTCATAATTGAATTACAAGTCTGAGCCAAATATGAACTGTATCTGTTCGACCCTGGTAATTATTGTGCTTAAACCAGTTTTCTGACAATCACTTAATAAAGCACGGACATCACTTCCCTTGTTTTTTCCACCCCAAAAAAGAATGATAAAAATAATATTTCATTTACCAACAAGAACAACAAATGTGACCCGAACAGAGGTGGTCAAAATACACACATTCTGTACTGCAGAACAAGTACTCCTACTACTGTGAAAAAATACTCCGCTCTCGACCTTCAACTCTACAGTGTTTTTAGCCGTCAGGTTGACCTTTGCCCTTTAGCTCTACAGTGTTTTCAGCCATCAAGTTGACCTTTGCCCTATAGCTCTACAGTGTTTTCAGTTATCAGCTTAACCTTTGACATTTAGCACTATAGTGTTTTCAGTCATTGTGGGCCTGTGGATACAGGTCCAGGGGGGCGGGGATAATGGGTACAGGTTTGAGTGGTGGGATCAGTGAGTACTAGCCCAGGAGGGCATGTCAGTGAGTACAAGTCCAGGAGGGCGAAGCCAAAGGGTACAGGTCCGGGGAGGGCAGTAGATAGTTGGTATGTTTGTATCCTTCATATCTCTGATCTTCTCCAAATCCCTTCAGTCTTCTCTTTATATGAACCTCTTACTTTACCTCCACCTTATACATGTTTTAATCTTAAATCTGGATTTATTCAACTCTTTCCTACCCATAAGATGGTGTGATGGCTCTTGGGGGGCTGCTGGGGCTAGATTGGCCGTTCTGGTGGCCTTGGTGGCTGTATTGCGGGCTGGTGGCTCTGTCCTGGTGGGTTGTTGGGGCGGGGCGAGGGCCCTGGGTGTACTGCGCTCACCTGGGGCCGGTGCGGGAGGTGTGCGGGGTGCCTCCCTGTTGGTGTCACCGGGCCCCACCACACTGTCCATTTTTACCCTCTGGGCTCGCATCGGTTCCCGGCCCTGTTGTACTCTGACCGGCTCTCAGTGGCGGCCTGCCTTGTGATGGGCTGGGTGTCGCCCCTTCGGTGGGCCGCTCGCCCCCTGTGTCTGGCTTCCTGGCTGTGTGGTGCTGTTGGCCCCCTCGGGGGAGGATGTGGGGTGGGGGTGGGGTTGGGGGGTTTGGTGGGGGCTGGGGTGGCGGGTGGGTCCTCGTGTCCCTGGCCGCCTGGGTTGGCCTCGGGGTGCTGGGGGGGTTTGTAGCTGCTCCCTCTTGTTCTCCGGGTTTGCGTCGTTCATGGTGACTCTCTGGGGGCGGCGCCCTGTAGCTCCTACGGCCCGAGATAGAGGGGTGCCCTGTTGGCTTGGCCCTGCCTTGGCGTGATTGCTCTTCTGGGCTTCGGGGTCCTTATCACTTGCATGTTTGATCGGGTCTAGCCAGCTCCTGCCGAGTCCCATTTCAGTGAATGATGGGACCCGCCAGAATGTGCTGAGAATCTCTCCACAATCTCTACCCTAAACTGATTCTCTTCTTGCACTAGTGTCCCCTTCTGGCCTATTCTATTGCATTCTATTTTACACTATCAAGTCAATTATGGTGCTCACTACCGTTTTGTTTAATTATTTATTTATTGAATCTCTTTTTCTTTTGTGCTGTTTTGGTTTTCTTCTCTTTTTTCGATTTAATTATCTATTTTTATTGATGGACAGTTAGTAGTTGGGAATAACACACCACCTTACAATCTTTTAACTGCAATAGCACCGCCTGTTAATTTCTTTCCCTGTTCGTCCTGTCAAGTCTTTGTTTCCCCCACACATCACTGAGGTGTAGCACTGCCCTCCCTGGCTCATAATAGAGAGTTCTAATAGAGGATGTCTGCTCAGCTTTCAGGGAGGACCACTGATGGTCACACACATGCACTAAATATTAAAATATTTGGCTGCAAGACTAAAAAATGCATTGATCTCAAACAATGTTGACTCCCTCTCTGTGGAAAAAGTAAAAAAAATTAAAATAAAAAAAATAATAAAAAAAACCACATCAATACTACACTGTAGCTCATAGCAACCACTAGCAATTTAGCCTTTCACATACTGACATATTTCCTCATTCGTGATTACGTCGGAGCCTCTTGCACATGCGGGGTCACTTCAGGGTCATTTCAGGGTCAGTGTAGGGGCACTTCAGTGTTTGTTCAGATTCACTTCAGGGAAATTTCAGTCACTTTCGGGTCATTTCAGAGACACTTCAGGGTCACTACAGGGGTGCTTTAGGGTCACTTCATTTATAAAAGATGGTACCCCAAATAAAGGTCAAAGGTCAATTCTGTAAAGTGAGCATAGGACATTTACTTTAGACCTTAATACACTTAAAATCAAAGGTAATTTATTTATGTTTAAGTGATTTTGGTTCATCCCTGTTACGGGCCCCGCCCTTATCTGGTTCGTTTGGTCATGTCTCCTCGTGATTCTCTGCTGTGCTGATGTTTTATGTCTTGTATGTAAAACCTGCTGCTCGGAGCCCTGTGCGTGGTTGGTCCTTGGAAGTCACTGGGAAAACTAAAGTCCGTCCCTCTGGCCCCTTCCCTGTTCTGATTAGCTCCTGAATTCCCGCCTCTCCCTTTTCCATCCTCTTCCTGCTCCAACCAATCAGACTCCTGCCACTTGATTGAGCCGCCTTCTATAAGACTGCGCACCTTGGAGAAGCTCATCGGCTGGGATCACTCTGTCCCAGTCCACCACCACCACCACTCGTTGTCTGTGTCTCTTTAGTCCTGTCACTAGGCTAACGTTATTTGTGTGACTTGTTTATTTATTTGAGACACTCGTTAATTTAGTTTTCTTTAGCCTTTGTTGTATTCATATTTGAGTTTGTCATTCCTTACTTCGTTACCCTTATTTAAAAAGTGTACCTTTTTGTTTCCTAACATTGTATTTCCTCTTTTGGGACACCTTTTGTTAATTCACTTTATCAATTATTACATTTACAATTTTAGTTCCATTTTACATCTTGGTTTTTGTGTTATTTCCTGCACACACCCCTAGATGCCACCTGCAGGACGTAATAGTCCCATAGAGGGTTAAAACCTTGACAGGGTTCAGTACATCATTGGCAGATGTTGACAAAGTTTTGAAGAGTTTGGCAGACATTAGTAGACATTGGCATATGTTTGAAGATGTTGGTAGGCGTTAGCAGGCGTTGGCAAACATTGGCAGATGTTGGCAGACTTTGCTCCAGCACATACAGTACGTGTTGGTTTTAGTTTTAAAAGCTCCTGATCAGTAGCCTAGTCGCGCTACACCCTCCTAGCAGCAGCAAATCTAATGTTCTACCGCAGTAGTCTAGTTACATTCAATGAAACTTTCAGTTAGATTTCCTTGAAACTGTTTGACCAATCATGGTGAAATATGGTAAGTAAATAAGATGAAGTAGAGGGCTGGCGTAACAAAGTGACACTGCAACAATTCAGAGACAAACAACTGGGAACAACCATAGACAAAGAACAACAGCGGGTGCAGATTTCCTTTTATCAAAGATGAGTGAAGAATGTTAGAAAATGTTAGCCATCTTTAAATTCTTTTCACAGAAGCTCCATAATCCACAATTTTGTTTAGTCATTCCTAACTTTTTCTGGACTCCTCCGTGAACTTTCCAACGCTCTAACTATGTCATCCTAAAGATTACAGTGTTTGGTTGTAGTATCATCCTATAGGTAGGTTTCAGTCACGTGACTATGATGATGTCAGGATTTCAGCTGGAGGGCAGGAAGTAACCATGGAGACTGTTGCTATGGAGGAAACCATTGAAGAGAGTGTTTATTGTACAAATTTAGATCCAGTCTCCAAACACAGATACATACAGTTAGTTAAAACATTTAATGGACGTGACCCGTATCTGATGAAAATGTTTTGGACAGAACCCAAAGATTTTCCAACAATCTGTGCTGTGGATATTACTAACTACCTGGTCCTGCAGACATCCTACTACACCAGCAGCAGATGAAAGACTAGAAAAGTTTGGAGACATAGAACTTTTTTGTCAGTGGGTGGGTCCACAACCTCGGTACCAAAAGGTTCGGCCATAATTATGGTTTGTTCTTCAACAGGGTGAGTGTTTTATTTGTAAAAATGCCATGTCAAGATGTATTGCATATTTGTTTAAATTAGTCGCTGCTAGCCGCTAGTAGTAGCGACTAATGTAAACAAAAATATGTTTGATGTCTTGATGTGTCTAGGTAAACCATATTACAATAGTGTAAATTAACATTTAACCACAACCTAATGATAAACTCTCTGACTCTGCTCCCCCGTCTGCAAACGCAGTTTTAAAATCCACTTTTTAACAGCATTTTTCTGTGAGCTTTTTCCATTTCTTACCTTTGTGAATAACAATCTTACTCTAAAAAATCACTTTTCCTTCTCTGGGTTAGAACAATTATTGCAGCCGTAATCTACATAATATATAGACATTTTCCCAACGGAAAACTTGCTCAGCTTCACTTGCTGCCCTCCACCTGACCATCGCACACTTACTATATAGCAACGTGACATCACATGAAATCAACCAATTGTATACAGAGGGATTTGAAAGACAATTCAATTCAATTTATAAAGCCCCAAATCACAACAATGTCATCTCACAGGGCTTTAAAAAAACAAAACAAAAGAAAACACAATCAACCACAGAAATATATGAAGTCCCAAGCATCTCCTTTCCTTAGACCCTCCTCCTTAGACCACACTGAAGGACAGATCCACTCCCATGGATGGACAGACTATCGACGAAGGATGGGGGGGGGGGGCAGGTCCATCTATCAGACAGGTGGGTGTGAGGGAGGAGGTCTGAGGTCACAGGTCAGCACAGGGCACAAATGATTCACTGCAGATCCTGTTGTCTATGGCTCCTTATGTGGATACTGCTGAGAGAGTAGGAGACACTGTGTGACGAGCTATGACAGACTTGGTATGTAAGATAGGTTTAAGTCATTACAAATACAGACGAGAGAGAGAGAGGGACTCAGTGTCTGTACTTCCCCCAGCATTCTAGCTCCTAGCTTAGATTGAACTGTGACAACCTTTTAGCCCCGCCTCCCCTGCCTATGAAGCACCACTAGACCCATACATGGAGTGAGTCGGGTTAGCGCTGCTAGGCTAGGCTAGAGGACAGAATGCTGGTCCTGTGGTCACATGTCAAACCTGCTGTTAATGCAGAGATAATAATAAGGATGTGGAAGTGCTGCTGTAAATGTGAGGAGCTCAGGTGACATGTAGCCCCTCACCCTGAATGTGTGAGCATGTGTGAGAACAACACCTCCCATTACACCACAGGTGAACAAGCAATTACCTGGAGATGTGTCTGGGGCCACAAATGTCATTGTCAGCTTGTCACAGTGTGAAAAATGGGTGGAAAAAAAGCAGAAGGTGACAAATGTCCAGATAACATGACAGATTGTCTTATCTTTTCATGTCTTTCCTGTTGCCTGTCACATCCATAAGCACAACATCTAAACTTCCAGAACATCATTTACAACAGCAGGAAACCTGGTCATCAGTGACGGTTATTTTCAAAATCTGCTGCATTTGGTTTGAACAGCTTTAAGCAGATGGAAGTAATGAAGTATAAGTACTTCATTACTGTACTTAAGTAAGTTTTTAGGTATCTGTACTTTACTGGAGTACTTATTTTTCTGGAAGCTTTTTACTTTTACTCCCTACAATTAAATAAATATCTGTATTTTATACTCTTTACATTTATATAAATATCTGTACTTTATACTCTGTACATTCATATAAATATTTGTACTTTATACTCTTTACATTTATATAAATATCTGTACTTTATACTCTGTACATTTATATAAATATCTGTACTTTATACTCTGTACATTTATATAAATATTTGTACTTTATACTCTGTACATTCATATAAATATTTGTACTTTATACTCTTTACATTTATATAAATATCTGTACTTTATACTCTGTACATTCATATAAATATTTGTACTTTATACTCTTTACATTTATATAAATATCTGTACTTTATACTCTTTACATTTATATAAATATCTGTACTTTATACTCTTTACATTTATATAAATATTTGTACTTTATACTCTTTACATTTATATAAATATCTGTACTTTATACTCTTTACATTTATATAAATATCTGTACTTTATACTCTTTACATTTATATAAATATTTGTACTTTATACTCTTTACATTTATATAAATATATGTACTTTATACTCTTTACATTTACATAAATATCTGTACTTTATACTCTTTACATTTATATAAATATCTGTACTTTATACTCTTTACATTTATATAAATATTTGTACTTTATACTCTTTACATTTATATAAATATATGTACTTTATACTCTTTACATTTACATAAATATCTCTACTTTATACTCTTTACATTTATATAAATATCTGTACTTTATACTCTTTACATTCTCAGAATAGACTCATTAATTTTTCCAAACTCGACAAATGTGACAATATGAAAAATAAGTCGTCAATCAGAAATAGTGACTATATCAAAACTTGGACTTTTTATTTCACGATTTAGATTTTTTAATCTCATAACTATATTTTTTTAAAACTCCGACTTACGACTTTTGAAATTTTTGTAAATGTTCTGTCCAGACCCACTAACCTCAGTACCATGACCCAATAAAACACATCATCTACACACTAACTCACTTTTAAAGGCTTTATTTTTGGATATTTTTGACATTCTTCTGGTTTTTCTGCTAAAATAAATATTATTTCATCCATAGAAAAAAATAATGCCATTTTACTTTGTACTTTTATTACAGTTCAGAAGTTGTACTTTTTTACTTTTACTTCAGTAAAGCAGTTAAGTCAGTACTTGTACTTTTTCAGGATAGTGCCAACAGCACCCCTGCTGCTACCATTCCTTGTCCACACTTCCAGAGAACCTTCTGGGCCTGACCCCCCACAGACCTTGACCCCCCCAGGATGACTACACGGTCATCGTAGGATCGATGGCGAATCACAACTTTGAACACCTCAAACATTTTCATATAAACTAAACCACTAAATACATTCTAAAATAAATAACTACATCCATGTGTGTTTTCATTATAACACACATACATATTTTAAATATTTTCAAACCTTTCATGGGTTTTGTTTGATTATAATCTGATTATATATTTGGAATAAAAATTGGAAAAAAAATTAACAGTAATGAAATATTTAACAGATCTGTTGGAATTCATTTGTTGGGACCCAAAAGAAATAAAATGAAATGTGAAAGAATGAAAGAAAGTGCAATTAATGTGCAGAGACATTTTTATTTAGCTGTGCAATAATTATTCTATTTTTATCTACTTGCTTTTAAAGCAGTTTGAGGCCAGGGGATTTTTTATATTAGACATTCTCTGAATACTTGTTTTAAAAGAGCACTTATAGTGAGCAGAAATTCAATAAAATTCAGGGTTTTATTACCAGGTAGATTTTCTCACAATTCATATTAAAAAATGTTGTTTATTATCAGTAAATGTTCTGTTAGTAACTTAATTATTATAGAAAAGTAGGTTTTCATTAATAGTTTTTTTTGCTTTGACATGTTAGACGTGTATAGAATCATTATATGTATACTTCAGTGTTTAATGAATGAACATTATACAGCAGCAGTTTGACTTTAGCCCTTTTTTTCTCTCAATACATAATGAATGAATATGTAAAGTGTGACGTACATCTCATATTACACAGTCTTTATTTGTTATTATCTACCTTGGCATTGGAAATAAGTACCACGCTTAATTTTCACAGCTGTACAGTGATGTAGTGTTTGGATAGAATATATCTTCTCACCTCACATATTGTATACTCGGTTAAAATAAGCACAGATACTCAATTAGCTCCTTCGTCTTTTCCATCTATTCTTGTCACATTTCTCATATTTTTTTATTAACTCGTTGCTAAAGCACATGATTAAAGAGGAGGATCTCACCCAGTTTTATTCAGAGGAACCAAGATGAGCATAAATTCAGTTGTTTTTTTTTTACTCCTGTTTGCTTTAGCCAGAACAGTAAAGCGACTCATCATGATTAATATTAGCTGTAGAGATGGAGAAACTGCACTGATTCAAGTAGTCATCTGCATTTGCTAAAAGCAACGTACTGCATTAAGCAGAACCTGACGCTTTTCAAACAGGTTCTCGTTCAGGGAAGAGCACTTCTCTCCACCGGCGATATTAAATGAGCAGACTGTGGAGCTGCTGCAAAATAATGAGAGCTCAGAGGCAGGTTTTTATCATGACTGGGAGGGAAACACACTTTCTATCAATGCTCTGTCACAGGGTTTTTCTCACTTCCACCAAACTGTCTGTTGGGATTTACAGATTATTAATAGAGGACTTTATAATCTCAAATCAACATGAAAAGAGACGTTACAGTTGTAGACATGATGTGTTCCAATACTTTTGTCCACATAGTTTATATGTGACCCGCCACCACGAAACCAGGCATAAGTCGCACTGAGCCGTTCAGAGCTACAGCCAAATTTAGGCTGGAAGGTGATTTGTTATTAGTGTTTACACCTTATCAAAAAACGGTACCTTAACACCTCTATGTTCACTTCCTGTGGTCATTACATTGAAATCCAATCAATAAAGTTGTTTATTGAGTCAATTATTTAAGCGGCGACAAAAGTTCAGGTATTGCTGAGCAAAGACAAAGACGACTTCCACCTCTTTTCGCCGAACAAAACGATCTCCGTTCCATGGGTAAACACCCAAGTGTTTGGTACGAGGTAAAAGCTTATATTGAATGTTCTGTCCAATGGTGTAAGCCAAATGATTATAATACGTCACACTTCTGTCCTATTATTATAATATATAAAACTTCTGTGACATGTCCATCAGAGTGTCCTTTAACATCTGTCAACAATTTGTGTCAATCGGATACAAATTATTATGCGTTGCTAAGGACTTCCTACCCCAAAACAGTCCAAAACTTTAACAGACAATATCTAAAAATATGCAAATTGCAAAATATGTCCAAATGTGGATATTAAAATGACCATAACTTTGGTTCTACTTGTGATAGAAACATCATTTTTTCACCATCTTAAACCTTAGTTTCCACTCTACCAAGATACACACATAACTCTGTTTGGATTTACACACACTTATGCCTGGTTTACTGGTGGTGGGTCGCATATGAGCTTTTTAGTGTAATCAGGGTGAGTGCAGCCAATTTGGTCACACATCTGACCTCATTTCTCAAAAGTGTGACCAAAAAAAAATTTTGAGGTTGCACCGGTGCGACAAGCTCTTGGGAAAGAAGATGAACTCCACAAGTCTCCAGGTGATTCAATTCAATTCAATTCAATTTTATTTATAAAGCCCTAAATCACAACAAAGTCGTCTCAGAGGGCTTTACAAAAACACAATCAACTACAGAAATACATGAAAAGTCCCAAGCATCCCCTGTCCTTAGACCCTCCTTCTGTCCTTAGACCCTCCTTCTCGGCAAGAAAAAACTTCCAAACCCAGTGGGAAAAAGAAGAAATCTTGAGGAGAACCACATTGAAGGAGAGATCCACTCCCATGGACGGACAGACTATAGATGAACGTCCATATATAAATGCATAAATGCAGGAAGGGGGGCTGGTCCAGACAGGCAGGGGCGGTGGTCCGGGGTCACAGGTCGGCACAGGCGAGATACTGCAGATCCTGTCGTCCATGGCTCCCGTGCAGACACTGTCAGGAGAGCCACCACTCCCCCCCAGGGGGGGGGGGGGGGGGGGCGGGCACCAGGTGACTAGTCATGAACAGACTTGGTATGAAAGATAGGTTATAAAAATGACAGAAACAGGTGTGAGGAAGAGAAAGAGAAGAAAGAAGGAACTCAGTGTACTGTACTTCCCCCAGCATTCTAACTCCTAGGGCAGTCTAAACTGAACTGTGACTCATACATCACATAATTTTTAACTAACCTGACCATAGACTTTCTCAAACAGGAATGTTTTAAGCCTAATTTTAAATGTAGAGACTGTGTCGGCATCTTTAATATTAAAGGGAAGATGATTCCATAAGACAGGGGCCTGATAACTAAAGGCTCTAGCTCCTACTGTACTTTTAGAAACCCTAGGAACTTTCAATAAACCTGCATTCTGAGAACGAAGGGTTCTATTGGGTTGGTACGGAACCAGATCATCTTTAAGATAAGAGGGGCCCATACCATTAATGGTTTTATATGTAAGGAGGAGGATTTTAAATTTAATTCTAGACTCAACTGGTAGCCAATGAAGGGTTTGGAGCACAGGGGTGATAGGGTTAGGGGTCAGGGGTCAGGGTTTGGAGCACAGGGGTGATGTGTTCTCTTCTATTTGATCCTGTTAATAATCTTGCTGCTGCATTTTGAACCAGTTGAAGCTTTTTAGGGAATATTTAGGACACGCTACAAGTAAGGAGTTACAATAATCTAATCGTGATGTAACAAATGCATGAATTAATTTTTCTGCAGTCGTTTTAGACAGAATATTCCTAATTTTGGCTAATGTTGCGCAGGTGAAAGAAGGCTGTTCTGCAAGTTTGGTTAATGTGCATTTTGAATGAAAGATCTGGATCAAATAAAACTCCTAAATTTTTAACTGTGGCACTGGGTGTTACACTTAAGTTGTCCAGAGTAACTATCTGGTTAGTTAGGGAGTCTCTCGCATCTTTAGGACCAATTATAACGACTTCAGTTTTTTCAGGGTTCAGTAAAAGATAATTGGCACTCATCCTAGTCTTTATGTCTTGGACACATGTACTTAGTTTATCTATTTGTCTGGTCTGATCAGGTTTAATCGATAAATATAGCTGTGTGTCATCCGCATAACAATGAAAATTAATGTCATGATTTCTAATGATGTTACCTAAAGGGAGCATATATAGTGTAAACAAAATAGGCCCAAGGACTGACCCTTGGGGCACGCCATAATTAACTCTGGAGGACTGCGATGATTGTTGATTGACGTGAACAAATTGGTAGCGATCAGATAAATATGATTTAAACCAGCAGAGGGCTGCTCCTCTAATACCTATATCATATTCTAATCTGTGCACTAAGATACTGTGGTCAATGGTGTCAAAGGCTGCACTAAGGTCTAATAACACCAGGACCGATATTAATCCGATGTCAGCGGCTAATAATAAGTCATTAGTAACTTTAACCAATGCTGTTTCAGTGCTATGATGGGCACGAAAGCCAGACTGAAACTGTTCAAATAAACTATTATCCTGCAGGAATTGGCACAGCTGTTTAACTATTACTCGTTCTAAAACCTTTGACAGGAAGGGCAAATTAGATATAGACCTATAATTGGCTAAAATGTCAGGATCTAGGGTAGGGTCAATAAGAGACGGGACGGGACATGCAGATGGGTGTGGTTTGGTTTGTACGGAGTCATGCGTGAGGCCGGAGAGTCGTGCATGTCACCGACTACGTCTTAATAACATTCTTATTAGTTGTCCATACATATACCTGCATCGGCTAATCACTGATTATCCGTTTGATGGTGTACATAAACCGAAAACATGTGGGCAGGGTCAGCATTAGGCAGAGTAGGCGGTCACCTAGGGCACCAGATGTCTGGGGGGCACCAAGGCCCACAGAATTATAACCATATTTTCTGGACTATAAGGTGCAATGAAAATACTTTAATTTTCTCACAGTGTGACTTATCATTAATTCTGGTTGTGCTTTGTGACTGAGAATTTAGACTTTTTATCTCATAAATTGGACTTTTTATTGGCGTAGTTTTTACTTTTTGTCACATACAGTAATTTTGACTTTTTATCACATCATGTTGACTTTTTTTTGTGTGCATAATTTAGACTTTAATCACATAATTTGGGCTTTTTATCTCATAAAGTTGAGTTTTTGTTGCATAATTTCAGCTTTTTATGTCATAATGTTGACTTTTTAACATATAATTTGGACTTTGTGGCATAATTTGGACGTTTTATCTCAGAATTCGGCAGTGTGGTGTGGAAAATATGGTAAATAAAGCATTAAACATAACATTGACAGTGACTATTCATGGACATTCAGGACATACTCGATCAGATGTATTAGGGCACTATGTTTACGGATGCTCATTTCTAATTCCACAAAAAGGAAAGAGGGGTGTTCACCTAGGGCACTACGTTGAACAGAACCAAGCCTGCATGTAGGGACTTTCTGGGCAAAGGAGCGTACTAATTAGTTGTCAACACATACACTTGCATTGGCTATATGCTAACGGCTATATGCTAACAGCTATATGCTAACAGCTATATGCTAACAGCTATATGCTAACAGCTATATGCTAACAGCTATATGCTAACAGCTATATGCTAACAACTATATGCTAACGGCTATCCTCTGCAGCTGTCATTTGCAGTGCAGAAATGCATCATGAGTGGGACTCGTGCAGATGTTCAGGTGTCATGGGTTCAACACAGGTGATTGTTCAGTGGCACTGTTGGATCTCAGCTCAGCATTTGAAACTGTGGACCACTGTATATTGTTAGAGAGACTTGAGCAGTGGGTGGGTGTGTCTGGGTCAGCGCTGCAGTGGTTCTCTTCCTATCTCTCTAACAGGAGTTGCGCTGTATCTGTTGGAATCTTCACCTCCTCATCTGAATCCCTCCCCTGTGGTGTGCCCCAAGGTTCAGTTCTTGGTCCAGTTTTATTTTTCCTCTATTTGCTTCCTCTTGGGCAAATAATTAAACAGTTTAAAGGGGTCTATTATCAGATTTATGCTGACGACATTCAGCTTTATTTCTCATTTAAACCCCACAACCTTGCCACAGTGTTAGTTCTAAGTGACTGTGACGACCCTAAAAACTGGATGACTAAGAATTTCTCACAACTAAATTCTGACAAGACTGAACTCCTTATTTCTGCCCCTCTAATTCTGGTTCCTAAGATCAGTGATCATTTAGGTTTTCTTACACCGATGGTTACATCCGCGGTTAAAATTCTTGGCGTCACTGTGGGCCAGAACCTGTCTCTGGACCAGCATGTCAAATCTTTGACTCTTGCTTTTTCCAGTTGGGGAACATAGCCAAACTTAGGCCTATTGTAACCCCGGCAATGATGGAAATGTTAATCCATGCGTTTCTTTCATCTCGTTTGGGTTACTGGAATACACTTTTTACCTGCCTCAGCAAATCATCTTTGGATCGTCTACAAGTGATCCAAAATGCTGCTGCCAGGCTGTTGACCAGGTCTCCTAAAATGTCCCATGTACCCCTGTTTTAACTGCTCTCCACTGGCTACCCATAAAATTTAGAATACAATTTAAAGTTCTTGTAGTTGCGTACAGAGCTCTGCACGGACAGCCTACATCACAGACATGGTGCGGCCTTATGTCCCCAGCAGGTCTCTGAGGTCCTCTGATCAGGACCTGCCGGTGATTCCTGGTTCCAGGCTAAGAACCAAAGGAAACTGCGCTTTTGAGGTTGTGGCACCCACTCTGTGGAACTGTCTACCACTACATTTAAAATCTGTGGACACTGGACACTTTTAAAAAGCAGCTAAAGACACATTTGTTTAAACTGTTTGAATTTTTATCATTGTTGGTCTGTGTCTGTTTTTATGATGTATGTTTTATGCTTTTATATGTTTTTACTTTTATTCCTTTTGTAAAGCACCTTGTGACTTTTATATTCTTGAAAGGTGCTATATAAATAAAGATTATTATTATTATTATCATGAGATGCTGGTGAATCTTTCTTTTATTAGCTTTGGTCTGCTTCTGTCACAGGGTGTTTTTTTTTTTACTTTTATCAAACTGTCTGTTGTTGTTTGTGTGGCTGTGTTGACACACTCTTTGTTGTGTGGGCTGTTATATCAAAAAGACTGAGGGGATGGGGGGGGTGGTACAGCAGCCCCCCCACCCCCAGAGGTCAGCCTGTTAACCTCAGCACAATAAAGTCAGGCATCACCATCCAAAGGCCGGCGCTGCGCTCTGTACACACTAATCTGTTCAGTCATGCGTCACTGTCACCCACATTCTCGCCGCCATCACATTTCTGTCTTGTCGTAAATACTTCAATCACGGCGTGTCTTCCCCGGAGGAACGGGACTTTCTGGAAGCGGAGCGGAGGCCGCGGCACTTTCACATTCCAGCCAACACCTCATCCATCAGACTGAGCGATAATGGCACCTTCTGTGTCCTTATTAAGAACAGTTTTCATAAGACGCAAAGGACTCCACTCTGTGTGAACAACAAGACTGTGGCCGAGCGTACGGGCTCAGGGTAACCACGTTCCGCACAGTTTCATCACAAACACCCAAAACACACACACTTTAACAACCCAGTGAAAAGTGCTGTGACAGTAGGAATACAACAGGAAGGACTGGGTTACTGGGAAACTGCTGTCCCTTTTTCAAGTGTTTATTGTCATGTGCACAGTATGGAAACATGTTTACCTGTACAATGAAATTCTTACTTTGTCGTCAGCAGAATGCCTAATGTGTAGTAAATCTAAAGGAAATATAAAATAGAAATGTACAGATTTATACAATTACAATAGAACAGTAAACAAATAACATAAGTAAAGGCATTAAGGCTAAGTAGCAGCAATTAGTATAAGTGCATATAAATATATATATATATATATATATATATATATATATATATATATATATATGTAGCCTGTCTACTATTGTCTACTAATTTCAGTAATTAAATTAAAAATTATTGTACAGTTCTTTGTCCGTGTGTGGGCTCGGTGCGTGACACAGATTAAACAGCAAGCCAAACTCGTTTTCCCGAGCCAGGAAGCGAGTGCCTTGCTCCGTTTTTCTTCTCAACTTTGCAGGTGAAAAGGAAGTAAAAACATTGCTGCTCTATGGGCACAGAAAACGTGTCAGGAACAAACTGTCAAAATACTACGACACGTGTCTAACTGACCAAGATGGCTGACATGCATAAACAAATGTCAAAAATAAAGGTTCGCCTTTGTTAAAAAAAGGAATATATACTTGTATTAGTACTTATACTGAAAACTCAATATTATTAAACATGAATTTAACTCCACATAATAAAACAATTTATAAACACAAGCTTTCAGTACAATTAAACTGGAGGACAGAACAATTATTCTGTCTTGAGTCCTTTAACTATATGTATAACTGGACATTAGTAACCTCTTTAAATAGTTAAAGGGACAGTTCAGTATTTTTCAGATGAATGTGTATGTCATCTTTACTCTGGTGCACCCACAGTGACGTACCCCTGACAGTGTCCTGTGAGCCCAGTTCTGGTCCAGTTTTGGTCAAAGCTAAAGTAGTAAAATGTGTTTCTTCTCAAAACAGTATGTGTTCGAATGAGTGATTTACTTGCATAACAAAACTGTCAGTGTGCGTTGTCACTGCTAACAGCTGTGCGCCTCAGCAAACTACTTTCATCAGTTGTTCATCAGTTATCACAATTGAAAGTAAGTGGCTCCAAGCAATCACGAGGTGTGAGTTTTTGTTCTGTGACAGTTTCGTTATGCTTCCTACTGTATTCAGGGTAAATATTTATTTTATTCTATAAAAACTCAATCAGGGCCAAATAATGCTAGTTAGCATTAGCTCAAAATGTTATGACCCATATGTTTGTCTCTATGAAACAAGCCATAAATAAATCACATCTCTCAAAAAATCTTGAAAATAAAAATGTGTAATTGTAAAAAATAAATAAGTAAAACCAACAAAACCACAACAACAAAAGCAATATGTCAGGAAATGGGAGAATGGAAAATTACCAACAAATAACTAGAATAAGAAAATAGAAACTAACATTTAACAAAAATAAAATAAGAATAGAACTCACATAGAATATAATTAAAATAAACAAAATATTAATAGACACAATATTAACAGTATTGTTATTAAAATAAACAAAATATTAATAGACACAATATTAACAGTATTGTTAGATGTGTATATCTAGAAATATTAGAAATATTAATTAATTTATTAAAAAATACTGCATTCATGACAGATGAAATATGAACTCAAGTATTGTTTTGTAAGAACAGGATTTATTCACAATTTCTGACCCTGAAATTCACTCCCTTTGACATTTGAAGGATAAAGATAAAACACGTATAATATAAATGTCATCTAGAAGTGTTAGAAGTGTCTAAAATAACCCTGACAGGAAGCAGGAAAAAAATCTGAGGATGATAGTTACCGTGGTTACAATAACTCATCTTCAACTGGTGTCGCTGTTATTAGGCTGAGAATGAGTCTAATCTGGATCCTGTCAGTTGTCCAGAGTAACTATCTGGTCAGTTGTCCAGAGTAACTATCTGGTCAGTTGTCCAGGGTAACTATCTGGTCAGTTGTCCAGGGTAACTATCTGGTCATTTGTCCAGGGTAACTATCTGGTCAGTTGTCCAGGGTAACTATCTGGTCAGTTGTCCAGGGTAACTATCTGGTCAGTTGTCCAGGGTAACTATCTGGTCAGTTGTCCAGGGTAACTATCTGGTCATTTGTCCAGGGTAACTATCTGGTCAGTTGTCCAGGGTAACTATCTGGTCAGTTGTCCAGGGTAACTATCTGGTCATTTGTCCAGGGTAACTATCTGGTCAGTTGTCCAGGGTAACTATCTGGTCAGTTGTCCAGGGTAACTATCTGGTCAGTTGTCCAGGGTAACTATCTGGTCATTTGTCCAGGGTAACTATCTGGTCAGTTGTCCAGAGTAACTATCTGGTCAGTTGTCCAGGGTAACTATCTGGTCAGTTGTCCAGGGTAACTATCTGGTCAGTTGTCCAGGGTAACTATCTGGTCAGTTGTCCAGGGTAACTATCTGGTCAGTTGTCCAGGGTAACTATCTGGTCATTTGTCCAGGGTAACTATCTGGTCAGTTGTCCAGAGTAACTATCTGGTCAGTTGTCCAGGGTAACTATCTGGTCAGTTGTCCAGGGTAACTATCTGGTCAGTTGTCCAGGGTAACTATCTGGTCAGTTGTCCAGGGTAACTATCTGGTCAGTTGTCCAGGGTAACTATCTGGTCAGTTGTCCAGGGTAACTATCTGGTCATTTGTCCAGGGTAACTATCTGGTCAGTTGTCCAGAGTAACTATCTGGTCAGTTGTCCAGGGTAACTATCTGGTCAGTTGTCCAGGGTAACTATCTGGTCAGTTGTCGAGAGTAACTATCTGGTCAGTTGTCGAGAGTAACTATCTGGTCAGTTGTCCAGGGTAACTATCTGGTCAGTTGTCCAGAGTAATTATCTGGTCAGTTGTCCAGGGTAACTATCTGGTCAGTTGTCCAGAGTAATTATCTGGTCAGTTGTCCAGGGTTAGGGTTATTGAGTCAGTACTGATGACATCATAAACAATAAACTGCTAAAAACTGAAAATTGCATCAATAAATTGGTTTCCATGGTAACAGAAGCTAGATACTTGAATCCTGGCTGCAGTTTCTGCTGCATCTTTATTATAAGAAGTTGTGCATGACAGCATTGGTGAATTATTATGGGGTGGTGGTGTCAGAGCGAAGCGCTCCAGATGAATGGTTTTACATCGAGCTAAAGGTCATTTTATCTCAGGAAGGATGGGATGCCACAAAACTCATCTGCACTTTTTTTTTTTTAAAGAAATGCAATTATTTGCATAGTCAGACTTTACAAACAGTCTTTGTCAACAGATGACTGTGAGGATGTTGGATGCATTTGATTGGACTGAGGTGCAAAACATGACCAAACTAGTATTCAGATAAGTTTCTATGACAATCTGTTGTTGAATTAGAGCCAATAATGTGAGTTTGACCTTTCTGCTTAATGCAACCTTGACTTTTGACCTTTTGCAATATTGATAATTTCATTATATGTATATATGCATCAGTGTGTGTAATATTATGATAATATATCCAGTATTGATTAAGTTATAGCGTGATATGTCTATGTTTGACACAGTGTTACACAAGTTAATTTTATGACATGTCACATTTGACCTTGAGAGATCTCAAAAACTATTGGTCGTAGGTGATAAGACATAAGAATTGTAGAAATCTTCATTCTGCATCATTTGGTACCAACCTGAAAGTTCTGTGACCCTCTGTTCTTGAGTTATAACTGATAATGTGATTTTGTCCTTTTATTTAATTGTGACCTTGACCTTTGACCTTTACTCAAATGGATCACTGCATCTGATATATATTAGTTATATGTATATGCCCATGTAATTTCATGGTGATATCTCAAGTATTCATTGAATTATAGTATGATATGTCTCTGCGGACACACACACACACACACACACACACACACACACACACACACACACACAAAATACACGTTTAAACTTGCACCTGTTTCCCTCATGATTTATGAGGACTCCCAGAAAATTTTTTTTTACGTATATATTTATAGGGCCATATCACCACCTTTATTTATATTTAACCTTCATGGGGACCTGATTTTTGGTCCCCATCGTGTCAGAGGTCCCCATGGTGTGACTGTAAACATATCAATGTCCCCATAAAGATAGAAATACAAGCACACACACACACATGATTGCATTAATCTCTCCCAACATTGGTTGGGAAAGTTAATGACCATTACACAATGTCAAACTTTATATGACACGACAGTTATCATAACTTGAAAACATTTAATTACGGTGAAAATACTACATTTGTGTACTTCTTTTGTAGATGCTGCCATTTTTAAAAGGATTGGCATAATATTCAGGGAAAATTTTTCGTACCCCTCCATTTGGAGTCTACGTCCTGCACGTAGCAGCTGCAAACACTGCCAAACAACTGATGAAAGTAGTTTGTTAAGGCACACAGCTGTTACGCAATTAGGACATGTGACTTTTTGTTCTGTGTCATTCAAATAAATCATTCGAACACATACTGTTTGGACAATTTTTTTATTTTTTTTTTACCCCAGGAAACCTGCCGGGACTACTTTCGGCTTTGACTGAAACCGGACCAGAACTGGGTTCACAGGACACTGTCGGGGGTAAGTCAGTGTGGGTGCACTAGAGTAAAGGGGCGGAGTCAGAAGAGAAGGGTGGAATCAGTGTGGGTGCACCAGAGTAAAGGGGCGGAGTCAGAAGAGAAGGGTGGAGTCAGTGTGGGTGCACCAGAGTAAAGGGGCGGAGTCAGAAGAGAAGGGTGGAGTCAGTGTGGGTGCACCAGAGTAAAGACACTGATGACAAACACATTCATCTGAAAAATACTGAACTGTCCCTTTAAATCAGTATTATTTCATCCGTAGAGAAAAAATGCAGTTTTACTTTTTACTTTATTAAAATTGAAAATTTGTTGCATCAGTACTTGTACTTTCAGTACTTTACAGTACTTTTCAGTACTTTTTCAGTACAGAACTTGTACTTTTTTCATTTTTTCACAGCTGGTGTATTTGTACTTCATTAAAGCAGTTGAGTCAGTACTTGTACTTTTGTACTTGTACTTGACTATTTTTTTACACCAGTAGTTGTACTTGTACTGCAGTTCAGAATGTCAGTACTTTTACCACCTGTGTCTGTGTCTCATCTTAAACTGGAACATATGAAGGTGTTCTCTGCTCAGAAGTCACTAAAGTGTTGAAATTCACCGCAGATGACGGAGCTGGACTGCAGCGTAAGTAAATCAGCCTTGTTTGGACAAAACGATGCATTTGTTCGGGTCCTTTGGGTCTTGACACAGCTGGTGATAATGTCACGGCACACTTCAGTCCGTTAGCCCGGGATGTAAAAACTCCATCTGCGTGGATGAAAGTGAAAAGGTTGCAGCGACCTTGTCCTCCTCCGCCCTCTGACGCACATGTTCCTTTTCATCTTCATATGTAGATATTTCTGCCCCGCCATCCCATATGTTCCTTTAACCCTTTGATCAGTCAATTATCTGAACCTCAGGGACCGTTTACACCAGTGTGGCTAAATACAACAGCATATTTTATCAGGAGCAGGGGCGTCACAGCCATTTAAAATATGAGGGTGTTCTAGGTTGTGGCACATGATCAAAATTTATTTGTATCAGAAAATTAACGAACAATTACATTTTTTATATTAAAGAAGTAATATATGGTCAAAAATAATAACAAAAATGTGTTTTTCCTCATTTAAACATTTATTCAATTCATAAGTCAAAGAGAGATGAGATAAAAAAAACTGATAAAAGTTTGGATTTAAAAAATCTGACACTGATTTTACGGTACTGTTCCTCTTTTTTCTTCCAAAAATGTTTTGTCCATGTCAGGGGAGATGACTAAGAATATGTTCCTCAGGGGGAACATCAGTGAAGAAAGTTCTAGAACCACTGTCTTAGGGTAAATGTCACAGAACAACACATAGTTTATTTATCTTAGTTTAACAACAGAAACATTTGTCATTATTTACTGGTTAATGATTGTTTGTTAACACCGTGAAGAAGAGCTGTTTACATTTGGTCCAGCAAACTGAGGTGCGCTTCATTTACATATGCTGTTGTGCCGCCCGGGTGGGTAAACAGGTTAAACCATAGATATTGTAACAGCCCCGCAATGTTATTGATGTTTGTTTGGTGTGATTGTGACGACAGTAACTGTTTATCCTGAAATAAAAAGTAGGTGAGATCAACTCTCCGTCCCTTTCCTGGATCCAGTAACGATACAATATATAAACTCAGGAAAAGCGGGGGGTATGAAATCATCTGGTTGGAGAAGTGGGGGTGTCACAACACCCCCATCCCCCACGGGTGCGACTCCCATGATCAGGAGTGTCTTTCATTTACACGGTACCTGCGCCGTTGAGGTGTGAATACGCACAAATCTGAAGACTTCTTCCAGAGTCGGACGTATTGAAGACGCGCCGGGTCACAAGAAACGCACATGTTCATGTTGCCTGCATCACATACACTTTAATTCATGCGCTGAGCAGGTAGAGCCACAAACATGTGGGACAATATGGATCCCACAGATCTTCCAGCTGCACCAGCATAATGTGACTATATGTCCGGATTTTGTCCAGGCAATGACGATGTGTGACAGACGTCCAGCCAGTCTGGTTTTAGAGCCACCTGTCCGAAAAAAATCTGAACATATGGTCACCCTACACTACTATTGGACAGACATTACACATATACATACGTCAAAAACAGAAGGTGTGATGTTTTGTCTTATTTTTCTGTGTGTTTATTTTTTGTCATTGTTCGTGTTTGGGTGATTATTTTGAGATCTGTGTTTCATGTTCAAACTTTCACTCTTTTCTTCCTGTCACCGGTGTTTTCCCCACCTTTCGTTAATTTCTCCCTGATGTCCCACTTGTCTTCCCCAGTATATAAGTTCCCTCTGTGTCTCTTTCTAGTGCGAATTTGTCAGCCTTGGTAGCGACCTATGAGCAGTATTCTAGTCTTTGTTTTTTTGGTGTCTTTTTTGGTTTCTGTCTTTGCCCTTGTCTGTCTTGCTTGCATTTGTGTGTTTGTTCTCTAACCTGTCCCCAACCACAACCCTGCTTTTCCCCTGCTGGTGCCCCATTGTCTCTTGGATCCTGGACCTGACATCTCTTCTGGACCCCGGTATGATTTTTGGATTTTCCTGATTACTAGTGTTTCGCCTGACTTGACCCCTGCCTGTTTCTCTGCCTCCGTCCTCAGTTAAGGAGGTCCTCTGTCTTCCAGATCACTTGCAGAAACTTACTGAGGAATCATCAGCACACATACATTTTATTGTGATCAATAAAATTTGTAAACACAACCTTTTGTGTCTGAGTCCTGCATTTGGATCCATCACTGGTACCGACCAGCGATTTACTGGGGCCAGGGAGGCAAACTGCCCCAACCTGTCTCCCACCGGCTCGTCTCCTGGTACCCCCCTTCGAATGTGGCCCATTCAGGGATGGGTCTCGTGCACTCAGTTTGACACCGGCCGAAGAGAACCGAACCCCAGTCCCGGGCTCATTGCTGTGCCGTACATGAACTGAACCATTGGAGAAAACTTTGATTTAAAATATTTATTTAGTGATTTGAGCCTCATTTATGTTGTTCATGTTGGAATGAGAACATCTAATGCAAGGTTTTTTCTGTGACAAAAAAACATCCCCCCTTTTGTTTTTTTTAATCACACCCTGGATACCGAGTCCATAACACATGTCGGCATTGCATCACAGTACCACCTAGACTGTCCAATCTTATTCTGCAAACTGTTGTGTCTTCGTATAAACATGGATTTCCCGCTGAAAACATTAGTCTAAACGCAGATGAAAAACTGAACACAAGACGACAATTTTGCGTCTTCTGTTTTCATAATCACTGTATAAATGTAGCCTTAGACCTGAATTTAAAAAAGTGTTTTTATTCGTATTTAATCTTGTCTCATTGTCTGAACCCGCTTTATCCTCACTAGGGTCACAGGGGTCACTGGGGGCCTAATCCAGCTACAGTGGGTGAAGGCGGGGTCAGAGGTCACCCTGTATGAGTCTCCAGTTCATCTCAGGACTGAAAATATATAAACAAACAATCACTGTCACATTCACACCTATGGGTGATTTAGATTAACCAGTGAACCAGTTAACCAGTTAACCTATGTGCATGTGTTTGGATTATGGGAGGAAACTGGAGTACCTGGAGAAAACCCACGCAGACACGAGGAGAACATGTAAACTCCACACTTCTGTCTGTGAGGCACCAGTGTTAACTACTGCACCACCAGTGTTAACTACTGCACCACCAGTGTAAACTACTGCACCACCAGTGTTAACTACTGCACCACCAGTGTTAACTACTGCACCACCAGTGTTAACTACTGCACCACCAGTGTTAACCACTGCACCACCAGTGTTAACCACTGCACCACCAGTGTTAACTACTGCACCACCAGTGTTAACCACTGCACCACCAGTGTTAACTACTGCACCACCAGTGTTAACTACTACATCACCAGTGTTAACCACTGCACCACCAGTGTTAACTACTGCACCACCAGTGTTAACTACTGCACCACCAGTGTTAACCACTACTGCACCACCAGTGTTAACCACTGCACCACCAGTGTTAACTACTGCACCACCAGTGTTAACTACTGCACCACCAGTGTTAACCACTGCACCACCAGTGTTAACCACTGCACCACCAGTGTTAACTACTGCACCACCAGTGTTAACTACTGCACCACCAGTGTTAACCACTGCACCACCAGTGTTAACTACTGCACCATGAGTGTTAACCACTGCACCACCAGTGTTAACTACTGCACCACCAGTGTTAAAACCACTGCACCACCAGTGTTAACTACTGCACCACCAGTGTTAACTACTGCACCACTCTGTCGGCTTTAGTCTGGATAAAAAAAAAAAATTATGTCAATGTTTTTAATGAATCTATTTTTTATGGAGTTATAAAATGTGTTTTATAGCTACATGTGCAGTAGGTGTTTATGAGTAGACCCACCTTAAAAACCATTGATATTAAAAGTATTCCCTAAAGTTCCAGTGCATTTACCCAACTCAAACATGCCCACTGGCAGTGGCTTCTTAGCTAAAGCTCTGACACACCTTTGGGAAAACAAATGAATGCACAAAATCATGTCTGTGTCTAAGCTTTTTATTTATCTAATAGTTTTAACACTGAATGTCATTAATAAAAGCTAATGTATGTTTTCACTCCTTACACACACACACACACACACACACACACACACACACACACACACACACACACTTTCATTCTTCGACAACTCAACTCCTGCCTTATATTTTATTTATTATATGAATACTCTGTTGATTATACATATAATTTTTTCATTGGACAAACAGCTCTTTCATTTGTGTATTCTTCATCTGGGACACATTCACATCCTGGAAAATACTAACTTACATTTAGTTTAGTTTCAGTTACAAAATTACAGCACCATAATTTATTCTGTGCATTCAGAGTTAACAAAAAGAATATATACATATATATATATATATATATATATATATATATATATATATATATATATATATATATATATATATGTATATATATATATATATATATATATATATATATATATATATATATATATATATATATATAGAGTCATATTTCCGTGTATGGTTAGAGTTCTGTGATGAATGAGGATTAAAGGCTCATGAAAAGCATCATGGGTAGCTCCCTCGTAGCCAATGGGTTGCCACGTACAGTACGTACATGACGTATTTACGTAGATTACGTAGTTGCGTACAGTACATACAGTAGTATTTATGTCTCGGGGGTTTAAATTTTTTTTTTCATGAATACAATTTTCTTTCGTATTCAGAAATGAAAAATTGAGGTAAAGATTTTTCGTTACTTGAATTATTCGTTAGCTGGGTCTTTCGTACTACATCCACAGACTGACATGCCCTCATTTTCTAATCACCCTATATTATTTTTGTAATATCGACAGCCTAAATGTTACCAAATACTTTTTATTTCAAACTAACATGAATCTTTACTTATGTGTCCAAATTTTTAAGCCTTTTGAAAATTTGATTTAAGACATTTTAATGCCAATTAAGGCCTTATTTTAGAACTATGAACTCAATGCCTTTTAAGACTTTTCAAGGAACCCTGATGACTTTGATTGGTCATTGAATGTATGGCCTTATTTATGGCTAATTTCAAAACTTTATACAGCTAAAATGGATGAGTCATATGAAAACTTACCCTTGTACAGTTGCCAGGAAACAGTAAAGAAGGCATTAAATCTGTTTATCATGTGACTTACTTTAGTATCTCTGTAAGTTTGTGTTTGACTCATAACACTGGAAAAAGCTCACAGGTTAAATAAATGTCATTTACAAACTGTTATTGACAATGGATGTGGACCAACTGATGTTCTATAGTTTCTGTGTGTAAAAATATGCCATAAATGTCTGTAAACACCTGCCAGATGATGGTTTCCATGGTGACATATCCACTGTTAATGTTCACAGAGGACACGTTATACAACCATAGAAAGTAGGATTTAATTTGCGTTACATCTGTAGTGTGAAAATATAAATACCGTCAAAAACACTATATTTTCATCGCAGACAAAATGTAGAACACACATTAGAGGTGGAAGTACTTTATTACTGTACTGTATGTTTTAGATATCTGTACTTTGTTTTTTTGGAAACATTTTTACTTTTACTCCCTACATTTTTATATAAATATCTATACTTTATACTCTTTACATTTATACTCTGTACTTTTATACAGATACTGCTATACAAATACATTTGCCTTTGCCTTGTACTGCAGTACAGAATGGGAGTACTTTGAACACCTCTCGTTTAATGATACTTTTCCCAATGTATTAATGAAAATCAAATCAAAGAAATATAGTACGTTAATCACATTGACATCCATGTGCAGGGGCTGCTCTTACCTCTGATCTCCTGCCATTATCTATCCTGCAAATATCAGATTTGGTGCAATAGTTTTTCCTCTCTGCTTAGATCTTCATGGATAATTTATCAATTCAAGTGTTTTAGTGCAAAAGCTGTGAGAGAGAAATAAGAGAACACATACACCAGGTTTGGGAGAAAAAAAAATTTGATTCACATATGTATCAGGATTTTTTTGTTTAACGATTTTTAAATACATTTTTCTGTTAAAAAAATATTTTTTTTCCATATTTAAATTATTAATTTTAAACTGGGTGGGGAAAAAAATCCTGCTTGTCTCCAGCAGAGGGCAAAATGTTTTTCTTCCACAATCTATGCCGTTCTATCCATTCCCAGAGAAACTTGAAGGGAAAAAAGATTAACGGAAAACTGGCAAAAATGCATGGAGATAAAACCCCCACCATCACATTTTAAGTCAAAAGTGTGGACAGCTTTGAAGGGAAGAGCAGAGCGGGACTTGAGGAAAGATATTTGTAAACTCTGTAACACACACGTATCATACTGCGCAAACACCACAAACATTACTGCGCACTTAACAAGACACCATCCTGAGCTAAATGCAGAGCAGGAACAACTAAAGATAAATCAACACTGGAAAAAAAGTTTATTACCTCCATGAAAGAGGTTATGTTTTACCGTGCGTTTGTCTGTTTGTTATTGATGAAACTTTCAGAGGTGACTGATAATGTGTCAAGGAAGACACTGTAAAATTTTGAGCTGCCGTATTTTCTGGACTACGAGCCGCATCCGCTGTATTTTTAAAAATAGAATAAAAAAGAATATACAAGCCGCACCAGGTTATAAACCGCAGATATCTATGTTGACTGCATGTACAGAAGGATTTAAAACTTTAAATGTCGTTACATGTTTGTACCTTCACAGTGTATTTTAAAACAGAAGAGGAAAAAAATAACGTATTTTCCAGTAAGTAACCGGTAAGTTCAGACCACCTGCTTTTATGTCTTTTGGCTTTGCACCAGCTCTTCCTGCTGCGACCTCCAACGTCTCATCATACATTCATTGATGCTCAGCTTGTGTGCAGCAGCGTGGTTTCCGTCTTGGATAGTTTAATCGATAGCCTTCAACTGAAAACTTGCATCATACGAACTTGTTTGTGTGGGTTCCATGAAGGGGTGAGAATTTGAAAATAATTAACAGTTGCTAATTGGTCGTCCATGTTCTGTCTGCTAAAGAAAAAGTAGTGCATTGATTTTTCTTAGTAGTTTTGATTCTAATTGTGGTTCAGAACTGCTGCACTTTTGTATAAACCTCATGGTTCAAAAGATATGAAAAAAGTAGCAGCTTATAGTCGAGAAAATAAAGTATAAAGGTCAAAGGTCACAGTGAAGGTCAACAGCTAAAACACATCAGTGGTGATTTCGCAGAATCCAGACCAGATAGTATCAGGTGGGTTTTTTTCCCTTCACTTCGTCTGACCTTCGGACATCAGGTGAGATAACACCGATAGGCGTCACGTTTTGACGTCATATGACCTAAAACCTACAAATCATTACAAAACTTTAAACAGATTTTATAAACCACATTCTAAGTGGATACGAAACAAAAATGGACATATGAATAAGGTAACAAGGAGCAAGTTTCCCTTCTTTTCTGATATGTTTTCTTTTCTTTTTCTTCTGTTGATTGTATATACATGCTCTGACTGACTAATAACTAATAGGTTAGGACTAGATAAGTTGGATTAACTTCATCCTACACCCTTTAAAACAAGGTATAATTATCTAGGATGCTAAAGAGGTGTAACAAAGGTATTCCACCCTGTCTGTTCTGGACCAGCTTCTGAACAGTCACCCAGGTATGATGGAGGGTCTTGAATTACCCTTCTACACTTTGACACCAGGTGCTTTTGGGTCGCCCCCCTTTATGTTTCCCCTCTGGTGTCCAATAAATGGTTGTACAGGCGGTGTTGCTTGGCTCTCTTCTGATCACGTGTACGATCCATCTCCATCGCCTTCGCATGACGACGGTACCCATGCTGTCTTGGTTGCAGCGGGTCAGAAGATGTGGGTTGGAGAAGGTCTCGGGCCAGAATAGTCGCAGTGTTCTTCTAAGGCTCTCTGGTGGAAGGTGGACAGTTGGTCAAGGTCACTTGCAGTCATTTTCCAGGATTCTGAGGCGTACGGTAAGGTGGAAAGTACGCAGGGTGCTAAAGAGTTTTCGTTTTAATCTGGTTCTAATGAAAACTCTGGAGCTGGGTCTAAACTCACGATGAACTTGAATCGAGTCAAAAGGGAAGTCTGGATCAGGCGATGTCAAAGTTTACTGTTTATTAACATCACATGTAAAGAACACAAATGATCTCCAGCTCAAAACCCAATGTCCATTTGTTTACACAGTCCCTGGTACTATATTCTCCATTACAGCCCCCCTTTTTTTTTGTTTAGCTTTCATGCCGAGCCTTCATTAGGCCTGTTTGTGTGGTGGTTCTGGGCCGTTTCCCTCCTTCTCAGTAACCCAAACATTGTTTTCGGCATCTCCATTCGTCCTTGTGCTCTGACTAGACGCATCTTGTTAAGTTGCATTTTGTAATAAACGCCCAAAACATAAGAACTTTTTCATTTAATTTTCTAATAAACTGCCCCAACACATTTTGTTCAAAATTTTGCCACTGTCACGATTCTCCCCTAGTGACCTTTCCCCCAGTGACCTTTCCCCCAGTCCTCTCCAGATCCACCTGGTCCCGCACCGTGCAGCTGCAAGTCATTACTGATCTGCAATATTTAAGCAGTGAAGCTTGCAGTTGCCGGTGCGGGACCATTCAGTTTGTCACCTCCATAACCCAGACACCCTTTGCCACAATAACCTGGACAATTTTTTTTAATAGATTTATTTCAAATATGAATGTAAAAAAAGTAAAATAAGTAAATAAACAAAATAAAGAAATATAAATACAGCCGAAACAAATTTACAAAACAACAAACAAAATACAAAAATACAACACGTAATACATATTTGAAAAGGAGTGAGAAGAAGCATAGCTTATGAACTCCCACCCCTTTTCCCTAGAAATTAATTACAATAACGATCTCACAATTTTCACACCACAGACTCTGGTCACCCAGGTTTTGTTTGGTCTTGTTTTGGTTTTGTCTCCATCTGTGTCATGATTTTGCTCTGTTTATTAGAATAGAACAGACTTTTATTGTCATTTGTACACGTACACTACAGCACAGGCACATTGGAATTCTTGTGCGCTTCTTCCAGTCAAGCAGGTAAATAAGAAATAAAGGTGCATTCAGGTAAAATAAAAAATATAACAATAAAATAGAGTAAGAAGGGGTGCTTATATTAATAGATAAAAAATGTACAATTCTACAGGAGTTTTAATAAAGGAACAGTGCAGGTGTGCATATAGTTAACTGTACATTGTACATATTACTATGTTATTATTATTAAATTATTTTTCCCTTCAACACTGTGCATCTGAGTCCTTCCCTTCACCTCACCCTCCATGACAGAACGGTTCTGTAACTGCAAGCTTCACTGCTTATATATTGCAGCTCAGCAAGAAGAAGAAGAAGAAGAAGAAGAATCCTTTTATTGTCATCATACACATACACATGCATAATGAAATTTAAAAGACAACTCTGGTGGCATAAAAAAAAAAAATACAGAAGGAGATTAAAATAGAATAAAAGTATGATGTATAAAAAAAAAAAAAAAAAAAAAAAACGACTTGCAGCTGCATGATGCGGGATCAGGTGGATCTGGAGAACACTGAGGGGAAGGTCTACACAGCCGTATTTCTATTTCTGAATTATATTCATAATTTCAAATGGTTCTAATGTCTAACATGTCTAATTACCAGACACTTGCTATGTTTCCCAAACAGCTCCACCAAAAGCGCTCTGCTGCTGCAAAATGTAAACACTTATGACATAATGCGTCAACATTTATTACAAAATGCGGCTCAACACACCTGTCTATCTGCCTTTTATTGTAAACTTATCATTTCTAAACATTTCTGTGACCTTTGCTGTTACCCCTGTCCCAGATTCATTGTGTGTGACCCCCATTGACCCTCTGTGAATAATTACTATTAGAACTATCAACACTTTGTATGTTTTACTTATTTAGTTTTTACCTGTTTGAATAAACTAATAAATGAAATGATATATTTGCAAAATGTATGACCTTTACAGACTTGTACTGCTTCCGGGAGGTCTGCGCTCTGGGACTGTTCTAGTATTGTACATTTGTTTACCTCTTCCATGCAGTCCAGGCTTTGAAATGAGAGTTTAAGATCACTTTATTATGAAGTCTGTTCATTTAAAGGCTCCTGTTTGTGTTGTGTGCAGATAAATGTCACAGTTTACTTCCCAAAGTCTGGTTCAAATATATTACTGCTGAATAAATCTGAACTGACTCACATATGATCTGCATTTTTTGGGAAATATGGCTCCGGATATGATCGGTAGCATTATCATTCAGCTTTTTCACCTGGTCTGGTGTTAAAAAGACAAGCGTAAAATTGGGAAGATCAAAGAATCGCAATTTAAATCAAATCAGAACCTAAAAAAATCATAACAGAATCAAGTCGACCTAAAAGCACATATGTGACCCACCACCACCAAACCAGGCATAAGTCGCGCTGAGCCGTTCAGAGCTACAGCCAAATTTAGGCTGGAAGGTGATTTGTTATTAGTGTTTACACCTTATCAAAAAACGGTACCTTAACACCTCTATGTTCACTTCCTGTGGTCATTACATTGAAATTCAATCAATAAAGGTGTTTATTGAGTCAATTATTTAAGCGGTGACAAAAGTTCAGGTATTGCTGAGCAAAGACAAAGACGACTTCCACCTCTTTTCGCCGAACAAAACGATCTCCGTTCCGTGGGTAAACACCCAAGTGTTTGGTACGAGGTAAAAGCTTATATTGAATGTTCTGTCCAATGGTGTAAGCCAAATGATTATAATACGTCACACTTCTGTCCTATTATTATAATATATAAAACTTCTGTGACATGTCCATCAGAGTGTCCTTTAACATCTGTCAACAATTTGTGTCAATCGGATACAAATTATTATGCGTTGCTAAGGACTTCCTATCCCATGGCTGTCAAATCTCCATCCACAGACGGAAATCCATCAAAAATGAAATTTCTGTTCCGTCAAATCTAGCTGCACTCCTCGTCATCAAGCAGACCTCAGCTGCAGTCCTCGTCACCATCGGGAGTAAAACGCAAATCTTTAGCATCCTCAGCTAATCCATCTAAGCTAGGCTCAGGGCAACCCAACAAGAAGAGAATCAGCGAAATGGGCAGCATATTGAAATATTTAAAAAAGTGACAATTTATTCAAATGTACTGAGACAGGAGACAATCATTAAAAATATGATTATAGATTCACTCTAATATATGATATTTCTGATAAGGAAAGTTTATTTTTTTAATTATTAATATTTGCAAAAGAAAACTCAGGACAATAATTATTAGTAGACAGTGCTACTAAATTAAGTGTCTTCTTGACATCACAGTGAAAGACACTAGATTTTACTAGATTTAATGACATTTTTTATTATTTATTATTAGAATTATTTAGTTTGATAGTGAAATCAAAAGCTTTAATTGTAAAGATGGTAAGGTAATCTTTATGGAAGCATCCCATGCTAGTCTTTTGTATATTATCCATGGTTTATTTAGTGAAATTCTACAATACATTTGAACAAACATATATAGTATTTTCATTTTCCTAGATGAATTATAAGTAAATTTGAAAATTTTATGATCATATGAGCCAGATTTTTCTAAGAATTTCACATTCTGTAATGTTAAATCATGGCCTATAATGCTCTCAGAATGCACCAAAATGATGCAATTTTTAAAAATTGCGCCCTCCAGGCTCTGCATACGCAAAAATGTTCAGTCAAAAATTTTTCAGTTACTTTCAGCCATGCTAACCCAAAACAGTCCAAAACTTCTAAAAATATGCAAAATTGTAAAATATGTCCAAATGTGGATATTAAAATGACCATAACTTTGGTTCTACTTGTGATAGAAACATCATTTTTTCACCATCTTAAACCTTAGTTTCCACTCTACCAAGATACACACATAACTCTGTTTGGATTTACACACACTTATGCCTGGTTTACTGGTGGGGGGTCACATATGGTCGCAGCCCGAGCACAGATAATAACACGACCTTTCACTGTGAAGTTTGGTAATGGCTTCACCAACTTGGGCTTCTGATCAATTTGGATCAATTACAGCTGAGTCCTGGATGTCATCAAGAAGCAAAAATCAATATTCACACTGAGGCTGTGGAATGTAACCCTAACCCTGCAGATGTTCAGTGTGCTCATGCAGATGTTAGTGACATGTTTGTCCAATCAACACTTAACTGCAGCTGCACAGAAACAATGACAGCTTCTGTTTTCAACATGTTTGATTCAGGAATTCACTGATTATTCAAGATCAAAGCTGGAAGAAAAAAACAACTACAACTACCTCATTAATGTACTGGTGTTTACTGTACTGGCTTTACTTCAGTAGTAATTTTTTCTGGAAGGTTTTTACTTTTACTCCCTACATTTTTATATATATATATTTGTACTTTATACTCTTTACATTTATATAAATATATGTACTTTATACTCTTTACATTTATATAAATATTGTCATGTTCTGTTCCTTGTGCTTTCTGTTTTCTGTTCTGGCTGTGTGTTTTTTCTGCTCTGTGTTTCTGTTCTGTGTCCCTGCCTGTTCTTCACTCTGTATGTCACCTTTCACCTCGTTCTGTTTCCCTTCCTAATTTGATTATGCGACTCAGACCAGAATGCGGGTTTATATGCTCCTCACCTCATGAACACACCTGGGTCCATCAGGTGAGGAGCATATAAACCCGCATTCTGGTCTGAGTCCTTCGCCAGATTATCATGACCAGTTCCTCTGATTTTCCCGCAACCTGTGTATTCCGTTTCCCGTGTACCAGTCCTGTTTCTGTCCCACCCCTGTTTTCTACCTGTGAGTTCTGCCTGCCTTTGCCGATACCGAACCTGGACCTGACCCTGTTACGCCCCTCGCTGCCTGCCCTGACCTTGGAACGAACACCGACTCTGATCCCAGTTGCCTGCCCCGACCCCGGAACGGACCCCGATTACGAGACCCGCCGCCAGCCCCGACCTAGGACCAGACCCGACCCGAATCCAGTCTCGCCCCCGGACCAGAGGAGATCTTCCGTGCTCCGCCTGGATAAGTACTCTCCAGCTCTGAGAGACTTTAAAGGGGACTTTCCCGCACTTATCTGTATTGTGTTTCTTATTAGTGTGAGAAATAAATACTGCTTGGACTTTTACGCACGCCTCCTGTTTTGGAGTTCTCTGTGGCGCGTTACAAATATATGTACTTTATACTCTTTACATTTATATAAATATGTACTTTATACTCTTTACATTTATATAAATATATGTACTTTATACTCTTTACATTTATATAAATATATGTACTTTATACTTTTTACATTTATATAAATATATGTACTTTATACTCTTTACATTTATATAAATATATGTACTTTATACTCTTTACATTTATATAAACAGACGTGAGTGGCTTCAGGGGGAAAGTCAGTGGAGGACAAAAATTGGGATTTTTCCATATCATAATTCTGCCTTTTATCTCATATTTATGATTTGATCTCATAATTTAAACTTTTTATCTCACATATTTTTATTTTAGTCTTATAATACCCTAAATGTTCTGTCCATACCCACTAAACCAGTACTATTACCCAATAAAACACATCCTCATCACTTTTAAAGGCTGTATTTATTGGATAGGGCGGCAGTGGCTCAGGTGCTAGCATGGTTTGTGTCCTGACTCTGTCTGTCCACATGTCCAAGTGTCCTTGGGCAAAGACACTGAACCCTTTGTTAGTCTCCCAGTAGGACTGACAGAACCTTAGAACCTACTGGTGTATGAGTGTGTGTGAATGGGTGAATGTAAAGAGCTTTGAACCATGAAGGTGAAACAACTATAGAAGTGAAGAACTTTTGTTTTTTGTTTTTAAAATCAGTATTATTTCATCCATAGCAAAAAAAATTCACTTTTTCATTTTACTTTATCACAGTTCAGAAGTTGTACTTTGTACTTTTTGTTTTTACTTTTACTTCAGAAAAGCTGTTTAATCAGTACTTGTACTTTGACCAGAATATATTTTGACAGCAGTACTTGTACTTGTTCTGCAGTATAGAATGGCTCTGTCAAACATGTCAGTACAGATCAGGTTTATGAAGAACAGTGTATTATGGGATGGTGCTTAAGTGTTTACTGTGTTGCTGATATGAAACTAAAACAGCCATGAATATAAAGAGAACAGCTGTAGAATAAGTGTGTACTGCAGTGACCACTGTATATGAAAGGGTTAATATGTTTATGGTCATAGTCTGCTCTTTTCTTCCCACAGTTTTAATTAACTCCGCCCATTCCATTGACATATTGAACAACATGTCTGCATAGGGCTGAGCGATATGGAGAAAAAAATAATCTCGATATGTTTTTGCTAGATCTCGATATACGATATGTCTCAATATCTATGCAGTAAAAAAGAAATAACCAAACAAAAAAAAAGTGTCAAATTCAGCAAGATTTTTTTTTTAAATTGAAGTGCAAACAGATAGACAGCCAAGTGCCTAGAGGTAGACGGGTACTAGAGGTAGACGGGTACTAGAGGTAGACAGGTACTAGTCATAAAGTGCTTGTGCACCATTTTAACATCATCAAACCAAAGGAATATTGTCTTATTTTAATTAACATCTGAGGGTAGACAGTGTTTATTTAAGATTAAAGACACATGAAATAGTTTTAAATATAGATTAATAGATCCTAAATCCATGAATTCTGGTGTTTTGTGACTGTAGTACATTTTATATTTGTGTGTGTGCATTTGAATTAACTGAGCACATTATTCTGCATCAGCTTCTGTTGTGTTAAATTAACATTAACTTTATTCATTTTCACTTTAATCACACACACACACACACACAGAGAGATATATACCATGGTTGTATTTAACTTGACTGAGAATCTTCAAACATTTTAATGTTTTGTGCTTTATGACATTAAAACTGAGCTGTGTGTGTGTGTGTGTGTGTGTGTGTGTGTGTGTGTTTTAATGTCCAGGGGAAACACTTTAACACAGATCAAATACACATCCAGTTGTCAGATAGTCGACAAATAACGTGTATTTGTTCCATACATGACCTGTGTTAACTGAAGAACATCTTCAGATTTAGTTTTTGATGACAGGACATTACCAGAAGATTTTACAAAACAGGAGGGGGGCAGGAAATGGGTCTGAAATACCGGAGAGTTCCAGAAAAAATGGGAGAGTTGTCATCTGTGTGTAAATGTTTGAAGAGGTTCGTAGAGCCCTGTGATTTGGGTAGCACCACGTTCTTCTATTCTCTGTAAAACACCTCTTTCTGCTCCTCATCCGATGGTTTAAATCCAAAATATCATCATATTATGGAGAAGTTCTTTTCTTTAGTACGACTTCTGTCACGCCAGCTTCTGTATGCACCGCCATGTTGAATGAGGGAGGAGGGGGATCAAACACAAGGGGGGGGGGGGGCAGCTCCACAACAATTAAGAGATATTCGATATGCTAAATTCTTTCTCGATTTCAGAAAACATCTTGAGATATCGCAAATTTCGATAAATCGTCCAGTCCTACGTCTGCAAACACTTCACCTTCAGCAGCAGACACAGACACATTGTTGTGGATAATGCAGTAAAAACATCCAATAACATCTTTTATGGTCCATGCAGATGGTTAACAAAACACACAGTGCAGTGTACTGTACTGAAAATGACCTTGAACACACCATGTTATAAAGGCCTCGTCTGCACCCGCCACAACATTACAGTGAAACAAAGTGTCATTAAACCACAGGTGTTCAAAGTACTGACATTCTGTACTGCAATACAAGTACAACTACTGCTGTGAAAAAAGTATGGATTCAACTGCTTTACTGAAGTAAAAGTAAAACAGTACAACTTCTCAATTGTAACAAAGTAAAAAGTAAAACTGCATTTTTTTCCCTATGGATAAACTAAGACTTATTTAAGCAGGAAAAACTGAATCCTTTAACAGTGAGTTAATTTGTAGATCACAGGTGTCAAACTCTAGTCCTCGAGGGCCGGTGTCCTGCATGTTTTAGATATTTCCCTCTTCCATGTGATTCAGTTTAACCCTTTAACTCCTGAGAACTAAAAGTAACTGTTAACATGAGCAAAGTAAGACACAAATGGCAGAAAATCAAAGAAAAATGTAAAAATTAAAAGAACCAAAATGTAGAAAAATAAACAAAATGAACAAAAACTAATAAATATTTACAAAATGACAAATGTGGAAAATTTTGAGAAAAAAAAATACTAAAGATGAAAACGAGTATTGACATTTGGTCACAGCAATTAAAAAAAATTTTTTTGGTACCTTTTCCATGCACAAAATAAAGTAAAACTGTTTTTTCTGAATATTTAAACTAAATCATCCATTCAGAATGCATCAGCGCTGACACTTAAAGAGTTAATAATCAGCTCCTCATCAGACTGATAATGATGTAATGACCTCCAGGTGTAATGGAAGAAGGAAACATCTAAAACATGCAGGACCCCGGCCCTCGAGGACCACAGTTTGACACCCCTGCTGTAGATGATGTGGGGCAGGGGTGTCCAAATCGAATCCTCGAGGGCCAGTGTCCTGCATGTGTTACATATTTCCCTCCATCACACCTGTAAGTCATGCCATCATTATCAGACTTCCTCTGAGCTTAATGATGAGTTGATCATTAATTGAACCACCCCTGGGCTAGGGTTTTAACGATTTCAGTTTTTGTCAAGTCAGCTTATCTGTCAATAAAGTTGAAGTTGAGTCGACGGGTCATGATGACATCATCACATTGTCAGAACAACACAGACACACGTCTGTCCAGCAATGGATTAAAGTTCACTGCAACATAACAATGTTCACTGACAAGACACAAACATTGACATTTTAACCCAAACAAAACGTTAGCAAAGAGTTTTCTGTTAAATTTAACTGGACATCAGTAGGTGAACATATGTCCACATTTGGTCTGGACCCACGGCTCTAAAACTGGACTGTCCACATGTCTGTTACACGTCCTCACTTAGCGGAAACTAAGACGAACACCACACTGTCCGCATCATGTTTGGAAAAAAGAGTGTGTTGTTTGCACTGCTGCTCATATCACTCAGGTTAGCTAGCGGATGCGTCTTCAGATGGATGTACTATTTTTTTTCATCTAAGGTAAGTAAGTAATCTTTATTTGTATAGCGCTTTTCACAGACATGGGTCACAAAGTGCTTCACATTCACCCATTCACACACACACTCATACACCAGTAGACGTCTGCTGCCAAGACACAGGTGCTGCCTGACCCCTGACCCTACTGGGAGCAACTTAGGGGTCAGTGTCTTGCCCAAGGACACTTCGACATGTGGACAGCCAGAGCCAGGACGTGAACCGCCAACCCTTCGATCATCGGACGATGGGTCGTCTCAGGTGAAGTATTTCCAGACATGCGATGTGTGTGTGTCAGTGTCTTTAGTTTAGTCAGACCCACCACCCCCTGTTTTAGCTTCAGCAGCCATGTCTGCTCTGGTTTAGCTCTGTGTTTACGCACTAAGGGAGAGAATGAACAACATGTGACTTGTCAACTCCTTCAAATTTAAGTCGACTTGTGCTACGGCAGTCAATGTGTCGACTAGTCGACGTTTCTGGGACGTTCGAACAAATATTATGCAGCTCCCAATATTGGAACCTGTATATGGTAACATTGGGACGATATATTTTATTTTTGTGAATGTGGTTATAAACGTTTTTAGCTCAGGTCTTGTTTTTTTTTGTTTGTTTTTTTTTTATGTCTTGGGAAATATGTGAATCGCAAATGCGAAGGCCATTATCTTTGGGTTTATCTGGACACATGTCGACATTAGCGTCCAGCTGGTACGTAACCAACAACAGAGTGGTCAGTGGTCAGTGCTGCTCATTCACTGACCAGTATCAGTGTCATAAGTTAACAAAGTGAGCAGGTAAAACTAATCTGTGAGCGTTTTATATATGGTGTCTGTTTTTGTACCTGCTCATTTTGTAAATGTTCCCTTTTGATTGTTAATGAGGCTAACAGTTTAGCTAACAATGTAGAGGCTTTCATCAGTACAGGCAACCAGGAAAACTAAGGAACAGTGTTTCACATGTAACAAGGCAACGGATAAAGATGATGTTTGTGAATTATGTAACATTAAAAGTGTCAGCTGATAATACTGCCACACTGTATGTTTGATCAGTAATGGTTGGAAACACGCCAGAATATTTGACATATTTGAGTGAATACCACCTTCTGGTGGACTGAATATAATAATTTCAGTTTGATGTTGAGGTGTTAGTGAAGCATTTTCAGAGTAATATAATTAATAAATATTTGAATATTATTCGAATATCTGCATTAATTTCCAAATTATATATATATATATATATATATATATATATATATATATATATATATATATATATATATATATATATATATATGTGTGTGTGTGTGTGTGTGTTATTAAAATAATGTCATTAATGTGCCAGGAGCGGGAACATAGAGCTGAAAAAAATATGAATGTAATTGAGTCATTATCTTTGTCCAGTGATTCAAGTACATACACGTCAAAACAATGAACAATATTAATGATTACTAGAATGAACAGGAAGCAACATGGTCATGTGACGATGTGATTAATTATTTTTGCAGATTTTCCCCCTAGGACTCGTTAGTCGGTGCCACATGCATCAGATCAAAACTAACAACAGGGGATTAATTATGCTTTGGCATATATGTGGTTTTCTAAGCATCAGAATATACTGTGACTTATGAGGTAGTTACTGCTCCGTCACTCTAACATGTTTTCTTATAAAGTGGGAGATTTTCAAAGCAGATAAAAATGATGTTTGTTTTTAACTTCCGAGGTAGAGACGTAATCATGTGTCATCTGTTTGTATGGACTAGGTTTGTGTCATGAGGAGACAACAGTCGTGTAAAAGTCCTTCTGACACATGTGATATAATGTTTGAAGCTCATTTGTGCAGTTATCCTTCAGACTAAGATGATTTACTGTGGAATAAAACAAGTAATCTGTGTCTCCTGTGCATGTGTCCACAGCTTTAACATATATGTCAGTATGGATTACAACACAACATGTATAATGAGCAGAGGTGTTTACAGTACTGGTATTCGGTACAGCAGTACAAGTACAAATACTATTGTGAAACAAAACACTCTGGGAAAAGTACCAGTACTGATTCAACTGCTTTACTAAAGTAAAAGTAAAAAAAAACTACAACTTCTGAACTCTAATAAAGTAAAAAATAAAACGGAATTTTTTTTTTTCTATGGATGAAATAATACTGATTTTAGCAGAAAAAACAAATGTCAAAAATATCCAAAAATAAAGCCTTTAAAAGTGAATTTGTGTGTAGATGATTTACTGTGTTTAGTGGGTATGGACAGAACATTTAGGAAAAATTAAAAAGTCATAAATCAGAGATTTAAAAAAGTCTAATTATGAGATTTAAAAAAAATCTAAATTATGAAATAAAAAGTACAAATTTTCATATAGTCAGTCACTATTTCTGATTTACGACTTATTTTTCACACTGTCACATTAGTCTACTTTGAAAAAATGAGTCTATTCTGAGAGAGTAAAGAGTATAAAGTACATATATATATATATATATATATATATATATATATATATATATATATATATATGTAAATATGTAAATAGTATAAAGTACATATATTTATATAAATGTAAAGAGTATAAAGTACAGGTGTTTATACAAAAATGTAGGTAGTATAAGTATAAAGTTACCAGATAAATAAGTACAGAAGTAAAGTACAGATACCTAAAAACTGTAGTTAAGTTGTCACTGTGAGTGTCTGGGTTTTTACTTTGACATGTGGGTTTGTGTTTCACCCTTCACCTCCGCCCATTAATTTATCCCAATGTGTCTCACATGTTTAATGTTCTATTCAAGCTCCTCCTGTTGTGAATTTGTTTGTCCCTGTACACCAAATGAGTGTTCTGTATCTTGTCTGGTTTTAGATCTTGTCTTGGCCCTCTGGTTCTTGTCTGCTGTCTCATGACTCTTTGTCTGTCTGGACCTGACGCTGTCTAAGCCCTATCGGTACTTCCACAGATTCTGGAAACCTGGTTTGACCTCTGCTGGTTCTCTGGTAATGCTTTTTGGATTCTCCCAAAATACTAAGTCTGCTTTGGTGGTTCTGACCCTGCTCTGTACCCTGACCACCATCCCCTCGTTAGGAATGTTACAATCTGTACAATCGGCAGGTATTGCTTTCTCTACGCGAGCATGCTAGCACTGATTTGGCTTGTTCAATCGATGGTCCTGGAAAAGGGATGCTGGGTAGGGGATTCAGTGACCTCCGTAGGGGAATCCCACATAGGATGTCGGGGAAATCCCCATGTTCAACCTCATTTTCAAATTCTACAAATCTGTCTATATTTTCTTCACATCCGCTTGTGTGGAAACTGTTGTTCATATTTCAGTTTTTCTCATGGTGGATGTGTACATGTGACTCTTTATTTAATTCAGTGACATTTTCTATTATTTTTAAACTATCCTTGGACAAATTTTAATCAAAATCGTATGTTGCGGAATTATGTTTTTATGTGCCTGAAAAATGAGCTCAGAAAACAAATCCAACATGACGGCCGATAAATTGATGATAAAGTCTTTTCAGTCTTCGTTTTGTAACCCAGGATAAATGTTTACCATGATTAATTAACGGGTGTAATTAATTATTAATTAATGCGTTGATGTGAAGGATGATGGTCAGTGGCGTACACAGGCATTTTTTTTTGGGGGGGGGGGGGGCACTTTTGTTATTATAGTGTGAGATTAAAAGAAAAACATTAATTATGTGACATATGTCTGATTGCTGGGCATATATTTGTCTTCATTGTCTCTTCATTGTCAACAACTGGCGAAAAACTGTTTCAAACAAGTATCATGATCACAAATTGCTTTGTCATTATGGTTGTTGACACTGGCGTTTTACAACCAGATGATTTCATAACCCCCACTTTTTTCCTAAGTTTATATATTGAAGCATCCCACTGGAACCAAGGAAACGGACAAAGAGTTGGTCTCACCTACTTTTTATTGCAGGATAAAAAGTTACTGTCGGTCACAATCAATCGGCGTTCACTGATGGTAGGAAACTGGAACACTTAACATCAATAACAATATATATGGTTTAAACTGGTTACTTGCCCTGTCGGTACACCAGCATAAGGAAATGAAGCGCACCTCAGTTCACCGGTGAAATGTAAACGGCTCTTCTTTGCGGTGTTAGCAAACAGTCATCAACCAGTAAGTAATGAAAAATGTTTCTGTTGTTAAAGTACGTTAACTAAACTATATCTTGCTTTGTGACAAATACCCTAAGCTAACTTGCTGACAGTAGGAGGATGTTTTGAGTAGGGGTAGCGAGGGGCAGGTTTTCATTCTTATTATTTATTGTATAGTTTTGTTCTTCTTGGAATACATGTTTAATTGAGGAAAAACACATTTTGTTATTATTTTCAGCCATATATTACTTTTTTTTAATATATAAAAATGATGATGAACCATTAATGGATAATTGTTGGTTAATTTCCGCAATGACGGATTCCGAAAATTCTGCTCATGTCACAACCTAGAACACCCCCACATTTTAAATGGCTGTGGCCCAGGTTGCTGATTAATGAACTAATTAATTACCCAGAGTCTTTATTAACTGATCTTCATCTCAATAGCCTCGGTACATCTTATTCTCATCCCATGGCAAGTTTCAACTTGATATGTCAAAAAAACTGGAAGATCTGACATATTACGTGACAGTTGTATTGATTTTTGATGATGCCGATTGTTGATTAATTAACTAATTAATTAATTACCCAGAGTCTTTATTAACAGATCTTCATCCCAATAGCCTCAGAAGGTATTAATCTCATTTCATGCCAAGTTTCACCTTGATATCTCAAATAATGATGAAGATATAACATATTATGTAATGGTTGTATTGATTTTCGATCAGTTTTTGTCTTTCCTTAATGATAAGTCAATAGAAGCGATAATGCCATTATAAAATACTTAATCTTCCATATCTCCGGTGTTTATCAACCAATTTTCAGAAATAATGTATCAATTTACATTGATTTTTCTATTTAATAAACTAGGTTTTATTTACTTATTCATTTATTTTGTAACATTCCTACCCTAGTTGCTGCCCAGAACACATCGTCACACTCACACGTCACAATTTATTATAATCAAAAGTGAATCCTGTTTTGTGAGTCTTGCATCTGGGTCCATACTGTTCCTGATCTTGTGTCATAATTACAGTAAAGGAAGTACTTGTACTTGGTTACTTCCACCTCTGCAACCTGTGTACCACGGCACAAAAGTGAGACATCATCAGGTGTGCTGTGGAAAATTATCCAATTTCACCTGATTGGTTATTATGACTTTCCAAAGCTCTGCGAGCTAATGCTAATACATTGTGATCTAATGCTAATGCTCTGCGACCTATTGGGTCTGGCCAACGTGTTAAGGTGAGCAGTTTCCCAAAGCGCGTGGTTGACCCGCCTCCCTCAAATGCCTGGGTTTGCTACTGGTCGAAGCCAGAAAAGGCAACAGTCGAAGCTTTAACCAATCACAGCACTTCTTCCTCTGACGTTTGCAGTGGGGCTAACTGGTAGATTAATCTCTTACCGACACCAGTTTTGAACAAGGCCAAAACATCTTTCCTTGTAATAAATGTCTCCAGTGACATGAGCCTGGACTCTTGGTGTCATGTCTTCCTGTTTACTGTCATTGTTGGTGTTCAGGGGCTTTTATTCCCTGTGTGTTTGCATGTAATGCAAGGCACAGGGGTATATTGTTAATCATATTTATTATTTTTCTTATATTTTATGACTTCTTACACAAAAACTTTGGGGAAAAAACTGTACCACTGTAAATAGACCAAAAATGTACTGAAATGTGCAGCCTGGTCTCGAAAGATGTGTTATCAGGATTGACATTCCAATTCACAGATTTCATATACAATACGAAAAACCAGTCAAATGTCCATCCATGTTTACATGGCTATAATGCTCAGGGATACATCATAGCAATTTGCAGTTTCATAATTCTGATATGTTGTACAGATTTCACAATATTATGCCAAATAAAATCCCATTAATTCTTAATGGGACCGCCAAAAAAATTGCCTTTTTTTCTTCTTCATACTTTGTGGCACAGACTTCATTTAAACTTTCAAATGCAGTCATTTTTATCGTCTCTTTAGGATGTGATTGTCATGAGGGTGTGATTTACGGTTGTCGATAGAGAACTCAGTAAATCCACCCTGAAAAGACCAACATCTGATTTTTTATCAGTGGGTGATGTCATCGCTAGAGCACGAGAGAAGAAAAAATTAAGCTGAAAAATGTCTCAATACCTCGTCCTCACGGCAAAACCATAAATAGTAGACAAACAATCTTTTCCACAAATGTTGCCATGGTTCTGAGAATTAGGGGGCGGCTGTGGTTCAGTTGGTAGAGTGGGTCGCCCAATGACCGAGAGGTTGGCGGTTCACGTCCCAGCTCTGGCTGTCCACATGTCAAAGTGTCCTTGGGCAAGACGCTGAACCCTGACTTAGGCCCCCAGTAGAACTGACCTTAGACCTTAGAAACCTACTGGTGTATGAGTGTGTGTGAATGGGTGAATGAGAGGCTAATGTAAAGCGCTTTGAACCATGAAGGTGGAAAAGAACTATATAAGTGCAGAACATTTACCATTTACTTGTCACATAAGACTTTGTCTTGTTTCACTCGGTTGGTGACAGAATAGGTGGATTCTGTCTGCTCCATGTCTGGGTTTGTTCTGAGACAGACAGAGAGTAGTTCTTCTTCTATGGTTGTTTATCACCGAATCGTTGCAGCATCACGTTGTTATGTCCACCCTCTGACTCTATACTTCACCGTGATTGGTCGGTCAGTTTCAGAGAAATGTAACCAAAAGTTACGTTAGATTTGCTGCTGCTAGGAGACGCTAGCGTGGCTAGGCTAGGAAAACAGTCAGTTCAATGTGTTTTCTTTTACAGCAGAAAAACAGTCATTTCAGTGTCAAACAGGCATTCAGTCCTCCAGCCTGTCATGTGTCAGTAGAACGGTTCAGGAGTCAGAATATAGAGTTTTTCCTTCACACTGATGTTGTTCCACTGTGGTTGTGATTACAGTGCAGTTCAAAGAGATTGAAAGTTATTACAGTAAATCACACAAAACATGTCATAACCTGCTGTCACACACACACACACACACACACACACACACACACACACACACACACACAAATGTAATTTCACACACAGTAGCAGCTGTAACAGGCTTCGACAACAAAGTGACATGTTTTAATATAAATCCAGTAAACACAAACAGCAGGAACAGAAGCATATAATTATTCCGCAGCACAGCGTCAGTGTTTGACACAAAGTGTTGGAAGGAGAATAAAAAAAGTGTGTCAGTGATGTAAAACAAGATGGAATTAAAGTATTATCAGGGATGTGGGGACCACTCACAGCTACTGCAGGATATAACTCACATGTGTAAGTGTCAGCTAACACACACCAGCGCTAACACCACACACACACACACACACACACACACACATGTTGAAATGTCTCATGAGGACCAAGTTTGTAATTAAGTAGCCATTGAGAAGTGAGTGTAAACACTTTTATTTCTTTAATAAAATTAAAAATTGGAAAATTAAATAAAAAAATAGATAAATACAATACAAATTTGTGAACAAATATAATTAACTTAAAAATTGGAATAAAAACAACTAAATTAAATAAAAATGATAAAAAATAAATACTTGAAAAAAGTAAACACTTGATTGTTTACTTTAAAAGAATAAAATAAATAAATGTTTCACTTTGCACCAGTTTCCCTCATGCTTCATGGCGACTTCCGAAATAATTTTTTTTTTATGTATTAATAGGGCCTCATCATTTTTTTTTTTTACTAGCAGGACCTTTATTTATATTTAACCCTCGTGGGTACCTGAGTTTTGGTCCCCATAGTGTCAGAGGTCCCCTTGGTGTGACTGTGTAAACATATCGATGTGCCCATAAAGATAGAAATACAAGCACACACACACACACACACACACACACACACACACACACACACACACACACACACACACACATTGCAGCCTGTTGTGGATCTCATTCTAACTGTCAGTTCATGGACAGAGTTTTGAGGTCTGTGTGTGACTGACCCAGTGTTGAGGTGAAGTCTGTTCACACACACATTTCATTAGACATGGCACATGTTTACATCAGTGTGTTGAGGTAACACTGAGAGTCTTCAGAGAATGTTTAATCTCGCCCCTATTTTGTGTCAATCTCCAGTTTCTATGACAACCTGTTCTTGAATTAGAGCCAATAATGTGATTTTGACCTTTCTGCTAAATGCGACCTTTGACCTTTTGCAATATTGATCATTTCATTTTATGTATACATGTGTCATGTATGTGTAATATTATTATAATATATCCAGTATTGATTACGTTATAGCGTGATATGTCTATGTTTGACACAGTGTTACACAAGTTAATTTTGCAACATGTCACCTTTGACCTCCAGAGATGTCAAAAACTATTGATCGTAGGTGATAACACTAATGATGAGAATTGTATAAATCTTCATTACACATCACTTGGTACCAACCTGAACGTTCTGTGCCCCTCTGTTCTTGAGTTATAACCCATGTGATTTTGACTTTTTAGTTAATTGTGACCTTGACCTTTGACCTTTACTCAAATGGATCATTGAATGTGTTGCGCATTAGCGATAAGTATATGTCCATGTAATTTCATGTTTATATCTCAAGTATTCATTGAGTTATAGCATGATATAACAACAATAATCTCTCCAAACCAATGTTGGGATTCATGTTTTTTGTTCATGCTGGTGGAATAATGGCTGCCTCCTCTTTTTTTATCATCTCCTGTTTCACCCGGAGGGGCTCATGAGGCAGCGGTAGCTGTGTCCTTTACACATGGCTTCTGATGCTGGGCCGACACAGTTAGGGATCGATGAATGAGGGTCACAGGTCAGCACAGGACACAAGCGAGTCACCGCAGATCCTGTTGTCCACGGGTCCCCATGTGGGCACTGCTGAGAGAGCTGCCAGTGGGGGAGTGGGGAAAGGGGACACCAGATGACTAGACATAAACAGACTTGAGAGAGAGAGAAAGGACTCAGTGCCTGTACTTCCCCCAGCATTCTACCTCCTAGTGCAGCTTAGACTGAACTGTGACTTCAGTCTGTTTTAACTAACCTGACCATAGTCTTTGTCAAACAGCAATGTTTTCAACCTAATTTTAAACGTAGAGACTGTGTCAACCTCTTTAATATTAAATGGTAACTAAAGGCTCTAGTTCCTACTGCACTTTTAGAAACCCTGGGAACTTTCAATAAACCTGCATTCTGAGAACGAAGGGTTCTATTGGGCTGGTACGGAACCAGATCATCTTTAAGATAAGAGGGGCCCATACCATTAATGGTTTTATATGTAAGGAGGAGGATTTTAAATTTAATTCTAAACTCAACTGAAGCCAGTGAAGGGATTGGAGCACAGGGGTGATAGGGTCAGGGGTCAGGGATTGGAGCACAGGGGTGATAGGGTCAGGGGTCAGGGATTGGAGCACAGGGGTGATAGGGTCAGGGGTCAGGGGTGATGTGTTCTCTTCTGTTTGATCCTGTTAATAATCTTGCTGATGTATTTTGAACCAATTGAAAGCTTTTTAAGGAGTTACAATAATCTAATCTAGATGTAATAAATGCATGAATTAATTTTTCTGCATCATTTTTAGACAAAATATTCCTAATTTTGGCTAATGTTGCACAAGTGAAAGAAGGCTGTTCTGATGTGTGCTTTGATCTGGATCAAATAAAATACACCTACACTTAAGTTGTCTACAGTAACTATCTGGTCAGTTAGGGAGTCTCTCGCATTTTTAGGACCAATTATAATGACTTTAGTTTTTTCAGGGTTCAATAAAAGTCCAAGTCTTTGGCCCCGTCCCATTTGTCCCCCTTAAAACTTCCACTTGGTTTTAAGTGCCCCTAAAAAGTAAATTCCACTCATCAAGGGGAAATAATTCCCCCTGAAAATGGGACACCACTCGCCAAGTGAACGTAACAAACGTGCTCACGTCACACGCTGACAAGTCTACCCCGCCAAATATGAAACCACCCCTCCGCGAGACTGACATCAGTTGACTACTATTTACACGGAGGACAAATGGCGGTCCCAGCTGTGTTACCTGTTTTGTTGGTTCTGTTTATTTACCTTCGGGATGCGCAGAGAAGAAATGCGGCAAACAGAAGACGCATTCGCCGTCTACTTTGCCTTTCAGTCTTGTCTCGGGTATGTTGATTTATTTAAATATTTTGATGTATTTTTTTCTTCAATAGTTGGCGATTTATAACATTAACGTTAGCATTACCGCTAGCTTGACAAGGTAACATTACCGGTCCAGTTCCTCCAGCTGCGGCCGCCATTTTTGTTGTCAGAAATCAGTCGGCTCGCTGAGCTCGCAGTGCATCATGGGTAATTTAATTTTCCACTCAAAACGAAGTTCGCAACCAACCTCACTACATTTTGAGGGTTGATTTTAAGGGCAAAATCGCACTCCCACTTGCTCCCCTAGGTAATGGGACACCCTACCCCTACACATGAACGCGCAAAATCTAGGGTTAGGGGAAATTTTAGGGTTAGGGGGAGAAATGGGACAGGGCCTTTATGTCTTGGACACATGTACTTAGTTTATCTATTTGTCTGGTCTGATCAGGTTTAATCGATAAATATAGCTGTGTGTCATCTGCATAACAATGAAAATTAATGCCATGATTTCTAATGATGTTACCTAAAGGGAGCATATATAGTGTAAACAAAATAGGCCCAAGGACTGACCCATGAGGCACACCATAACTAACTGGAAAACGGCCATGATTGTTGATTAACGTTAACAAATTGCAAATTGGTTGCAATTAGATAAATATGATTTAAGCCAGCGAAGAGCTGCTCCTGTAATTCCTATATCACATTCTAATCTCTGCACTAACATACTGTGGTCAATGTGTTTGATGTGAAAAACATTTGACATCATGTCGATAATGACAACTTCACATTTTTATATTTGTTTTAGTTTAATAGTTATGTTTTAGTTTAATAAATAACTACAATGTAAGAATAATATGTGATAAACCTGAACAAGTATGAACAACATGAAATGTCTCAAGAAAATTGACTACAATTTTATCCGTTTTTTTGTTTCTTCATGTAAATATACGGGTTTGAACATGACGGGTACGGGTGGTTGCGGTATGTCAAAATCAGAACCGTGCAGGACTCTGACCCCCCCCCCACCCCCCCACACCTGAACTGAAAATGTTTAAAACCACATTCACAAAAGTAAAATAAATAGTCCTAATGATACTATAGACAGGTTCCAATATTAACAGCTGTATATTTGTTCGGATGTCTCTCTGTCTTTTTTTAAATTTTTTTTTATAATATTCGATTATATTCGATTGTCAAAATTAAAAGTCTGATTCTACCTGCCTGCTCTTGGTGCCTTTTCCTGCTGTTGAGTTCACTACAGCTGATGAGTCTGCAGTTCCAGCTGAAGAGTCTGCAGTTCCAGTGCGCTTCACTGTATTCCAGTCTGAACTCAGATCATCGACACTCCTTTTTCCCCCCTCCCTCGAAAATAAATAAGACATTCTTCAGCTGATTCTGTGCTGCACTAGGGTTTTCATTTAACAACCTTTACAAAATATGTGGTTCTCATTATTTATAGGTTATTATGTTTTAATTTTACTGGTCTGACCCATTGTAGACAGTGGCGGTTTTAGAAATTTTGCCCTGGGGTGGCAGAGGGGGGGTGATAGGTCCAGAGGAGGGGGCGGAGGTGCGGGGAGCAATTTATGGGAAAAAAAATTGTTTTAACTCCCATAGTCATATAACAATTGTTTGTAACACCAAGGAAAACTGATTACAATACCTAATCAGTGTCATCTATAATTCCATAAGAATTCCTTCAGAATGTGAATGATCAACATCCATTCAGATGTCATATCTATGGTCATTAAGGTGAGTGGTAAAATTACTGGTGCCAAACATAATATAATTTCTGCACTTCTTTATTTTCCATTGAGTTAATTTACCTGCCATGTGTAACAATCCCTTTTGTATATTGGTGGTTTTGAATTGGGCTCCCAGTCAGCCACTTCCTCACATGCTCTCCCAGTTTACTCACCTTTGACCTGTAGAGGGCACAGGTGATGCTGCTCCTCCTCTCCCTCATGCTGCTCACACTCCTTCTCTCCATCATCCCCCTGATGCTGCTTACGCACCTCCTCTCCCTCCTGCTCCTGCTGCTCCTCCTCTCTCTCATGCTCACAATCCTCTCCCTCTGGTGTATCGTCTGTCTGCCCTAACACCCCTGTCTGCTGCCTCTTTACTCTTTTGGGTGGGTGAAAAAAACCCAAAATACTCTGCTGTCTCTTACCTGGATAAGAAATTAACATGAACATGAGTAGATTAATATTAATGTAAAATTAATGTAGATGTAGCTATGGTCTGTACATTTAATTTTACATTCACACACATCTCTACAAGTTACTCGCTCAGGGAAAGATGTAAATAGAATGTTTATGTGTGTTCCAGCGATTCAGCGAAGCAAGCAAGAAGTCTGGACAGGCTGAATACAAGTGTTGCATGTGGCGATTTTTTTTTTATTATTATTATTTTTTAGAGTATGCGAGTGAAGTGCGCAGCCAAATGAAGTGCTGCCGCGTTCGTATTATTGGCACTTTATAGCTTTTGCATACAGTTAAACCCGCTGCTGTCATTTCAACCTGCATGCAGCCTGCCCACTCTGTCACATGACCCCTTTCCCCCAATCACCACCACTCAACTAGAGACCTCTAGTAACGGTGAAATAGGTGTACACATGCACGGACGAGCGCGCTGTTTCCAGTCGCTAGTGAGCAATGTTTACTATGGTACTGACATTGAGTTCTGATGAACAGCAACATCGCACATGCTAACACATTTTAAAATGAATCTACTACAACTACTCCAGAGCAAAGACAAAGCTGCTAGCGCGAGTTTTGGAACTGGTTGTTAGCTATGTGACAGGAACATGAATAGCGCGCCATCCTAGCTGTGGTGGATTACCGGGTATGCTAAAGCCAAAATAAATAATTGGATTCCAAAATTGTGACTCCGTACAGGGCTATATTGGCTTAATTTACATGCAAAGGGTTTCAATTATTTTGACCAACCTCTTCCTCTCTTGTTCATTGCTTTCGCGCAACTGAAGACGTCCCAGCTCACTCTTCATGAATTAGAAACTGTGTTTCTCACGACTGGCAGAATGGGCAAAACCATTTCAAAATTCCAGTGGGGGTGTGGTTGGAGGACGTTTTAAAAAGTAGTCTTCTTGGGTGGGTCAAATAGAATAAAGTAAGCGCATTCATGTGAATAAACCACTATGTTTGAAAAGTAGAACTGATACTTAAATTGGAAATAAAATGGGGTGGCAACTGGGGAGGCAAAATATATACCTGAGGAGGCAAATGCCACCCCGTGCCACCCCGTAAAACCGCCTCTGATTGTAGATCGAATCAAACTGAATGTGGAAAATGAAGGAAACTAGTCTTCACAGAATGTCTAATCTCACCCCTATTTTGTGCCAATCTCAAGTTTCTATGACAACCTGTTCTTGAATTAGAGCCAATAATGTGATTTTGACCTTTTAAATGCGACCTTGACCTTTTGCAATATTGATAATGTATATGTATATATGCGTTGTTGCGGGTAATATTATTATAATATATGCAGTATTAATTAAGTTATAGTGTTATATGAGGTTGAATTAAGAGTGAATAGATGACTACAAATGAAATGTGCTTCAGCCCAAAACAACAAAAATCTAAAGCTAGTTAGTTAAAGTTAGTTCAATTCTAACTATAATAAATTCATGCTACGCAGGGGTGTCAAACTCCAGTCCTGGAGTGTCAGTGTCCTGCATGTTTTAAATATTTATCTCTTTCACATGCACATGACATGTCACCTTTGACCTCCAGAGATCACAAAAACCATTGGTCGTAGGTTTGTAGAATTGTATAAATCTTCATTCCGCATCGTTTGGTACCAACCTGAAAGTTCTGGAGTTATAACCCATAATGGGATTTTGAACATTTTGTTAATTGTGACCTTGACCTTTGACCTTTTCTCAAATGGATCATTGTATCTGATACGCATTAGCTATATCTATATGATCATATAATTTCATGGTGATATCTACAGTATTCATTGAGTTATAGCATATGTCTCTGCACACACACACACACACACACACACACACACACACACACACACACACAATAATCTCACTCAACCAATGTTGTGCGAGATTAATTAATTTGACACCCCTGATTTATTAGAAATATATTTTTAGTAGGTGAATCAAATGAAAGGACTAGTAATATTTATTATTATTGTCTTTCACTTCTTTATGGCGTCTGTCACTGTTTATCTTTTTTCTTTTAGCAGTTTTCTACTAAATACTTTCATAATTACTCATCTGTTCAGTCAGTGGTCATTGAGTCAGTAATTAAACCTCATTAACTCTTTGCCAGAACTGTATGTGTACATACAAATGAGTTGAGGTAAGTGCTTTGGTTTTTACATTTTTACCTTTTTTTGTAAAATCCCTGGTGACTACCTTTTGCTACTAGCACTCACTGATTAAACCCGAGATTGGTTTGTTCAAATTAGCTCCAGTGGGGACTAAAAACCAAAGAGCCTCACATTTCTACTAATAATACTAATGTTCGTCAACCAGTCGTGTCGTGTTGACGTTCTGTGGATTAACTGAAAAGCCTTTGATTAAAAATAAGTTCTATTAACCGACGCTCCCAAAAAAAAATCTGGCTGATCAGTCGTACATGCAGTATGAATTACCGCTAATTAAAGTAGTCTCTCATGTTCTAATTAGAGTGAACAGGCTGCTGTTGTTAGAGAAGTGTGTGGTAAGTGGAGACGGCGACACCCAAGAGTACAGGCCGCTTAAGACCAAGTTCTGATGAGAAGGAGAGCGCTGACGCTGAGCTGATTAGCACAAGCGCTAACGTCACTGAAAAACCAATGGCTGCCTTCTCCAGCAAGTAACGTAAATATAACAACCTCCGCCAAGGCGACAGTCAAAGATACAGTGACAGTGAGTGGATCCTGTGGTGGCAAAACGTCGTAGTTAAAGGGATTTTTCATATGAATCTGTACAGGATTAGCATCTTTATTCTGGTAATAAATTCTAAATTATTTAAAATGTATGCTGCAATATGATTGGTTAGAGCAGGGGTGTCAAACTTCAGTCCTCAAGGGTCAGTGTCCTGCATGTTTTAAATATTTCTGTCTTTCACATGATTCAGTTTAAGCCTTTAAACTCCTGAAACTTTATTAGTTCCACAGTAAAAACTAATTAGAATAAGCAACAACATGAAGTCATCAATAAAATGAACAAAAATGAATAATAATCTGACAAGATAATTAGTAACACGAACAGTCACAACGTTTTTGTTCATTTTGTTGCTCATCGTTTATTTTTCTACATTCTACTTTTTATTTTATTCTTTTTTTCTTTAATTTTGATCCATTTGTGTCTTACTTTGTTCATGCTACTAATTATTTTTGACAGTTTATTATTCATTTTTGTTCATTTTATTGATGACTTTGGCCATTTTTGTTCATTTTCTTGCTTATTTTAATTCTTTTCCTGTGGAACTGCTAAAGTTTCAGGAGTTAAAGGGTTAAACTGAATCATGTAGAAGAGGGAAATATCTAAAACATGTAGGATACTGGCCCTCGAGGACTGGATTTGGACACCCCTGCTTTAACTCATGAAGCTTTAGCAGTTGAACAGTAAAAATATAAAATAAAATGATCAGTCATGAATATAATGACAACAAGGAATACTAAACCAACAAAATCATTTGTAACATGAACAATTTAAGACACAAATTGACCAAAATTAAAAAGAAAAAATAATAATGAAAACGTTTTTGAAAAATAAACAAAATGAACAAAAATGAATAAATATTTACAAAATTATAAATTTAAAAAAAAAACAACACGTAAAAATAAAGAGAGAGAACTAGTGTGGAGGGTTTACTTTAAATATTCAGAAAAATTCAGCCATTTTCCTTTTTTTTTACTGTGTCTTTACTGAGTTTTGTTCATGGAAGAGGTGTCAAAATAAAACTATTTTAGAAGAAGGAAAAAATCTCTGGAGGTCAAAGGTGACATGTCGTAAAATTAACTTGTGTAAAACTATGTCAAACATAGACTGTGATGGAAATGAACCATATACATTGAACTTATAATTATTCAGCAGCTGAAATATTTAAATCACAGGTGGGGTCTTCAAATGGAGGATCAGCGATGGGTGACCAACAAACACAAACTGAAACAGTGAATAATGATAGAAAGATGGAACAATGAGAAGAAGTACAGAAAAATAATATATTCATGTCAAATATATTCAGACAGACCAATCATTTCTTATTTCACAACTGAAGACACAAAATTATATTAAACTCAGATCAGTCATGAACATTCCGACAAGAATATTTTTCGCAAGCAGTTTGAAGCAAAGGACGACATTAGGTATCGTCTGAAAAACTGTTTTTTAAGCATCATTTATAAATGCCATAGTCCCATAGATGGTTAAAAGTCTATTTTGTTCCTGTTTAGTCAAAACTAGAGGTGTTAGTGGAGTTGTTGCAGTTCTACCTTTATCACAGTCAGGTGAAAGGTCATCATTTCCCATGAACCAGCACGTGTGCAGCTGACAGGAAATTACAACACCTGCTGTTAATTAAAGTCATCTTCTTTGGCTGATTGGTAAACGGACCAACGGACACACTGTCGACTCAGAGCATTGACAGACCTGGTGCATCAGTGGGGGGGGGGTCATGGGGGCTCGTTGCCCCTACTGCCCTTGTTACTGCCAGACATTTGCTACGGCCCTGTTTAATTACAGTCCCAGGCTCCTGACCTTTACTGGTCTGTCCAGATTATTCCCTGAAATACTTCACAGCAGAGGTGGAAGTAACTAAGTACAAGTACTTCATTTACTGTACTTAAGTACACTTTTTAGGTATCTGTACTTTACTGGAAACTTTATACTATACCTACATTTTTGTATAAATATCTGTATTTTATACTCTTTACATTTATATAAATATATGTACTTTATACTCTACATTTATATAAATATCTGTACTTTATACTCTTTACATTTATATAGGTGTGATAAAGAGGGTCCTGAGTGTGTGTGTGTTTTGTTGTGTTTACCCTCTCTCTCTCTAGTATCACAGACTTGTAACATGGCCGACTGTGGTTCAGTTGGTAGAGCGACGTTCAATGACAAAGGTCAGCGGTTTGAGTCCCGGCTCTGTCTGTCGAAGTGTCATTGAACCCTGACCCTGATATCTAAGATAATGAATATTTTATAGTTAATAAGTAATATTTTAATTTAAGTATACTTTAATAAGCATCTAAATTATAAGTTCTGGAACATTCTATATTTTAAGTTCATCAACTTAAAATAATTGAGACAATTTTTTTGGCTTCTGTTAACTTAGTCGGGTTTACAGTGTTGTGACACATGGAGTCGTTATCAATAATTCTACAGATTTGTCATTTTCCCAGAGTGTAAACGCAGGAATGTTCAGTCCAATCATCATTTTCAGTGTGCTGACATCAAACATATTTCATAGAATAAAGTGAATTTCTGCAGCAGTCAATGGATTAGAGAGGAGGTAATCAAGGTGCTTGACAATCAATGTTGGAAAAGTGAAATTAAATAAAAGTCATACTGGCAGTTTTTAGAAAAAAAACCAACCCTCCAACAAATCTTGACTGAAATGTTTAATTAAAAGGCCATTTTCAGCATTATCTAAGAACAAAAAGGGCTCACAGCAGGGTTTCTTTATAAAGTTTTAATAAGAAATTAAACAGAAATAATTTCACAAAGTTTTTTGAAGGTAAAAATATAAGAAATTAAAGTGTCTTGAATGAAGCAGCACCAGATGAAGGAGCAGAACACTTACAAACAACAATAACGTCTAATCTTGTGCCTGTTTTGTGCCAATCTCAATTTTCTATGACATTCTTTGATTTCTGCTAAATGTGACCTTGACCTTTTGCAATATTGATAATTTCGTTATATGTATATATGCGTCAGTGCGTGTAATATTATGATAAAATATCCAGTATTGATTGAGTGAAATTAAATGAAAGTCATACTGTGGGTTTTTAGAAAAAAAACCTCCAACAAATCTTGGCTGAAATGATTGATATGTCTACTTTTGACACAAACAGTTATACACAAGTCAATTTGACCACATGTCACCTTTGACCTCCAGAGATTTTTGGATTTTTTTTATATTAACATACATCTATTTACATCTCCCCCCAACCCCTACCCTCAACTCACCCTGACTGGACCTGAATAATAAAATAACTACAAATGTTTTAAATGAATAAATAATTCAATTCAATTCAATTCAATTTTATTTATAAAGCCCTAAATCACAACAAAGTCGTCTCAGAGGGCTTTACAAAAACATAATCAACTACAGAAATACATGAAAAGTCCCAGGCATCCCCTGTCCTTAGACCCTCCTTCTCGGCAAGAAAAAACTTCCAAACCCAGTGGGAAAAAGAAGAAATCTTGAGGAGAACCACATTGAAGGAGAGATCCACTCCCATGGACGGACAGACTATAGATGAACGTCCATGTATAAATGCAGGAAGGGGGGCTGGTCCAGACAGGCAGGGGCGGTAATAATAAAAACAATAAACAATAAAAACATTATATATATATATATATATATATATATATATATATATATATATATATAAAAAAATGTTCCTCTCGCCCCACGTGGGCGGTGTCTCCTTCAGGCTCGGGTCCTCTACCAGAGGTCTGGGAGCCTGAGGGTTCTGCGCAGGATCTTAGCTGTTCCTAGCAATGCGCTCTTTTGTACACAGATCTCTGATGTTGTTCCTGGTATCTGCTGGAGCCATTCTCCCAGCTTGGGGGTCACTGCCCCTAATGCTCCGATCACTACTGGCACCACCATTGCCTTCACACTCCACATTTTCTCTAACTCCTCTTTTAGCCCTTGGTATTTCTCAAGCTTCTCATGTTCTTTCTTTCTCATGTTGTTATCACTGGGGACTGCTACATCTATCACCACCACTGTCTTCTCATGTTTATCCACCACCACTATGTCAGGCTGATTGGCCATCACCATCTTGTCAGTCTGGATCTGGAAGTCCCACAGGATCTTGGCCTGTTTGTTCTCTGTCACCTTTGGGGGGTTCTCCCATCTTGACCCTGGGACCTCCAGTCCATACTCTTTACAGATGTTCCTGTACAGTATGCCCGCTACCTGGTTATGCCTCTCCATGTATGCCTTGCCTGCCAGCATCTTACACCCTGCTGTGATGTGCTGGACTGTTTCAGGGGCTTCTCTACACAGCCTACACCTGGGGTCCTGTCTGATGTGGTAGACCCCGGCCTCTATTGCTCTGGTGTTCAGGGCTTGTTCTTGTGCAGCCATGAGTAGCGCCTCTGTGCTGTCCTTTAGTCCAGCCTTTTCCAGCCACTGGTATGTCTTTTCCATATCAGCCACTTCCTCAATTTGTCGATGGTACACGCCATGCAAGGGTTTGTCCCTCCATGATAGCCCCTCTGGTTCCTCGACCTTACTGGGATTTTGTTGCCTGAGGCATTCACTTAGCAGTTGGTCATTGGGGGCCATTTTCTTGATGTATTCCTGGAGGTTCGCCGTTTCCTCCTGGACAGTAGTTCTGACACTTACTAGTCCTCAGCCCCCTTCCTTTCGCTTAGTGTACAGCCTCAGGACACTGGACTTGGGGTGGAACCCTCCATGCATGGTAAGGAGCTTCCTTGTCTTGATATCAGTGGCTTGTATCTCTTCCAGTGGCCAGGATATTATCCCAGCTGGGTATCTGATTACTGGCAGGGCATAGGTGTTAATGACCTGGATCTTATTTTTGCCGTTCAGCTGACTTTTCAGGACCTGTCTTACCCTCTGTAGGTATTTGGCTGTGGCTGACTTCCGAGCTGCCTCCTCATGATTACCATTTGTCTGTGGGATCCCTAGGTATTTGTAACTTTCCTGCACATCTGTGATATTCCCTTCAGGTAGGTCAACCCCTTCAGTTGTGATCACCTTTCCTCTTCTAGATATCATCCGCCCACATTTATCTAGTCCGAATGACATCCCAATGTCTTTGCTGTAGATCCGGGTGAGGTGAATTAGGGAATCAATGTCACGCTCATTCTTTGCATACAGCTTGATGTCATCCATGTAGAGGAGGTGGTTGATGGATGTTCCACTTCGGAACTGGTATCCGAAGCCACTCTTTGAGATGATCTGGCTGAGGGGGTTTAGGCCTATGCAGAACAGCAGGGGGGACAGAGCATCTCCTTGGTAAATGCCGCATCTGATGTTCACCTGTGCAATTGGCTTTGAGTTGGCCTCCAGAGTCGTCTTCCACAGCCTCATTGAGTTCTGGATGAACTCTCTTAGTGTCCTGTTGATGTTATACAGTTTTAAGCATTCCAGTATCCATGTATGTGGCATTGAGTCATAGGCTTTCTTGTAATCAATCCAGGCAGTGCACAGGTTGGTGTTCCTCGTCTTGCAATCTCGGGTAATTGCCCTGTCAACCAGTAGCTGGTGTTTGGCTCCCCTGGTGTTGTTGCCTATTCCTTTCTGTGCTCTGCTCATGTATTGCTCCATGTGCCTACTCATCTTAGTCGCTATGATGCCTGATAGAAGCTTCCATGTGGTGCTGAGGCAGGTTATAGGCCGGTAGTTAGATGGTATTGTTCCCTTCTGGGGGTCCTTCATTATGAGGACTGTCCGGCCCTGGGTTAGCCACTCTGGGTGGTTTCCCGATATCAGCAGCTGGTTCATCTGTGCTGCTAGGCGTTCATGGAGTGCTGTCAGTTTCTTAAGCCAGTAGGTATGAATCATGTCGGGCCCTGGTGCTGTCCAGCTCTTCATTTTGGACACTCTGGTTTGGATGTCTGCTAGTGTGATGACTACTGGGTCTTGTTCTGGGAGTTGGCTGCCTGTAAGTCTGTCAGCCATTGGGCATTGGTGTTATGTGTTGCCTCCTTCTCCCAGATGCTCTTCCAGTATTGCTCAGTTTCAGCCCTAGGTGGGTCTGTTGTCACCTTGCCCCCCTGCCATTGAGAGTAGACCTTAGCTGGGTTGGTGGAGAACACCTGGTTTATTCTCCTGGCCTCTACCTCTCTTGTGTATCTCTTTAGGCGGGTAGCTAGTGCTGTGAGCCTTTGCTTAGCAGTCTCCAGTGCCTCAGCTGTGGACAGTTTGTTGTATTTCTTGGGCAGTTCTTTCCTCAGATTCACACCTCTGCTTAGTTCTGTTAAAACACTGACTTCTCTCCGTGCTGCCATGATCTTTGCCTCTAGCCTTCTCCTCCATGGGGCAACCTTCTGGCTGCTCTGGCTGTTCATCTTGTAGCCAAGCATCTCAAGGATTACGGTTGCTGCTGCATACATCAGCTGATTGGTCTCAGTGATGGTAGTGGTAGGGACAGTTTGCAGTGCAGTGTTCAGGTCCTCCAGTAGAGACTGGTCTGGTACTTTGTTCTTTAGCCTTGGCAAGCAGGTAGTTGTGTTCCCCCAGGATTTCATGATTCTCTTTCTCAGGTCAGCTGCCCTTGTGTTTAGTCTTTCTGGGGCTTGGTACCCAATCTCGATATTTGGGGGTGGTGGTGAAACCACCCCCAAGCTGACCTGTCGTCCTGGCTCACCCTTGCCGTAGCATCTTTGTACCGTGGATGAGGTACAACGCTGTACCTCATTATATATATATATATATATATATATATATAAATATATATATATATATATATATATATATGTACATAGGCTGTATTCATGCCGAACCATTGACAACAGACTTTCAGTTCGGTACAGGCCTATAGCGAACAAATACAATCAGTTTGTTTGTGATCATGTGACCATGTGACCATATGACCATGTGACCATGTGCATATGCGTAGGTGACGGTAGAAAAATGACTGGAGGTGGAACAGCAGAGTTTACTTCTACTTCCTCATACATGTCCATGACGTGGTGATGAGGCATCTGTGATTGGCTCAGAATGTGTGAAGGAACACTCCCCCTCCCCTCTGGCTCTGTGTGTGTTTACCATCCCAGAGTAACATCCTGCTAGGTTTGGTGACGTCCCTTGTTTTGAAAACGTGCAGTAAAAAAAACAGTCTTTATTTCCACAGAGACACATGAACCAGTTTGATCCAACAGTTTTTGTGCAGCAGCTACTGTGGCGTCATTGTAGATGCTAATGCTACTTCAGATTCACTGGAATGGGGGAGGGGCTTAACACCACGTGGGTAACGCCAATGTCCTTGTGACGTGTAGTGGACAGACTTTTTCTGAGTCGTTCGTTTCTCTGTTGTTTTCTATGAATGATGGTAAATCCATCAGTGGAGGAGACACACCTGCAGCAAACACAGGATGTGTTGGAAACTGTGGGTGACCCATCACCATGGTACCTCTGGGTGACCCATCACCATGGTACCTCTGGGTGACCCATCACCATGGTAACTCTGGGTGACCCATCACCATGGTAATTCTGGCTGACCCATCACCATGGTAACTCTGGGTGACCCATCACCATGGTAACTCTGGGTGACCCATCACTATGGTAATTCTGGCTGACCCATCACCATGGTAACTCTGGGTGACCCATCACCATGGTAACTCTGGGTGACCCATCAGATTCCAAAAGGAGAAAAGTGGAAAAGTGGTTTTCAGTGGAATGACACCTTTACGATGTTGGCAAAAGGTTTTTTTTACTGTTTAACAAAAATATTGAAACTAAAAATAATTAATTCCTTTTAATCATTTAAGAATGTATCATTTAACTCACCGGTACCAAGCAGCACTTTGAATTATGTATTGATTCCATTTTTATGTTGAACATTTTTTTGGTTCAGTGAATCCCGTGCTGAGGATTTTGTTTCCATACTGTACCAAAAATTAACCAAACTGTGTTTTTTGTGTACCATTACACCCCTAATAATATATATATATATATATATATATATATATATATATATATATATATATATATATATATATATATATATATATATATATATATATATATATATATATATATATATATATATATATATATATATATATATATATATATATAACACATGCAAAAACATGATTATATATATATATATATATATATATATATATATATATATATATATATAAATAATCATGTTTTTGCATGTGTTTTCAATTACCACCTTATTAATGATCTGTTACTTGTAATAATCGGTTACAAAGCCTTTATTATCATGATATGACATCATAATGTTACCATTCAAACTGACATATCCAGCCTCGATTCATTTATAAAAGCAAAAATGACAGATTCTTCACAATTCATTACATTCATTCCACTAATATTCACTGTCACATGCCCTTATGCACACCCATGTGCCCATATGGGCACCCACATGCACATGTGAACTGGTGCTTTTGGTTGGCGGATCAGGTGTGTTCATGTAGGTGTGGAGTCCACAACAGACTGTGACTGTGTCTTCACAGTGGACCGGGTGAAGTCAGCGGCTGAAATATTGTCTCTAATATTCAGAGAAGTTGTGAATTTACACACTTTCATCTCCTGTAAGCCTTAATAAATGTTATACTCTGGAGTTTTCTGTGGCTGAGGCTTGTGACAGCTAAACAAGCAATTGGATGTGCAGCAAATAATAAGGATGAAATGCTTGGACTGTGTCAAGTTCATTACCTGATGTAGCAAAAGCAGCGACTGTGACTGAAGCACAAAGTAAACACTGGGAGAAGAAACAGGCTGGAAGAGGGAGGTGGAGACCAGAAGGAAGTGTGGCTGATGATAGATGGAGGTGAAAACCTGTGTGGATCACACAGCCTGAGCAGAGGGGAGGGGCAAGCCTGGCACCATGGAGGGGCTGCAGTTAAAGGAGGGGCTGGGAGCTTCCATGACAGGCCGTACACAACGCACGTACTCGCGGTCGACGACGCACATTTTTGTCGCCATCATTTTCTTCCAGTAGACATCTAGACGTTAAGCGGCTGTTGGCCATTCTGTCCAATCAGAATCAGCTCTGAAAGACCAATTAACTACAGCGGAATACACCCGTTTCCATGGAAACCTTTCTTCGCAATTAACACATCCATGCAAACACGAATGAAATAGATTTAATTCTGAATTATTTTATTCAGAATAAATAATTCTGAATTAAAAAAATGTCATTTAAACGTAGCCATATGCCCTATTCGTACGGGATAAGTATTACCTATGGACCACTGGTAATTCAGAATAATTACGGAGAATGTCCAAGGTCTTAGTCCCGTGTGAATGCGCTATGTCTGTGATTTGCTCAGTAATAATTCAGCCACAAATTACCTCCTGTGTTTGGGTGAAAAACAGACGTCCAGAGGTAATTCAAGTCCTGTGTGAATGCGAATGTCTGTGTTTGTGATTTTAATTGCGCGCCTCTTGTCTTTTTCTGGAGTTAATAATAGAGGAAGCCACCGAAATTGTGCTGCAGCATGTGATAAAGAAGATATGGTCAGGCCACGCCCACATGCACACTAACATTTATAGCTATCTGAGGTTGTTTCTATAGATTCAGTCACTGTTTGCCAGAGGGAAAGGCTATGCTAACAACTGTCCATTCACTTCCATTGTAACCTCCAGACTGCTTCCATCTGCACTGACCCGCTCTTATTTTGAAGGCGTGGAGCAAATTTACAGACTGCATCCTTATCAATGGGATTTTTCCCTTTGTGGATACAGCTCTGTTCTTATGCAGACTTTGTTTTCATACCTTACTAATGTATTGAGACCAAACAGTGTGTTGTGAACTTACGACATATGTGACCCACCACCAGTAAACCAGGCATAAGTGTGTGTAAATCCAAACAGAGTTATGTGTGTATCTTGGTAGAGTGGAAACTAAGGTTTAAGATGGTGAAAAAATGATGTTTCTATCACAAGTAGAACCAAAGTTATGGTCATTTTAATATCCACATTTGGACATATTATGCAATTTGCATATTTTTAGATATTGTCCGTTAAAGTTTTGGACTGTTTTGGGGTAGGAAGTCCTTAGCAACGCATAATAATTTGTATCCGATTGACACAAATTGTTGACAGATGTTAAAGGACACTCTGATGGACATGTCACAGAAGTTTTATATATTATAATAATAGGACAGAAGTGTGACGTATTATAATCATTTGGCTTACACCATTGGACAGAACATTCAATATAAGCTTTTACCTCGTACCAAACACCCAAGTGTTTGGTACGTTTTGTTGGAGATCGTTTTGTTGGAGATCGTTTTGTTCGGTGAAAAGAGGTGGAAGTCGTCTTTGTCTTTGCTCAGCAATCCATGAACTTTTGTCACCGCTTAAATAATTGACTCAATAAACACCTTTATTGATTGGATTTCAATGTAATGACCACAGGAACTGAACATAGAGGTGTTAAGGTACCGTTTTTTGATAAAATATAAACACAAATAAGAAATCACCTTCCAGCCTAAATTTGGCTGTAGCTCTGAACGGCTCAGTGCGACTTATGCCTGGTTTCGTGGTGGCGGGTCACATATCTGCTCATAATGTCTGGAATTTGCCTGAATTACAGACTTTTGTTTATCCTGTCTGAATGCACCACACAATAACACAGAGGTACGGAGGTAACTGCGAATTACCAGTGGACCATCGGTAATACTTATTCCGTGCGAATAGTACATTAGTGTCCAGATGTGACTTCATCCCACTCTTCCTCAGATTCTTCATCATATGTCTTCTTCATACGACTCCAGGAGCATCAGCAGCATCAGCAGCATCAGCAGCAATGCGGCGGCTCCTGTAACTGTGATATTTCATCTTCACTTTTCCATAATGATAGACATCCCATCATCTGTCTGTAATTTGCTTTTGACACAGACATCCACAGGGAATAGACGTTTGTGTTTCACTTCTGTCTCCTTTAGCTTTAACACAGTCTGGCACATTCAGACCTTTCTCCACACTTATTAGTCTGATAATACATCCACAACCCTCCAGGATCATTGTAGAAAAATTCTGCTATGATGATTATGATGCTAGGAAAGTAGTGCAAGGACAGAACTGGTTCATGTGGAACAAGCAACTCATGCTACGAAAATGTCTAATTTAGGGGCCAAACATCCAGCCCACTAACTCCAAATAATAACAAGTATAGTGTAAACTGCTTATAGTGTCATGGATATAGTAATCAACCGCCTATAGAGATCAAAAAGCTTGGGACAGAATCATTTCTATACAAATGCTGTTTAAATAATTTGTTCATAGTAATCAAGAACTCCGCTTATAATGTTCATTTTTGGCCATTTTATGAATGTAAACATGCAAAAATACTTTTAAAATTATTCCTTTCTGGACGTCTGCTTCTGCCTGGCTAGCTAGCTAACATAACGAGTTGACACCGGGCAGCAACTAAGCTTGTGAATCACGGCTGGAAAAATTTAGTAATTTTCTTCATGTGGAGAGACGCAACACAAAACTGGGGGAGCTTTAATGTTCCTGATGCTGTAATCTTGTCATGACCTCTGCTCTGGTGACCTTTCCCCCAGTGCTCTTCACACTCACCTGGTCCCGCACTGCGCAGTTGCAAGCCGTTCCTCATCTGTGGCTATATAAGCAGTAAGGCTTGCAGTTGCCAGTGCGGGACCATTCAGTATTGTCACCTCCATAACCCGGACAGCTTTTCCATCTCCTCAGTCACCATAACCCGGACATTCATCATCACCACGGACTCTGACCGTGCGTTCCCAGGTTTTGATTTGGTTTTGTCTCTGTCTTGTCTTTATGTTGTGTTTTTGTTAATAAATCCGTTCTCCCTTCAGCACTGTGCATTTGAGTCCTCTTTCACCTCACCCCCTCGTTGACAAATCTGCTATGTTGTTATCAGTTTGTTTCAAACGTAGAAACCTACGCCCATGACACACAGTACTGTGCTGTGATTAAGCATTTGTTTCAAACTTTATTTTCAGACTTGTAAAAAAAAAAAAAAGGACCGGCGTCACAGCAGAGCAGACGCACTGCACAGAATAAGTTACCTGTACATTGGGTGTTGGCGAATCAACCACTGATAGGGTTCAAATTGGCTCTGGACCAACGTGATCCCTATAAACAGTTTCCACTGTTTTCAGAGAATTCCTAATGTCGTCCTTTGCTTAAACACTACAGTGTTTGCTGTAACACTAAATCATTTCACCACTGTAGACCAAACTGATGTCATATCTATTATCATTGATTTAGAGTAGTAGGGCCTACGTCTACGGAGGTTTTAGCAGATCAGAGGCAGCAGCGTAACACAGTAGCCTATTCAGTGACAGTGGAGTGTCACCGTATAGGCTAACTGGACTACTTTTTCTCGACAGAAGCCATCGTCTATATGAGTCAATTCTTAAACAATTGTCTGTCTTTTCTCAAAATAACCAGCTGCAATCACACGTGGAATACACGGGATAATGTATTACCCACGCATGACCATGGAAAAATATTACCGTGCTGTTCGGCCCCGTCAGGAACTATTTTTCTGATAGTAACACGTGGACAATACATTATCCCTTACTTATTCATTATGGGCCCAAAGAAAGGGATTCCATCAACAAACACTGCTGAAGGTGAAAATGACAAACTGACAAAAACACTGACCACAATGAAAACAACAATGGGATGATTTACATGTCAACTTCATTTTAATGATACATGATTATTATTATTTTACTTTTAACACATATTTCATACAAAATATGTATACTTTTATAATTTTTAAAGGGTTTAGGGGGTATTATTGGGGGCCTTGGAATGAGTCAGGCCTTTTACATGTACAATGCGACTCTACTTACGAAAAATTCACATAACTGTCACTTCTCGAACAAATGAGTTTCGTAAATTGAGGTTTTCCCAGTGTGTTCACTGAATGTTCAGCTGACAGTAGTGCAGCAGTGTGAGTGTGAGCAGAACGCAGGCTAATCATGTGTAAGTGTACACTCCTATGAACACCCCTGGAATCAACTGTAGCACTTCATTACACCCACAAATCACATCCTCCCACTACCGCCTTAAATCCACTTCCCTCCTCCACCTCTTTATTAAAAACAAAACAAGCTCTGACTCCCCATCTTATTTCCAACGCATTCACCTGAATGCGCCACACACTGTCATTCCACCTTAAATCTACTGGAACGCACCACCATTATTCCACCTTAAATCCACCCGACCACACCACCAACTGTCATCCCACCTTAAATACACCTGAACACACCACCAACTGTCATTCCACCTTAAATACACCTGAACACACCACCAACTGTCATTCCACCTTAAATACACCTGAACACACCACCAACTGTCATTCCACCTTAAATACACCTGAACACACCACCAACTGTCATTCCACCTTAAATACACCTGAACACACCACCAACTGTCATTCCACCTTAAGTCTACCTGAACACACACCAACAGTCATTCCACCTTAAGTCTACCTGAACACACCACCAACTGTCATTCCACCTTAAGTCTACCTGAACACACCACCAACTGTCATTCCACCTTAAGTCTACCTGAACACACCACCAACTGTCATTCCACCTTAAGTCTACCTGAACACACCACCAACAGTCATTCCACCTTAAATCCACCCGAACACACCACCAACTGTCATTCCACCTTAAATACACCTGAACACACCACCAACTGTCATTCCACCTTAAGTCTACCTGAACACACCACCAACAGTCATTCCACCTTAAGTCTACCTGAACACACCACCAACTGTCATTCCACCTTAAGTCTACCTGAACACACCACCAACTGTCATTCCACCTTAAATACACCTGAACACACCACCAACTGTCATTCCCCCTTAAATACACCTGAACACACCACCAACTGTCATTCCACCTTAAATACACCTGAACACACCACCAACTGTCATTCCACCTTAAATACACCTGAACACACCACCAACTGTCATTCCCCCTTAAATACACCTGAACACACCACCAACTGTCATTCCACCTTAAATACACCCGAACACACCACCAACTGTCATTCCACCTTAAGTCTACCTGAACACACCACCAACTGTCATTCCACCTTAAATACACCTGAACATAATATATCATAATATTACACGCACTGAAATTATCAACATTTCAAAAGGTCAAAGGTCAAGGGTACATTTAGCGGAAAGGTCAAAATCACATGATTGGCACTAATTCAAGAACAGGTTGTCATAGAAACTTGAGATTGGATCAAAATATGTGTGACATTAGGCATTCAGTGAATCCTCGTTGGGGTTAATGGTGCAGTGGTGGTTCCACAGTGTTTTGTGTGTTTAAGGGTTAATGTGTTGGTGTGTTTGGAAGTGCAACAGGCTGCTACAGCTGATCAGGGGGACATGTTGAAAGCAGAGTGACCTACTTCACACACGTTAGAGTGCATATGCATGAACACACTGTCCTCTGTCTGTAATGGAGACACTGAAGGTAGAGGACGGACACTCACTGGTGGTTTAATGGACGCTCATCTTCTTTTCATACACTTCTAAAAATGATGTTCCTGTGAATATGAGGCGTCATGTGTGACTGATACTGAAAACCTGTGTCTTTACAGGCGTCTGCGCAGCCTGTGGAGCGTGACCTTTAACCTCCACACACTTCTGCTGCCTTTTCAATAAACGCAGCCTCATCTGGAGCTAAATTATCTGCTACCAGATCATCAAATACAAACACACACTGACACACAAACACAGCTGGAAGGAACTACGTAAAAGTACTTTACCTGGACTTAAGTACAGTGTTTAGGTATCTGTACTTTACTTGAGTATTTATTTTTCTGACAACTTTTGTCTTTCACTCCCTACATTGTTTCATAAATATATGTACTTTATACTCTTTACATTTATATAAATATCTGTACTTTATACTCTTTACATTTATATAAATATATGTACTTTATACTCTTTACATTTATATAAATATATGTACTTTATACTCTTTATATTTATATAAATATTTGTACTTTATACTCTTTACATTTATATAAATATATGTACTTTATACTCTTTACATTTATATAAATATATGTACTTTATACTCTTTATATTTATATAAATATATGTACTTTATACTCTTTACATTTATATAAATATATGTACTTTATACTCTTTATATTTATATAAATATATGTACTTTATACTCTTTACATTTATATAAATATATGTACTTTATACTCTTTACATTTATATAAATATCTGTACTTTATACTCTTTACATTTATATAAATATTTGTACGTTATACTCTTTACATTTATATAAATATTTGTACTTTATACTCTTTACATTTATATAAATATATGTACTTTATACTCTTTACATGTATATAAATATTTGTACTTTATACTCTTTACATGTATGTAAATATCTGTACTTGTTGTGTGACAGTGGTGTATTTTAAAAGCTGCTTTACAGGTTCTTAAAACATGGAAATACTAGGTTTACTCTTGAAAATACTTAACACTTTTAAACGGTTTTATGTCCATCAAGGCTGAATATATAGATCGATTTGTGTAGCATCGGTCATGTTGAGTGTCCTCTGATAACAGTGGTTATGGACGCTCATAAAGACACAAACATCAACATAAAAAGGCTGTATTTGTGTGAACTAAAATGATTATAGTCCTTCCCAAGGTGTCCTTTTGTCAACAGCGTTTATGGCTCTCTGCAAAATTGTTTTCAGGCGTTTTCCGTCTTGTTTCTACAAACATAAATGCTGTGTGATATTGTGGAAAGCATTAGAGCGCCGATTGGAAAGAGGGTCACGTTTTTCTTTAAGGTGTAAATTACTTCTCCGTAAAATGAGCTGCAAATATTGCTTTCAAAAATGTGTACGAAGCTGTAACCAATTAAAGTGCAGCAAAGAGCCTGTGGACGATAAGGGCTTGTGGAGGCTTTTAAGAAAGCAGATAAGTTGAGTGAAGGATTGTGACTGCTGCTAAATGTCTGCACTGCTAAAGATAAGGCAGAGAACAGGAATATTAGCCACATTAGTCATATTTCATTCACAATGATTCCAAATATGTGACCCACCACCAGTAAACCAGGCATAAGTGTGTGTAAATCCAAACAGAGTTATGTGTGTATCTTGGTAGAGTGTAAACTAAGGTTTAAGATGGTGAAAAAATGATGTTTCTATCACAAGTAGAACCAAAGTTATGGTCATTTTAATATCCACATTTGGACATATTTTACAATTTGCATATTTTTAGATATTGTCCGTTAAAGTTTTGGACTGTTTTGGGGTAGGAAGTCCTTAGCAACGCATAATAATTTGTATCCGATTGACACAAATTGTTGACAGATGTTAAAGGACACTCTGATGGACATGTCACAGAAGTTTTATATATTATAATAATAGGACAGAAGTGTGACGTATTATAATCATTTGGCTTACACCATTGGACAGAACATTCAATATAAGCTTTTACCTCGTACCAAACACTTGGGTGTTTACCCACGGAACGGAGATCGTTTTGTTCGGCGAAAAGAGGTGGAAGTCGTCTTTGTCTTTGCTCAGCAATACCTGAACTTTTGTCACCGCTTAAATAATTGACTCAATAAACACCTTTATTGATTGGATTTCAATGTAATGACCACAGGAAGTGAACATAGAGGTGTTAAGGTACCGTTTTTTGATAAGGTGTAAACACTAATAACAAATCACCTTCCAGCCTAAATTTGGCTGTAGCTCTGAACGGCTCAGTGCGACTTATGCCTGGTTTCGTGGTGGCGGGTCACATATGTCTTCCGTTGGACAGTTAATGGCAGGATAGGAGATATTGGCAAATGCTTCCAAAAAGCTATATTTTGAAAGTATACACACCCATGCCTGTTCGTCAGCCCGTCACCCCTCAAAACCACGTCTTCAAAAACACATCAGCGACCACGGAGGTTCACCAGACGTCAGCGTCAATTATCATCCTAAATATTTAACAGTTCAATCAATCAATCGATCATTTTATTTTTGTATAGCCCTAAATCGCAACACAGGTTGCCTCGAAGGGCTGTTAAGAATACGATGGAAATTAACAACAATAATTACAAGGACAAATAAATGGACAAATTAACAAATGAACAAATAACACAAGGAAAACAACATAAACAAAAAGAAGCACAAACAATAAGAATAAAATAAAACTTAATTAAGATGGTACATGTAATGTGATCCCCACATGTGGCTTAGCTCAGTGCATACCCCCATTTGGGTTACATGGAGGTACTGTAGGGGGTACGTGATGCGTTTCAAAATTATTTTAAAAAGTACCGTATTTTCCGCACTATGAGGTGCACTGGACGATGAGGTTAAGTCAAAATGATGAAATAAAAAGTAAAAATGATGAAATAAAGGCTTGTCAATCAAGTATACTTGTAAGCACCGTCCGTCCACTCCTTTATCAAGTAAGGATCCGGTAGGTGATGCCCACTATTAAATTATGTATCACTGTGGATTGTGAAAAGACACAGATTCTTCGTAGTCTAACAGCTCATAATGCTGGTCTACGGACAGCACCGTTGTTTGAGTCGTGGCTGCGCACACATCCTAGCAACATCCTGTTAAGTTTACAAACATGTGAAGGAGTAAATAAATGACTTCTATTCTATTCTAATGGAAACAGGAAATAAATGTCCCTGAAAATTGTTTCAAAGTAGGCTCTTAATAGCAGCAGCATTTCTCCTAACTACTATGTGTAACTACTACTGTAGGTCTAGTCAGTAGATAATGTTTAATGTCAGAGGAAACCCTTCTTTGTGCTACTGACCTCACACATTACAATAAGAGGTTGTGGAGCTATGTCCATTAAATTACAATCAAACTCTTAACTAATAACCATATTTTACCTCGCTAGCTGACATTAAATATTTGGCAAAAAGTTACACTTCATGTACTAAAAGAATAAAACTTGTGACATGCTTAAAACAATGTTACATAGCCATTTTTCAAACTGTTATTAGCCTACAGTTTAGTTAGCCTATGTTAGCTAGATATTTACCACTGCTGTAGATAGGCAGGGAAGCTAGCAGTTACCTGCTATCTCAAAATCGTTCTATGTGAAGAAATGATTCTGAATTCTTGACTTTAGTGAAATGTAGTTAAATGTCAACTCAGTACCAGTGCTGAGTAAGTATACTTTGAAAAAGTAATTAATGAAAAGTACTACTTACTTCCCAAAAAAGTAATTGCGTTACTAACTGTGTTACTCCACTAGAAAAATAATTATTTACCAGGAAAAGTTTTTTTTTTTTTTGCTTAAAAATGCCAAAGAAAAAACAGTTGAACAGGGAATTCATCCTTGTTCTGTGATGTTACTGTGGATGTGATTTAAGATGCTTCCTTATTTAATCTATGTGGCCTCGCGCCAGTTTAGAACGTTTGCTCAAAACATAAACAAAACACAAAGCTACAACTTCTATAACAGCTACAGAGTGGGACAGTAAGTTGTCACCATGACAACCCAACAGTGCGGTGGATGAGTTGTGTTATCATCTGACAGACCGACTGACAATGACATGACAGGTGGACGACGGCTAAAGGAGTTTATGCAGAACTGACACAGACTGGTGAACATCAGTGAGGTGTTTTTACATCATATTTAGCAGCAGAATTGACTGGAATATTGAATATTTCGCTACAATTCAAAATGTGCTTTTAACATCACATTGACTCGACCTCACAGTGTGACTCATGTTTAAAAAGTGACTGAAACGCTGCGGTGCGTACGGCAGTGTGTGTGTGTGTGTGTGTGTGTGTGTGAGAGAGACTGAGTTCAACCAGTTAATGAGGCTCAGTGATCGATCAAGATTTAATGCATTTCGTCATCCCTACTCCACCTCTAGTCTTGTGAGTTCCTCCTCTGCTGAGGTTTTGTTTAGTGCTTTTTGACGTTACCATAGCAACTGATGATATAATAATCGTGAGTCATCATCAAATCGTAATCATTGAAAGGTTTCATTTCTGTCTGGAGACACACGCCCAGGCTAACTCATGGCCTGGTCAAAAGTAGTTTCCCAAAAAAGTCCCGGAGGTTCCGATAGTGGAAAGACGCCTGTAACACGTCACATTATTTCCAGAGTAAAGGAAACAGTGATACAGTTATGGGTAAAGTAATTAAGTAATTACTCCGTTACTCAAAATGTGGCTACGTTAGTAACACTGTTATTCCCAGCACTGCTGAGTACTAATATGTCTACTTATAAAGCTAGCTTACTAGCCACACTTAGCAGAACAACGCTACACATTAGTTTAGATTGTGATCAGTAATGTAGTTTATATTATAAATATATATATATCTATATATATATATCTATATATATATATCTATATATATATATATATATAATATTATATATACATATATACCTTTAGAAGGTCTTCTGTTCTTCCTCCTTTCTCCATTTTCATCCCTTAGTGCAGTGGTTCTCAAATCTGGTCCTCATGGCCTAGTGTCCTGCATGGTTTAGATATCGCTCTCTCCTTTTTTTAAAAATAAATAAATACAAAAAATATATACAATTAAAAAAAAATAAAAAAATTATTTGGGAAAAAAAGGGTTTTAAAATAAAAAAAAAATAGATTAAAAAGTATTATTTTTTCATAATTAAAAAAAATCCCCCATTTGTTCTAAGAAAAAATAAAATAAATACAAATAATAAAAAAAACCCCGAATAAACATTTTTTTAATGTGTCTCTCTTCCATCACACCTGGAAGCCATTATCAGGCGTCTGAAGAGCTGATCAATAATAGAACTTTGTGTGATAAAAGACAGAAATATGTAAAAGATGCAGGACACTGGGCCATGAGGACCGGATTTGAAAAACACTGCCTTAGTGTCAGAGGATTTAGCTACTGGTGCAGCCCCCCCCCCCCCCCCCCACTGGAAGAGAAGGTATGTTTTGTTGCATTATTAGTTCAAATCATCTGTGTACACATGATGATTTGGTAGAGTTTTAATTTGTTTAAAATGCTGGGGTTCTCTTTCATTCGGTGTAATGTGCTACATTATGTTTTGATCAATGTCCAGGTCAGGTGTCAAGAACATTTGGTGAAAGTCACCAATAGAGGGCATGATGATCATGAAAGAATCCTTCATTTTGTCGTACAAGCATTAAATGTGGTTCGTATACTCTTCAAACTCCACTACTGTTTTAAAAAATAACACTGGCCACGTGAAGTTCCAAGATGGCAACCATAAAATCCAAGATGTCCGCCCATCTGGAAATGCATGCAATGATTTTCAGCCCCATAACTGTATTGCAGTTGAATATAAAGTTGGGTATTGTGGATATTTTGGTACCAAATACGTGTGTATCTATTATGATTCTTCAGATACTAGATGTTGATACTTGTACAGACTCAGAGCAAAACATTTTATCTCATAATTTTGACCTTTTTATCTCATCATGTTGATGTTTTTCTCATAATTTTAATGTTTTATGTCACAATTTTGAGTTTTTATCTCATAATTTTAACTCTTTATCTCATCATTTTGATGTTTTTCTCATAATTGTGACTTTTTTAAAAAGTAGTCAACAAGGTTGGCAGTTATTGTGACTGTTTAGTTTTGCTTAATGCACCTTATAAATGAAAAAAAACAAACTAAAAAATAACCCATTCATTAACAGTGTGGAAAATACGCTCCTGCATTATTTCTTTCAGACATTATTCCCACCACTGTTTAACTGCATGGACTCAAACCAGTGTTATTTCTTCTCCAAAAGTGTATTAATCACAGACAGAAATCCCACTGTGGTATTTTTACCTCATTCAGACCAAACATTGTAGGGTCAGTCTTTCATGGGGGAGCATTTGTGAGTCATAAGGTTCTACCAAACTCACAGGAACATGCTAAGCTGTTTTAGCCCCACACGCTAACACATACAACATCCTTTAAGGCCGTTTAATAAACCGCCCGGATCTCAGGTGGAAGTCAGAGGTTTGTCCTGACAGTGGGGGGAAGGGGAGGGGTTAGGGTTGGGGGTAATTCAGCACCAGCAGCTGAGAAAACATGTTAGTGGAGGCAGACAGTCCCAACCTGGTCCTTTTGTAACAGCTGGAATAATAAAGCCTGTGATTGAAGCCGGTTTTAAATCTACGGCTGTGCAACACAAATAATCTGAGGCTCCAGGGAAAATATCAGCAGAACCTCAGTCTGAGCGCCAGGAACTAGACATTTAAATCATGTCATGTCCGAGAGGCACTTTGGGAAGATGTTCTTACTATGAGGAACCACAAAAAAAGGCACAAGCATTCAGAGAATGCCTAATCTCGCCCCTATTTTGTATCTAAAGTTTCTGTGACAAGGTTATGTTTTTGTCTGTTAGTTAGTTAACGAGATAACTCAAAAATGTATGGACATATTTTGATTACATTTACAGGGTAGGTTCGTAATGGGGAGATCTGGAAATGATTAGATTTTGGTGGTGATCCGGGGGGGGGGGTTTGTCTACCTTGGTGGAGGTCTGCACTCGGAGTGCTTTTCTAATTTGATGTTGTTTTTTTATTCTGACCTTTTAGCTCATTACATTAAAGCTGCGTCAGTGGAGATGGGACCGCCCACTTAATTTACATATGTACTTTTCCCCTGACAAAATGGACACGGAAATATGGAAGTCAACAAATAAATGTCAAATGTTTCAACAATCCAATAAATATATGAATTCACAAAGAAACTAGAAAAGCACAGACCTCCGCTAAGGTAGAAATACAACACCCCCCTCCCCCTTTGGTGGATCACCACCAAAGCCTAATCATTTCCATATCCCCCCATTACCAACCTACCGTGTGAATTTCATCAAAATCCCTCCATAGTTTTTTTACTTATCTTGCTACCTGTCAGACAAACAAACAAACAAACAAACTCTGTCAAAAACATAACCTCTTTGAGGTAATAAATATATACATTTGAAAAAGAATGCTAGCCTAGTCCACCCTAGCTGCAGCAAATCTAATTGGTTGTAGTACCGTCCTATTGCATACAGAGGGATTTGAAAGACAAAGCTTTAGCCCCGCCTCCTCTGACTATGAAGCACCACTAGACCCATACATGCATGAATAGAGATAGCACTGCTAGACTAGGCTAGGCTAGGCTAGGCTAGGCTAGGCTAGGCTAGAAGAATCCATAATTGAGGAAATGGATACATACTTAATTACAAAAAATAATGTAATGAAAACATAAAATATCAGCGTTTAATTATTAATTTATTGAAGTGCTTTAATAATTTATACATGTATTTCTGAATACTTGTTTATTCGTCTTTTTTTAATCAACAGGAAAAATAAATAAAAGAGCCAAACCAGAAGAGAGTCTCTGCTGCTGCAGTCTTTGTAGATGATACGCTTCCTGTTATCCTTTCAACCTGCCATTCTATCTTATACTCACTTGTTCTTCATTCATCACTACTAAAGCAGTATTTAGTTACTGGCAGGAAAAGATGCACAGTTTCATGATGGGACGTAAAAGAAAACAAACAACAGTCAAAGCTTCAGTTCATCACTGACGCCTTCATGTCTTTAACACATCACAACATCTACACCAGGACGTGGACATTTATTGTACATAAAATGTCCCTTTACATGTAAATCCCAACCATCAGACTGTCTTTGATCAGACTTTATGAGAATTTTCATTAAACTAATGGGTTTTTAAAATTTGGAATCAAACATCTTTCTGTGGTCAATATAAACTGACAAGACAATGTTTAGCTCCGAATTCTTCATTCATTCAACTCCACAGGTTCATCTTCAGGTCGATGCCACATGCACTTATGTTTGAACATGGTGTTAGTTATGAACAAACTGACTCAGACACAAGTCCAATAACTGAACAGATTCAGATCAGGCAGCCCCCCACCCCCCACCGACGCTATATGTCGAGGTGAGGCCGACTACGTCAAGTCGGTAGCGCATCACCTCATCCACAAGCTCCTGGTCCTTCCCCGTCAGAGACGGAACATTCCATGACCCTAAAGCTTCTGCAACTGGGGCTTGAACTGCAAAGGCCCCGCCTTGGTCTGCTGCCCAATCCACAAAGCACCGGACCCTTCTGCCTCCCCTTGTAGGTGGTGGTTCCACACACACACACACACACACACACACACACACACACACACACACATATATATATATATATATATATATATATATATATATATATATATATATATATATATGTGTGTGTGTGTGTGTGTAAAAAACAATGTAATGTATTGTGAACCAAAACATTATCACTAAACAGGACATTCTCATTTTAACAGTCTATAAAATCTGTATTCTTTTGAGTCAAAACCTAAATTCTAGATTTAAAAACGTAAAAACTAAATAAGAGAATGTGTTGTGAACAAACACAAAGGTTTTCAACAGGCTGTTTTTTTTTTTTTAAATCAGATGGATCCAGATGCAAGACTGTCACAGCTTGTCACAATTAAACATTTATGATTAATATATAAGCATAATATAATGTATAATATACATATTATATAATTCATATATAAGCATTAATATAAATCAGTAAATGTTGTTTGAAAAGCTGCTGATCACTCGATCACCAGATGGAATGGGATCACGTCAACGACTAATGGACAGGACAGAGCGCAGATCAATAAACAGGCCAAGTTCAAATCCAAAAATCTAGATAAAAACATGTACAGTCCAAACTTGTTCCTGGGAATCAGGTGTAGGTCATAACAGGGTTCCAAATCACTCGACAGGTCCGAAAGAGGGAGTTCAGGGTCCAATACCAGAGAGCAAAACACCAGCACAATAGCCAACAGTGAAGAGACAACAGACAGGTTTAAGAAGGAAAGGACAGCAATCGCTCATTTGGTGCATCCAGGGCAGTCAAACTAGCATCTGACAAACATTCACTCAACACTTAAATAAGAGAAAGAACAGGTGGATTCAATTAGACAAATTAGTGTTGTGGGAAGGAGAACAGTAGTGACAGGAAGTAAAGTCAGACAGTGAACATGAACCAATTTAACAAAATAAAAGCCCAGAACTTGAACAGAAGACAAAAAAACAGGAAGATAAACTGTAAACATACAAAACATGACACCAACAGTCTGGATAAATAAGATATGTTCTCATTTCAACAGTGATGGAACAGGAACAGAAGAATTATACAGATGTTTTCTATAACAGTTTATAATACAGATGTTTTCTATAACAGTTTATAATACAGATGTTTTCCATAACAGTTTATAATACAGATGTTTTCTATAACAGTTTATAATACAGATGTTTTCTATAACAGTTTATAATACAGATGTTTTTTTTATAAAACACAGATGGAAAACCAAAGGGAAGTTTAATCAGTTCTTCCAGGAAGTCCCTGATCTGATCTGATCAGATCAGCTGCTCAAGCATTTCTTCATGTAGAACCTCTGCCAGCTGTGACAGGGCCGTAAAGGCAGACGGATGGGCCCTGGTGGGGGTGGGGGTGGGGGGGGTGTCCATAAAATGACAGACACACGGGGTTGATATTCATAGAGTGTGATGAAGGTTTGCAGTGTGTGATGGATGGAGAGCAGAGCACAGTCCAGTGGGTGCTCTGTCAGAGAAGTTCATTACACAACTCTTCAGAGAGTTAGAAGGAAAATTAAATGTGGAGGAAAAATGAGCTCTGGCTTTTAATTATTTTTTATGCAAAATACTTCAGTGGGAATATATTCAGTGTCCATGTTCTGGTCAGAGAAAGTCCAACATTTATTAACCTTTTAACCACCAGCACGCACATGACATTTACCTATATATATATTTATATATATATATATATATATATGTGTGTGTGTGTGTGTGTGTGTGTGTGTATATATAGGTATTCAAATATACACCACTATAACACGATATAGTGGTACGTCAACTTATGTAATTAAGTCGTTCCAGAAGTGGTTTCGTAGCGTGAATCTTTCGTAAATAGTTACATTTTACATGTAAAGGGTCTGATTGGTTCCAAGGCCCCCAATACTACCCCCTACACCCTTTAAAAATGATAAAAGTATACCGATTTTGTTTGAAATATGTGTTAAAAGTAAAAGTAAATGTAGTGGGTAAATGTGTCTGCACTGAACATTAAACATTAAACCATTCAAATGAACCAGACATGTGGGTCATTTTCTTACCAGACATGTGGGTCATTTTCATACCAGACATGTGGGTCATTTTCATACCATTGTTTTTGTTTTAATTGTAACTTTCACCTTCAGTGGTGTTTGTTGACGGACGTTTGGTGAAATATCGATCCAAAGATGATTGACTTTGACCACTTTTCATAATCTTCCTAACATGTTCAAGGCACACGTCATCACAGTGGACGATAGCACGAGTGTGAACCTTTTTTCCATCATTTTTTTTCCAGGAATTAGGAAAGTTGATGAGATGTGTCCAGCATGTCTTTAATTTGTGCTGATGGAATGATGGCTCCTCCTCCTTTTTTTCATCTCCTGTTTCTCTTCTATTAATAACTCTTTCTTCTTCTTTTCATTTTCCTCAGAATCACTTTCTTTGGGCTCATGTTGAATAATGAATACGTACTGTAATAAAGTTTAAATGAGCACACTGGGAAATGAGGGTCAAAGGTCACCAAAAGCATCATGGGTAGCTCCCTCATAGCCAATGGGATGATACATACAGTACCACAGTGCATACTTACGTACCGTCACAGAACTTTCAAATTGGTACCAAACAATGCAGAATGAAGATTTCTACAATTCTCATAATTGATGTTATCACCTATGACCAATAGTTTTTGAGATCTCTGGAGGTCAAAGGTGACATGTCGCAAAATTAACTTGTGTAACACTGTTTGTGTCAAACATAGACATATCACTCTATAACTTAATCAATACTGGATATAATATCATAATATTACACACACTGATACATATATACATATAATGAAATTATCAATATTGCAAAAGGTCAAAGGTCAAGGTCACATTTAGCAGAAAGGTCAAAATCACACCATTGGCTCCAATTTAAGAATGGGTTGTCATAGAAACTCTAGACTGGCCACAAAATAGGGGCGAGATTAGACATTCTCTGAATACGAGTTTAAATGTAGTTTTATCTTAGTGTCTTACTTTGCTCCATTTAATATAAAGTATGATTTTAAAAATCACATTTTGTTAATGGTAAATGGACTGCACTTATATAGCGCTTTTCCACCTTCATGGTGCTCAAAGCGCTTTACATTAGCCTCTCATTCACACACTCATACACCAGTAGGTTTCTAAGGTCAGTCCTACTGGGGGCCTAAGCCAGGGTTCAGTGTCTTGCCCAAGGACACTTCAACATGTGGACAGCCAGAGCCAGGAATGCGAACCGCCAACCTCTCGGTCATTGGGCGACCCACTCTACCAACTGAGACACAGCCGCCCATTAAAATGATGATTTTAATGTCTTACCTTTCTTTGTGATTTTTAATGCATTTCATTCTGCTGTGATTTGTGTTTGTATGCTTTTGTAAAGCACTGTGTGTGAACAGTGTCACACAAATAAACTGGACCCATTTAGAGCCTAATGTTATGTGAAACAAAAATCCATTTGGAAGATTTTCTGCTTCCAGTCGTTGAGAATCACCAGCAGTGGTCGGGTATATCGTCCAATGATTTTCACATCAACAAATACAGAAGGACAGAAGGACACAGAGCAGACACAACAGACTGCAGATATCGACCAGGACGGGACACAGACAATGTCCAGCGCTCACAAAAACAATCCAAACTTTTATTGTTTTGTCGTGTGGTTTTGTGTCTGTCGTCCTATTATTTCTGTCATTGTCAGGGTCTGGGCTTTTATTTTGATGTGTGGGTTCATGTTTCATTCTGTCTAGTTTTGCTTTTTGGCACAGGTGTTTGTCACGCCTCCTTTTTCATAAACCTGATGTGTCTCACCTATTTATGTCCCTGTTTAAGCTATTTCTTAAAATACAAATTTGTTTGTCCTGGCACTTCAAGGACACAGTAGTTCAGACCCCTCCTCCAGTAGTTGAAACCCCTCCTCCAGCAGCTGAGACCCCTCCTCCTCAGTCCTCAGTGTGATTGACAGATCAGTGCGGTGGTATTAATGGCGTCCCTCTGCCTCGCTGACCTTGGTCTTATCTCCGCGACCTCATGCATGATTGATAAATAAAAATGAAACTCTAGATGTCTTTGTGAAGCTGAGGAATCTAATGTCATTAGGAGCCGTTCGTCCTGGCAGGAATAAGGACAGGTCCTGGTTGGACAGACACTGAATTTTGGAGCATTTCTACTGTTAACGCAGCGTCAGAGTTAAGGTTACACAAGCGTCAGGTGCTCTCGTGTCCCCTAGCTAACATTGGTATAACATGAAGCTAAAACAAGCCAAATCATTTGTTCAGGACAGCTTTTATACATGCATCACTATTTTGTTTCTAGCTATTTGTTTACAGTAGCACTCATGAATTATTCAAGTGTAAAACACAGCGATATAGTACAAGTGTGTGGAGCATAAAGACTTGATGTGTCACCACTAGGGATGGGACATGATTTTTGAATATTAGTGACATGCTGGAACATAGAATACTCATTTAGAATGCTGCATTACTTGTATTGTGTTTCACTTAGACAGAATGTCGTATTGATTTGCATTGTACGGTGGTCGACAGTGACAAAGGCACCGCATCGGCAAAACGCTGCAAACACAGGAAAGATGCACAACCCAAAAAACACACCTGCCTGTAAAAGTTAGCAAGCACGTACCTCTGTCTGACCGCAGCAATTGTGCATGTTTTTGGCAGCTTTGGCAGCTGATAGATTGTGAATAGACTGTGCACACGCTTCCAGCCCCAACATGTGGACACAGAGAATCGCCCCTATTTTGTGCCAATCTCAAGTTTCTATGACAACCCCTTCTTGAATTAAAGTCAATAATGTGATTTTAAACCTTTCTGCTAAAGTGACCTTGACCTTCCATGTTTTGCAATGTTGATAATTTTGTTATATGTTTATATAAAAGCCATCATGAGATAAAAAGTTAAAATCATGGGATGAAATGATTTTTGAATAACATTCGAATAGTTTCTAGCTAATTTCAAATAGTGTTTTGGACCAATAGTCACATCCCTAGTCACCACACACATGTACAAATAACAGCCTTATATGTGTACGCAAACTATTCACCAGAGTCCTGCACGGGTTCGGGTACCCGTGGGTGACCCGTGGGTGAACCGCAAATTTTCACAAAACGGGTGAAAAATGTTGTGCTGTGTCGGATACGGGTTTGGTTCGGGTCGGACGTGGGTGATCGCGGGTCTAATTTGCGGTTCATAGGCTAAAAGGTTAACAACATTTTTATTTGGCTATGTCACTGTTCAGTATATTCGTGGCAATAAATTTGTATTTAAGTTTGGCTATCTGGCATTTTCTTTCGGGTTCAGGTCGGATATCGGGTTCATTTATAGCGGGTCGGTTCGGGTGCGGATTTATTTATTTATTTTCATCGGAAAATGGGTCGGATACGAGTTTAAACATGACGGGTGCGGTTGCGGTATGTCAAAATCAGAACCGTGCAGGACTCTGCTATTCACTAGCTTCTGCAAAAAACAACAAAAAAACAACCAAGGACCTTCAAGAAGTCAGCTGGCAGTTAGTGTTCACTCTGTTCAACTGTAACACAAACAGCTGATCCACACACTGGTCTACAGTCAGAAACTTCTGGAACCAAACTACTTAAAATGTAGCGCTTGTGTAATGGACCTGTAGAAAAAGCAATGAATATCTACGTAGGCTCCGTAGAGAGGTAAGGCTTAAAAATATCCAAAACTGAAATAAAATAAAAAAAAAAAAAAAACATTATGAAAGAGTGGAGCAGTGGACAGATGTATTGAATATATACATCTGCTCTGACTCCTGGCACAGTTTTTACCTTTAAACTGATGTGACAGTCACAGACCAATAAACAAAAGAATTCAAGAAGAGCTGAAATAATAATAAAACAAATCAAAAGTGGTTCAGTCCTTTTTTTTTTTTTTTTTAGTTCAGTCCAATGTAGTTCTTATTTTCCCTAAAAATATCAAAAAGTATCCTTGAACGTTCCCATGGAAAAATATCCAATGTTGCACTTCCAAACTCAGGTTGAGTCACAAGGGTTCATCTGTTCACAGTTGTCTTATCTAGTGTCTGGTATGGACGTGACAGTCACGCAGCTGCTCATCCCACACTGTTGACCATCTTCAAATCTGTTTCTTCATCAACACAAAAAACAGCCGGAATTTCTTGTGACAATAAACTGCACAACTTTTTTTCTTGCTGAACGTCAGATCCAGGTGTCAGGGTAACTAATATCACTAATCTGAGGGAGTATCATCAGTGTAAAAGGGTAATATATCCTTTTAATTATCAGAACAAACAAGCTTAATGACTCGTGTTCAGGGGGAGAAGAATAAAAACAGACATGGAAGTGTGAGGCTGACCATGACTCTGAAAACAGTGCCTTCATCTGACAACAGTAGTCCTATTTTCATACAGGTTCCAAAAACTTCTGCTATCATTCATATTGTGTGAAAAATGAGATAGTTAGCAAGATAACGCAAAAACTTATGGACGGATTTTGATGTAATTAGTCACAAGGAACAAATAATTTCATTTTGGTGATGATCTGGAAGAGATCCTGGATTCTGGATCACTTTGAGAGATTTTACAATGTGGTAAATGGAGAATAAATTTCAAAGTGATCCAGAATCCAGGATCTCTTCCGGATCACAACCAAAATTTAATAATTTCTTCCTTGTGAATACAATACATACATTCATTCATTCATTATCTGAACCCGCTTTATCCACACTTGGGTCGCGGGGGTCACTGGGGCCTAATCCAGCTACAATGGGTGAAGGCGGGGTACACCCTGTATGAGACGCCAGTTCATCTCAGGGCTGAACATATATAGACAAACAATCACTCTCACATTCACACCTATGGACAATTTTAGATTAACCAATTAACCTATCAGTGCATGTGTTTGGATGGTGGGAGGAAACCGGAGTGCCCGGCGAAAACCCACGCGGACACGGGGAGGACATGCAAACTCCACACAGAAAGGTCTGGTACGGGATTCGAACCAGGGTCCTTCTTGCTGTGAGGCACGAGTGCTAACCACTGCACCACCGTGCTAACCACTGCACCACCGTGCTAACCACTGCACCACCGTGCTAACCACTGCACCACCGTGCTAACCACTGCACCACCATGCCGCCCTCTCACTGGGGGCCTAATCCAGCTACAATGGGCGAAGTATACATACAATACATCCTAAAAATATTTTTTTGAGTTATCTTGCTAAATAACAGGCAGACAAACTGTCAAAAACATAACCTCCAAAGCAATCCGGACATTAAAAAAAATAAAAAATAGAATCAACACACAATGCATTCAATAACAATGGAGACATAAATATTAATGTAATAAACATGGAATGACTCCTTTAACTGGAAAACAAAAGAATGACACTTTCTCCTCATCGTTTGTATTCATTTCTGATCTGTTTAAACAGCGGTGTACACAACACTGTGGCATTTTTACATGTAGATCAATGGAGCCAAATTCATCCCGGCTGCAACTTGGGCCCAGATGTAGAATTATGACATAGCGACTTACAAGCTGAATAGAAGTCTGCAGTTGTGAACGACAGATGATATTTCAACACAACCTATAGAAGTTTAATATCTATGATGCAGAGCTTCTTCTTTCAAAACAAGGAGTATTGCTTTGAACTGGTAATCAATAATTCTCCTGAAATACTGAGACGCTGTGGAAATGTTTATTCACGTAGAGACGCTCAGATTCATTTCAAAGCCAAGGCTGATGACTTCAGATCAACGACTCCTCAGAGGATCAACATTTGACCTGCAGACGCTTCTACCAGGAAGACTGAAACACTAAACCATCAACACATCCACTAACACTAGCACGATATAAATCTAAACCATTTTAATTATTATTACTGTATTTTCCAGACTATGTGGTAGAATAAAATAGAATAGTTTTATTGCCAATTGTACAAGTTAAAAACAATTTTTAAACAGGTACATTAAAATTCTGGTGTGTGTTCCTGAGTCACATTAAAAAAGATGAATAAAATAAGTAAAAACATTCAAAAGTCAATAAATAAGTAATAAATAATAAATAAAAGATCATCTAAGGGAGGTGTTTTCCCTTTTTAATGTCCTGTGCCACCAGTCTGAGGCACAATCCGCACGGAAACTAATTTGTGTGAAACCGACGTACGTTCTTAACGGATTGGCCTTTCGTTAAAATGGGGCCGGTGTCATGGGTACCCCAAAACTATACCTTTGGAAAACAGGTCGTAGTGGGAAGATGTGGAGACGGTGTCGTTTCTGCACCCATCTGGACGAGTAAACATGTGTTCACAAACAACAGCCTTATGCCTTAAGTGTTCATTCTGGTCACAGACAGTAACAATAGTGAACAACAGCAACAATAGTGAACAACAGTAACAATAGTGAAACACAGTAACAATAGTGAACAACAGCAACAATAGTAAACAACAGTAACAATAGTGAACAACAGCAACAATAGTGAACAACAACAACAATGGTGAACAACAGTAACAATAGTGAACAACAGCAACAATAGTGAACAACAGTAACAATAGTGAACAACAGTAACAATAGTGAACAACAGCAACAATGGTGAACAACAGAAACAATAGTGAACAACAGTAACAATAGTGAACAACAGTAACAATAGTGAACAACAGCAACAATAGTGAACAACAGTAACAATAGTGAACAACATTAACAATAGTGAACAACAGTAACAATAGTGAACAACAGCAACAATGGTGAACAACAGAAACACTGGTGAATAACAGCAACAATAGTGAACAGCAGTAACACTATTGAACAACAGTTACAATAGTGAACCACAGTAACAATAGTGAACAACAGTAATAGTTAATTATAGTAACAATAGTGAACCACAGTAACAATAGTGAACAACAGTAACAATAGTGAACAACATCAACAATAGTGAACAACAGCAACAATAGTGAACAACAGCAACAACAGTGAACAACAGTAACAATAGTGATCAACAGTAACAATAGTTAACAACAGTAACAATAGTGAGCAACAGTAACAATAGTGAACAACAGCAACAATAGTGAACAACAGAAACAATAGTGAACAGCAGTAACACTATTGAACAACAGTAACAGTAGTGAACCACAGTAACAATAGTTAATTACAATAACAATAGTGAACAACAGTAACAATAGTGAACCACAGTAACAATAGTTAATTACAATAACAATAGTGAACAACAGTAACAATAGTGAACCACAGTAACACTATTGAACAACAGTAACAGTAGTGAACCACAGTAACAATAGTTAATTACAATAACAATAGTGAACAACAGTAACAATAGTGAACCACAGTAACAATAGTTAATTACAATAACAATAGTGAACAACAGTAACAATAGTGAACCACAGTAACAATAGTGAACAACAGTAATAATAGTGAACAACAGCAACAATAGTGAACAACAGCAACAATAGTGACCAACAGAAACAATAGTGAACAACAGTAACAATAGTGAACAACAGTAACAATAGTGAACAACAGCAACAATAGTTAACAACAGTAACAATAGTGAACAACAGTAACATTAATGAATAACAGTAACAATAGTGAACAACAGCAACAATAGTGAACAACAGTAACAATAGTGAACAACAGTAACAATAGTGAACAACAGCAACAATGGTGAACAACAGAAACACTGGTGAATAACAGCAACAATAGTGAACCACAGTAACAATAGTGAACAACAGTAACAATAGTGAACAACATCAACAATAGTGAACAACAGCAACAATAGTGAACAACAGCAACAACAGTGAACAACAGTAACAATAGTGATCAACAGTAACAATAGTTAACAACAGTAACAATAGTGAGCAACAGTAACAATAGTGAACAACAGCAACAATAGTGAACAACAGAAACAATAGTGAACAGCAGTAACACTATTGAACAACAGTAACAGTAGTGAACCACAGTAACAATAGTTAATTACAATAACAATAGTGAACAACAGTAACAATAGTGAACCACAGTAACAATAGTTAATTACAATAACAATAGTGAACAACAGTAACAATAGTGAACCACAGTAACAATAGTGAACAACAGTAACAATAGTGAACAACATTAACAATAGTGAACAACATTAACAATAGTGAACAACAGTCTGTTGAAACTGTCCAGTTTCATGGAAGTGTACACTGGCCTGTCCAGGAATGGATGGGCGTCCTCTACATTCAGACGTCCTCTACATTCAGACGTCCCCAGTAGCTGTTTAAGGTTTAATTCTGTGATGTATGAGTAACAGCTGATGGTAATGCAGTGTTTTTGGTTCTGAAAATAGACTCTCTAGACTGTTTATGTGGAAAGAAAAATGATGGACAGTTACAACATCTTATTCATTAGTGCCTTTTAATTTATTAATGTTAAATTGTATATACTATTGGGCTGTGTTACATGTGATTTACAGGTTTTTTTTTTCCCTATTTCAGATTGTTGTGGTTTCAACAGTCAAACCTGAATCGACCTGTCGTCAGTGTTTTTCATTTTTCCTCTGAAACTGTCTGTAATAAAAATGCACTTTTCCATTTGGGGTCATATACGTTTAACAGCCTACTGTAAATGTGAATAAACGTGTTTTAAATGCACATTTATTCAATCATTAAATGTTTTCGTGTGAAAAACGCTGGGCAGTTTTTTCCTGAAGTGGCGGGTTTTGGAACGTGATTGGGTGGAAATCACTCAACCTAATCTGTCAGCACTGGTCGTCTGTAGGTGTGGATGAGTGGCTGATGTTTAAAGCCGGCTTTCCTCAGCAGTCTGATGAAATGTAGCCTCTGCTGGACCCTTTTCACTGTGGCAACAGTGTTTTTATCCCAGCTGAGGCTCTTAGTGATGTAAAAGCAGAGGAATTTATAGCTGTCAGTCCCATTGATTGTAAGTGGCTTCAGAGGGGGGGGGCTCTTCTTCTGTAATCCACAATGCGTTCTTTTGTTTTTTCTATCTTGAGGACAATGACCTTGCCCTCAACATAGACTCTGATCCTGTGAACCAGGTCCCTGTATGCAGATTCACCCCCTCCTCTGATAAGGCCCAGGATGGTTGTGTCGTCCGCATATTCAAGAACTAATATTAAGGTGCACTTAAAAACCTAGAAATTTCTCAAAAAATGACAGTGTGCCTTATGTTTAATGATATTATGTAAAGCAGGTAAAGGGGGTCTTCTATTGGTCAGATTAAATGGGTCCTCTAGTGGTCAGATTAAATGGGTCCTCTAGTGGTCAGATTAAAGGGGTCTTCTAGTGGTCAGATTAAAGGGGATCTTTTAACCCTTGTGCGGTCCTCCAGGTCAAAGTGACCCAGTAACCCAGTGACCCACAAATGTGTCTTGTCAGACGTACTGTATGGTGCCATTGTTTACTCCTGAAAACAGTAAAATATCCTTGGGGGGTGAGGTGATGAGTCTTTGGAACTGAACTTTGGAATCTGGGTCTTTAAGACCCGATCATAGAACACAGCCTGTACGCCTTGTACGGAGGACCGCACAAGGACTAGGGGTCAGATTAAAGGGGGTCTTCTAGGGGTCAGTAATAACTTCAAACTTGTGTCTTTTATTTAGTGTAAAACACTTCCATTAAATGATACAAACAAAAAAAGATGGAAATAACCAGAAAAAAACTCAAATTTTCTAGGAAAAATGTTTCAAATTTCATGTTGTTTGCACTTGTTCAGGTTTTTCATATTTTATTCTTACATTATAGTTTGTGAATGTCAATATTTCCATATTTTTATGTTATTTTTTAAAACTAAAACAAAGATTACAAGTAAAGCACTCTGAGAACGCAAACCTCCTCCAAAGCAGACCTCCCCATTTTGAATGAAGAGAGGCCAGGCATGGGGACTCGAGTCTGAGACTCGGACTCAAGTCGCACTTAGGTCGCATGTCTTACTTCTAGTGTGTCCTAAATATTTCTTAAAAAGCTTAATTTGGTTCGAAATGCAGCAGCAATATTATTAACAGGATCAAACAGAAGAGAACACATCACCCCTGTGCTCCAAACCCTTCATTGGCTACCAGTTGAGTTTATAATTACATTTAAAATCCTCTTCCTTACATATAAAACCATAAATGGTATGGGCCCCTCTTATCTTAAAGATGATCTTGTGACGCTCTGATGTCGGACCCACATGCAGACCACAAACCAGGTAAATGATCAAATACAACTTTAATAACCAAAAAAGGAAATAACAGAGTTCATAAGACAAAAGGGGAAGCCGTAGTCCAGTCCGGGGTCCGATAACGAAGGTCCAAGTTCGGCAGGCAGAGAAGAGTTGTCAGAATCCAAAAAGCAGGTCGGGTACCGGGGAAGAAGACAGGAGCGTGGTCAGGTGGAAACAGGTCTAAGTCGGAGGCAGGCTGGAACGGGTCAGGAACGGGATACAGGTGATGCACAGAGATACACAGGCTAACTGAACGCTGGAAAGTCTTGACGAACAAAAACGATCTGGCAAAGGACAGGTACAAAGAGCAGGCTTAAATACAGCCACCTGATCACTCACAGGTGTGAGCTCACAGGTGACAGCAATAAGAATTATGGCAAAGGTGACCGACAGACACACAGGAAAAACAGAGCAGGGAACACAGAAGACAGACAACAGAAAAGATAACACCTATTCATGACAGAACCCCCCCCCTCAAGGGACGGCCCCTGAAGTCCCAAAATCTCCCTAAAAGAAAAAAAAACGAAAAAAAAAACAAACAAACAAAAACAAAACAAGGGTGGGAGGAGGGGGAACCGGCAGGAGGGTTCAGTATTCATCTGAGACGGCCTCTTCAGGTCCTGGATCCCACCAGTACTCGACTTCTGTTTCAGGGTCCCCTTCTGTAACAGGAGGCTCAATCCTAACACAAGGGTCTCGAGGAGCCTTCTTCAAGATCCTCTTGTGGGGTCGTAGGTTCGAGGGCTGGTCCGGTTGTTTGTTACGGAAATCTCGGATGAGTTGTCGATCGAGGATGTCGCGAGAAGGAACCCAGGACCGCTCTTCGGGACCATAACCCTCCCAGTCCACGAGGTACTGGATCCCTCGACCCCGACGCCGGGAGCGTAGTAGCCGACGTACCGTGTAGGCTGGAGAACCATCTATGATCCGGGGAACCGGAGGAGACTGACTAGGGGGAGAAAGAGCACTCATTTCCACAGGTTTTATCTTAGATACGTGGAAAGTGGGGTGAATCTTCATGGATCGTGGTAACTTCAATCTGACCACCACCGGGCTGATAATTTTCTCAATCAGAAAAGGCCCAATGAACTTCGGGGCCAATTTTCGGGATTCCATCCTAAGTGGTAAGTCCTTAGTGGACAGCCATACCTCCTGTCCCTCCTGGTACACCGGATTCCTGGATCGACGACGGTTGGCGTTCAGCTCATACTTGCCCGTGGCCTTCAGAATAGCGGCACGGGCTAACCTCCAAGTCTGGCGGCACTGACGCAGGAACTGATCCACGGATGGGCAGGAGGACTCTTCTATGGCTGAAGGGAACAACGGAGGTTGGTAACCGAAAACACATTGGAATGGAGACATACCTGTGGCCGAGCTGACAAGTGTGTTATGGGCGTATTCCACCCAGATGAGTTGTTTAGACCAGGAGGATGGTTGACGTGAAGCCATACAACGAAGGGTAGTCTCCATCTCCTGGTTCATCCGCTCCGCCTGGCCGTTGGTCTGCGGGTGGTATCCCGAAGACAAACTGGGTGATGCTCCAATTGCTCGGCAGAACTCCCTCCAGAAACCGGAAATTAATTGGGGTCCTCGGTCTGATACCACATCTTCGGGGAACCCGTGGAGACGGAACACATGGAAGAGTAAGAGTTCGGCCGTCTCCTTGGCAGAAGGAAGCTTAGGAATCGGAATTAGATGAGCCATCTTGCTAAACCGATCCACAACAGTGAGGATAGCAGTGTTACCATCAGACGAAGGGAGCCCTGTGACAAAGTCTAAGGACACATGTGACCAAGGACGATGAGGAACAGGAAGAGGTTGTAGAAACCCCGCTGCAGGTCTACGTGAGGACTTATTCAGACTACAAACCTGACAAGCCTTCACGAAACTGGTGACATCCTCCCTCATCGTGGACCACCAGTACCGACGCTGAAGGACCTCCATAGTGCGCCCAACCCCAGGATGACACGTAAGCTGCGACTGGTGTATCCACTGTAGAAGTTCCGCTCTGTACTCCTGAGGAATGAACAAACGGTCAGCGGGACAATCACTAGGTCCGGGTTCCTCCTCCACAGCTGTCCTAATCCGATCCTCAATCTGCCACGTAAAAGCAGCCACCCTCTGAGAACGGGGAAGGATGGTCTCAATCGTCGCCCCCTCCTCCTCCTCCAACAAAAACTGACGCGAGAGAGCATCTGGCTTGATGTTCCGGGAACCTGGACGATAGGACAAGGAAAAGTTCAATCGAGTGAAAAATAATGACCACCTAGCCTGCCGGGAGTTTAGTCTCTTAGCAGACCTGATATACTCCAGGTTCTTGTGGTCTGTCCACACCAGGAAAGGAATCTTGGTACCTTCTAACCAATGTCTCCATTCCTCCAGTGCCATTTTTACCGCCAGTAACTCCCGGTTCCCGATGTCGTAATTCCTCTCCGCTGGGGATAAACGCTTCGAGAAGAAGGCACAGGGGTGCATCTTGGAGTCCCGGTCTGAACGCTAGGAAAGAACCGCACCCACTCCCACATCAGAAGCATCCACCTCCACAATGAACTGTTTTTCAGGATCTGGGATTTGGAGAATGGGAGTAGAGCTGAATCTCCTCTTGAGGGTGTCAAAAGCCTGCCCGGCAGCTGCAGACCACAGAAAAGAAACCTTGGAGGAGGTAAGAGCGGTCAAAGGAGCAGCGACACAACTATATCCTCTGATGAACCGTCTATAGAAATTTGCGAAGCCTAGGAACCTCTGAAGTTGCTTACGTGTCCCTGGTACCGGCCAATCCGCCACTGCCGACACCTTGTTTGGATCCATCTGTAAGGAGTCTTGTCCTATGACAAACCCCAGGAAGGAAACCGAAGAACAGTGGAACTCACATTTTTCTGCCTTAATGAAGAGGGAATTCTCGAGGAGGCGTCGGAGTACCTGTTGCACATGGTAAATGTGATCCTGTAGAGACTTTGAGAAGATGAGAATGTCATCTAGGTACACAAAGACAAACTTATTTAACATGTCCCGGAGAACGTCATTTATGAGGTTCTGGAAAACCGCAGGGGCATTTGTTAAACCAAATGGCATTACGAGATACTCGTAATGTCCCGAGGGAGTGTTGAATGCTGTCTTCCATTCGTCCCCGTCACGAATTCTCACCAAATGATAGGCGTTTCTAAGATCAAGTTTCGTGAACACCGTGGCCCCCTGAAGCAGTTCAAAGGCTGAAGAAATAAGTGGTAAGGGATACCGATTCTTAACTGTTATCTCATTCAGTCCCCTATAGTCTATGCACGAACGGGCCCAGCTGATGCACTAACCCCTCGTCGATAAGACTGGAATCTGCCCCGGAGTCCACAAAGGCTGCTAGAGAAATATATTCTCCCTTTATGAAAAGTTGGACATGAGAAAGAGGTCTGGACACTGGGAGGGTTGAAGTGGTGCGGCTCAGCATTACCCCCTCTAATGCCGAGCCATCCCTTTTACTGGACATCCCGCGAGATAATGTCCCCTCTGGCCACAGTACAGACAAAGATTCTTTCTCCTTCTTCTCTCCCTCTCTTCCAGTGTCAGTCTAGAACGACCCACCTGCATCGGCTCGTCTCCTCCACCAGGGACTGGAACGCCCCCTCTGTGAACAGGATAGACTCCGCCCACATACCCGTCGTGGAAAGGAGGTGATACTGCATCCTCCTCCCTCCAAGCCCGGATTCTGTGATCCAGTCGGTTAGTAAGCCGGATCAGTCCATCTAGATCTGAGGGAAGATCAAAGGAAACCAACTGAAACTTGATCTTCGGAGATAATCCGGCTAAAAAAACCTCACATTGTGCGGCCATATTCCATGAACTGGCTCGGGCTCTGGTGCGGAAGTCAATAGCGTAGTCAGCTACCGATCGATTACCCTGCTGGATATTTAACAGACCTCCGGCCACATCTGGACCCTCCGTTACCGGTCCAAAAACCTTCCTGAGCTCCAGCGAAAAAGCCTCCAAGGAGGAGCATGCACTCGTTCTGCGTTCCCACTCCGCCGTTCCCCATAACCTGGCTCGACCCGTAAGGTGATTTATAGCATACGCTACCTTAGCAGCCTCTGAGGAGAATGTGTGTGGCTGCAAGGAAAACAAGATGGAACAGTTAGTCAGGAATGGGTTACAGTTTATGGGGTCTCCATCATACCGCTCCGGTTCCCCCACTCGAGGTTCCGAAAGGAGCGGAGGGGCCGATGGTGGAACTGGATCCGGTTCAACCGGAGCAGTAGCTGGACCTGATGGGGGTGACAGAAATCCCACAAGCTGCTGAACCTGAGTCGCTAAGGCGGCTACCGCCTGTTCCACCCGGTCCAGCCGAACATCCGACTCCGACTGATCTGCTGGGTCCATGTTCTGGCCAGATCGTGATGTGACGCTCTGATGTCGGACCCACATGCAGACCACAAACCAGGTAAATGATCAAATACAACTTTAATAACCAAAAAAGGAAATAACAGAGTTCATAAGACAAAAGGGGAAGCCGTAGTCCAGTCCGGGGTCCGATAACGAAGGTCCAAGTTCGGCAGGCAGAGAAGAGTTGTCAGAATCCAAAAAGCAGGTCGGGTACCGGGGAAGAAGACAGGAGCGTGGTCAGGTGGAAACAGGTCTAAGTCAGAGGCAGGCTGGAACGGGTCAGGAACGGGATACAGGTGATGCACAGAGATACACAGGCTAACTGAACGCTGGAAAGTCTTGACGAACAAAAACGATCTGGCAAAGGACAGGTACAAAGAGCAGGCTTAAATACAGCCACCTGATCACTCACAGGTGTGAGCTCACAGGTGACAGCAATAAGAATTATGGCAAAGGTGACCGACAGACACACAGGAAAAACAGAGCAGGGAACACAGAAGACAGACAACAGAAAAGATAACACCTATTCATGACAGATCTGAACCTTCGTTCTCAGAATGCAGGTTTATTGAAAGTTCCCAGGGTTTCTAAAAGTACAGTAGGAGCTAGAGCCTTTAGTTACCATGGTTACTGCCTTAAAGAGGTTGACACAGTCTCTACATTTAAAATTAGTTTGAAAACATTCCTATTTGACAAAGCTTATGGTCAGGTTAATTAAAAACAGACTGAAGTCACAGTTCAGTCTAAGCTGCATTAGGAGCTCGAACGATGGGGGAAGCTTGGGATTTTATCTATTTCTGTAGTTGACTGTGTTTCTCTAAAGCCCTGTGAGACGACTTTGTTTAGATTTGGGGCTTTATAAATAAAATTGAATTGAATAGAAAAAAGTCAACATTAATCAAAAATCCCAGTCACTAAGCACAACCAGAATGGATCCATATACTGTATAAGATGCACTGTGAGAAAATTCCATTCTTTTAAGTGTGCCTTATAGTCCACAAAATACAGTAGGTTAATATTTTAATTCTTGGTGGCCCCAAGACATCTGGTGAAGTAGGCGACTGCCTAGTCCAGGTTTGTCCAAACTATTCCACAAAGGGCCAGTGTGGCTGCGGGTTTTTGTTCCAACCAACCAAGAGTAAACAGTTTGACCAATCAACTCTCCGAAGACGGAGATCAGTTAATTAATTGAGTCTGGTTTGGACATGTCTGACCTAGTCTGACTATGACCAACACTGAGTATTTTTACACACCAGTAGCTGTACTCTGACTGTACTATTACCACCTCTGGGAGAAAAGAACATCGTCTCTTCATTTTAAGCTTGAAACAACAAAATAGATCCTCAGAAACCGTTAATCAACAATCCCAACGTGCATTGATTTTCTCTTTCTATTTGTCTATTTGTGTTTTAACACAAACATACGCCTCAAAATCGAGCTGCACGACTAAAAACTGTGACTCCACAACAAAATCCCCCCTTAATTTATCAGTAATTAGAATAATTTTGATGTATTATCAGTGAATGATCCTCGTATAAAGAGCTGGGCACAGAGCCAGGCACTTCCTTTTCCTGCTTCCAGCCATAACACCGTGCAGCATTTAGTGTTTTTTCATTAGCAGACATAACAAATGTAATATTTAATGTTTAGCTGAATTGATTAATGCCATCATGTTAGATGTCATTAAGAAGAAGGAGCAGAAAGTGTAGATGTCAGCACTTTTACCAGTTCCACATAAGTAAGTTTGAGTATGTTTTCTCATCATCTTTCAACTGGTTTTACAGTAGATTAATTGGTGTATTTATGCAGCAGTGACATTAAAAAAGAGTAAATAAAATGTCAAAGATCACAAGGGAAGGCGTGCAAATTGTTCAGTTGTGCAACTGCGATAAGGAGCAGAGAGGGAAAAGAAATCACACCGCAGTGTCAAACATATGGACTGAATAAACTGAAGATAAACAGGATGCAGGGAGGATAAATAAAGCACAAATAAGCAGATGATAAAGGGCCAAATCAACTTCCATGTGACTGAGGTGTTTTTCATCTCCCCCAACATTGGTTGGGTGAGATTACAGCAGTACCTCTATTTATGAAAGACACAGCGAACCAATAATCCAAGAAACGAAAAACCTTTACCTCAATTTTTCATCCCTGAATACGAAAAAAAAAATTACATTTATGTAAATATGTACATTACTGTACGTAAATACTTCATGTATGTACTGTAGGTAGCATCCCATTGGCTATGAGGGAGCTACCCATGATGCTTTTGGTGACCTTTGACCCTCATTCATCACAGAGTTACTGTTGTTTGGTGAGTTTTTCCCAGTGTGTTCATTTAAACTTTATTACACTACGTGTTATTCATCATGAGTCCAAAGAAAGTGAGCCAATTCAATTCAATTAATTTTATTTATAAAGCCCCAAATCACAATGAAGTCGTCTCACAGAGTTTTACAAAAACACAATCAACTACAGAGATATATGAAAAGTCCCAAGCATCCCCTGTCCTTAGACCCTCCTTCTCGGCAAGAAAAAACTCCAAAACCCAGTGGGAAAAAGAATAAATGTTGCGTAGAACCACACTGAAGGACAGATCCACTCCCATGGACGGACAGACTATAGATGAAGGGGGGGGGGGGGGGTCCATCTATCAGACAGGTGAGGGAGGAGAGGAGGTCTGGGGTCACAGGTCAGCACAGGACACAAGGAGCAGAGAGGGGAAATAAATCACACCACAGTGTCAAACTGAATAAACAAAGGGAGGATACGTAAAGCACAAATAAGCAGATGATAAAGGAAGACATGAAGTTCTATGTGACTGAGGTGTTTTTGTGGCTAAGAAAAGCTCAGCCATTTGTGTTGGGTTATTAAAAAAGAACCAAAAACCTGCTTTGATATTCAATCCTACACATGACATTTCAGAGTTTTTGCTAACCTGTAAACCTGTGAAATTAGATATTTAGCCCGTGGCAGTTTCCACTTCCTGTAACCTTATCTAAACATGATGGATTCACTGGCACTCTTTACTGTAAGAAGTCAGATTTGTTCTAAATACACCTGTGTGAAGTTGGCACCTCATATATTAAAAAAAAATATGAATACAAACACTTTCATTCATTTGTGTAAGTTTGCGCAGGCAAAATGATTGTTGAATTATCAAATTAAAATGCCAAATTCTACAATAACAAAATCAAAATTATTCAATAAAGTCAAAATTATACGATAAAACGACACAATTATGTGATAAAAAGCCAAATTATGAGATCAAAACTCACAATTATGAGACTAAATGTTAAAATGATGTGATTACAAAGTTAAAAGTATGCAACAAAAAGTCAAAATTTTGAGATAAAATGTCACAATTATGAGATAAAAGTCTAAATTCCCAGTCAGTAAGCACAATCAGAATGAATATATATATATATATATATATATATATACATATATATATATATATATTCATTCTGATTGTGCTCCTTTAATTCTGATAAGGCGTACTGTGAGAAAATTAAAGTCTTTTAAGTGTGCTTTATACTCTGGAAATTACAGTAGCTTAATATTCTAATTCTGTGGGACTTGGCGTCCCCAAGACATCTGGTGCCCTTGGCGACCGCCTAGTCTGTCTGTACCTAACGCCGGTCCTGTGTAGGTGGAACCTGAACTAAAATCACTTCCACAGCCTTGACTGTGGAATTATTCACCTTTGAAGATTCATCCCAGGGGCAGCATTTGAACCTCCAGTAGGCCGCATTTGGCCCCCGGGCCGCATGTTTGAGCCCCTTGGTCTAAATGAAGTCTATATGCTGCATAAATGTCCTCTGACTGACAGTGAGCTAACGTCTTCCTCCTTCACTTCCATTTTTATTTCATGCCATTTTCCATGCACTTGTACTTTTTTTATGCATGACTTGCTTCTTCCTTCTTTCCAGCTTCTTTACTAATGAATTCTACAAGTCTGTGAACTGTGCAGCTCCAATGAACATCATTCTTCCAAAACACTTCCTTCATTTTTTATTTTGATGACGGCTGTGGAGACAGATCTAACACATCAGTCTCCTCCAGTCTGGTTTTACATTTGGTGCAGATCTGGTGTCTGTAAATGCATTTTAAAAACAGCATTTTCACACTCATTACAGCAGGACTCTCAAAAAGTCCTTTTCTTCAGGGGCCACATTCATCCTGATTTGATCTCCAGTGGACCAGACCATGAAAATAGTAGCATAAATAATGACAACTCCAAATGTTTGCCTTTGTTTTAGCACAAAAAAAAACATTCTATTATGAAAATACTTGCTTTTATGAATTATCCAAAAAAAAAGATGTGAATAAGTTGGAAAAAAAAAGAACATTCTGAAGAAAAATGTCAGTAATTTTAACACTATACTGCTTCACCTTGTTATTTCTACATGTGCATGTATAATGGGGCGGAGCCAAAGGCCATTTTTGGGCAAAATCTGTGTTGTAAAAAGTTGTGGAGTATTTTTGGAAAGGTTAGACTGGATCAGGATAACAGAGCAGTGGTTGTCAAACGCTTTTCAGTGAGAAACAGTACCCCTGACATGGGCAAAACATTTTTGGAAGAAAAAAACAGGCTCAGTGCTTTAAAATCAGTGTCTGATTGTTTCAATCCAAACTTATATCAGTTTTTATCTGATAAGTTTGAGCGTTTTATCTCATAAATTGGACCTTTCTGTCTCATGATTTTGACTTCACTTAAAGTTCCTGATAGTCCAGTTTACAGACGTCCTCAGAATTATTCATACTCCTGACATTTCCTGTGACTTTTTTTATCATAAAAAGAATGAGTTAATTCCAGTTTATTTCTGACCTGTATGTGAAACACAAATAAAGGAAAAACAACTAATGATATTTGGAGAAAAAAAAATATTTTATTAGTGGATTTAAAAAAAAGAAACACCATCTTCAAAGTGATTCCAACCCTAGGTTTACTCAGTCCAGTGTCATTTCCTAATAGTCAATAGAGTAGTTTTTGTTCTGGATAATGGTTCCTCTAAGTGTCCACAGTCTGTCTTCTGTCTCCTGTGGGGTTCTGGTCCACTCTTCCTGTGGAGTTCTGGTCCACTCTTCCTGTGGGGTTGTGGTCCAGTCTTCCTGTGGGGTTCTGGTCCACTCTTCCTATGGGGTTCTGGTCCAGTCTTCCTGTGGGGTTCTGGTCCACTCTTCCTATGGGGTTCTGGTCCAGTCTTCCTGTGGGGTTCTGGTCCACTCTTCCTGTGGAGTTCTGGTCCACTCTTCCTGTGGGGTTCTGGTCCAGTCTTCCTGTGGGGTTCTGGTCCACTCTTCCTGTGGGTTCTGGTCCAGTCTTCCTGTGGGTTCTGGTCCACTCTTCCTGTGGGGTTCTGGTCTAGTCTTCCTGTGGGGTTCTGGTCCACTCTTCCTGTGGGGTTCTGGTCCACTCTTCCTGTGGGGTTCTGGTCCAGTCTTTCTGTGGGATTCTGGTCCAGTCTTCCTGTGGGGGTTGTGGTCCAGTCTTCCAGTGGGGTTCTGGTCCAGTCTTCCAGTGGGGTTCTGGTCCACTCTTCCTGTGGGGTTCTGGTCCACTCTTCCTGTGGGGTTCTGGTCCACTCTTCCTGTGGGGTTCTGGTCCAGTCTTCCTGTGTTGTTTTGATGGATAAATATCATATTCATGGTTTTAAAACACATCTCTTTTGCTTTTGGTGGAATTGGGAACTTCAGATATTTAATCCTCAGTAAAAGTCACGTTCAGTAAAGGAAGTTCTATTTCTTCGTGGTTTAACTGGGTCAAACTGTTCTCGTAAACATTGTCTTATAAACTTGTTTGGACTTTTGCCATCTAGTTGGACAGCTTTCACAATTAAACCTGTCAATATGGGATGTAAACTATCATGTTTTAAAAACCTATCCACAGATCCTAGCGGGAACCTTCTTCGTGGGTAGAATTCCAAACTTTTGCACTTGGGCCTCTCTACTGCCCCCACAACTTCCTGTGATATTGCTCCTTTTCACCTGGAGCTCAGCAGATTTTTGACCAACAGACAAACTGACACAGAGTCCTGCATGGTTCTGATTTTGACAAACCGCAACCGCCCGTACCCGTCATGTTCAAACCCATATCCGACCCGTTTTCCGACGAAAAAAAAATTACAAATCCGCACCCGAACCGACCCGCTATAAATGAACCCGATATCCAACCCGAACCTGGAAGAAAATGTCAAACTTAAATACAAAATGTATTACCACGAATATACTGAACAGTGACATAGCCAAGGCAGAACCAAATAAAAATGTTAAACAGGAGCAGACAAATAATAAATTCAAAAATTATTTTTATCCGTGAGCTCACGCGCGCACACACACACACACACACACGCTTGAAAAACGCATCAAGAAGGAAGCCGACAGGAGGCAGTTATACAAGTCCAAACTAAAGAACAGTTTTTAGCCTATGAACCGCAAATTAGACCCGCGATCACCCACGTCCGACCCGAACCGAACCCGTATCCGACACAGCACAATATTTTTCACCCTTTTCGTGAAAATCTGCGGTTCACCCACGGTTCACCCGCGGGTACCCGAACCGGTGCAGGACTCTGAACTGACGGGTGAAACTACCCCCGGAACCAAAAAACATCTGTTTCTGTGATTAATAGATGGTATGAATCAGGCTTTAGAGGAACCATTATCCAGAACAAAAACTACTGTACTAACTATTAAGAAAAGACATTGGACTGAGTAAACTTGGGGTAGGGGTCATTTTGAAGATTGTGTTTTTTGGAAATCCACTAATAAAATACTCCTGAAATAATTAGTTTTTCCTTCACTTGTGTTTCACATTCATGTCAGAAAAAAACTGGATAAAAATCTTTTTTATGATAAAAACAAAAAGCATTGGTGTGAATCATTTTGAGGATATGTATATGTCATGAATGTATATGAAAAAAACTTCAAAATAAACCCTTCTTTGACAGTGTGCCTTGTAGTGCATAAAGTACATTATATTCTAATATATTGACACAATATTTTTCTATTATAAACATATTTTTTATTTCCAGTTTCAGGCAGTCATTTATTGATAGTCAGTAGATGAAGAAATATATTTTTGTTTCATGAGGGTAGTTTAGCAGATGACTTTGACTTTAAAAAGGCCACAGATGCAGCGTCTTCCTGTGTCCTTTGTCCTTTTGGTGACGTCGTCTCTGCATCTTGGACCAATATTAAGTTGATCCAAAGACAGTGGCTGGTGCCGGAGCAAACTAATCTGCTCATTAGCATTGACGAGGTGACTGGGAGCTGCTGACGCGCATTAATGAAGCCACGCTAGCCGGCTAGCTCAGCGCAGCCACACGCAGAGCTCCCTAATGACCTGAGGAGGTCTCACTCCTGCCAGAATTCGATAGGCTGTTGTTGAACAGCTGTGTGGTGTTATCATGGACAGCTGATGATGCTTCTGTAAACCCTGTCAATAATGTTCAACCGCCCCCAGTTGGATTTTAGTTTTAAATACAAACAAGTGACACCAGCCCAGAGTAGTGCTGAGGCAGATACATGTTGTTGGAGGCTGTGTGGAATGGATAATATATCTCACGATTTTGACATTTTATCTCATAAATTTGGCTTTTTATCTCATAATTGAGACTTTTTATCTCATCGTTTTGACTTGTTATCTCATATTTTGACATTTTATCTCATAATTAGATGTTTTATCTCATAATTTTGACTTTTTATATGATGATTTTGACATTTTATCTCTTAAATTTGGCCCGTTATCTCGTAATTTAGATTTTTTATCTCACAATTTTGACTTTTTATCTCATGATTTTGACGTTCTTGTTTGTTTTCTTTTGTTTTATATATATATATATATATATATATATATATATATAAAATGCATGGACATGTGATATATGTTGTCTTCTGCAGAACCCAATAAAATCTGATTTTAAAAAAATATACAAACAAGTGAAAATAGAAAATAGAACGGCCTCTCCCAACTGCATGTCGTTCCACTTGCAATTTTTGAAAAACGCTGAAAGTAAAAGGAAAAAAAAAAAAACGTTGCTGTGCGTATTTAGAAATGTTCCCCCAGGGATATGTTTAATTTCCATGGATGAAATGGCCCTCACATGTTCTGTTGTTAAAACTGACTGAGTGAAGAAAATGAGTTTTCCTTCTTTTTTTTGGACGACCACAGGTCATTTCATTCCATTTTCTCTCCACGCGCTTTACATTCTGCTCCTTATTTGAATTGATTGACCGCTGACATTTGGTGCTTGTTCTCTGTGATGCAAATGTGAACGATGGGAGGAGGAAAAAGACGTGATTTTCAAAGCGCTCGCACCTACCGCCGCCACCGCCGCCGAAACTGACCATCTGGGACCGCTGGAAAGATGACATTTGAACACAACTATTTACAGGTGTGAGGGTGGGTGAGGGTGGGTGAGGGTGGGTGAATACATATAGATAATGCACATCAGATGCAATGATCCATTTGAGTAAAGGTCAAAGGTCAAGGTCACAATTAACTAAAAGATCAAAATCACAATTCAAATCACACAATACAGAATGAATATTTCTCTAATTCTCATACTTGGAGTTATGACCTACAACTAATAGTTTTTCAGATCTGTGGAGGTCAAAGGTGACATGTGTAAAATTAACTTGTGTAACACCATTTGTGTCAAACATAGACATATCACATTATAACTTAATCAATACTGGATATATTATTATAATATTACACACACTGACACATATATACATATAACCCAATTATCAATATTGCCAAAGGTCAAAGGTCAAGGTCTCATTTAACAGTTTGTCATAGAAACTTGAGATTGGCTCAAAATAGGGGAAAGATTCTCTGAATACTAGTTAAGGTTTATTTATTTTTTCTCACATTGTGCCCCCCCAGGGAAGGCTCCGCCCCTTCGGGGAAGACCCCCCCCCCCTTCCCAGGGAAGGCCCTGCCTCACTTTGAAAAGTCCTTCCTTACAGAACAGTCAGCGTTGGCTTTAGGACAGTGAAGTGTGTGGTGAGTGTTTTCAGCGGCAGTCACTACATTTTCTGGAACATTATTATTATTATTATTATTATTATTATTATTATTATTATTATTATTATTATTATTATTCTGAGCTGTGTTGACTAAAGTGAGCAGCAGATTCCTGCACTTACAGACCATAATATTACACCTGCGGCCCGCTCACATGATGTTCACACACTGACACTCGTTCCCACACGTCTGGTAGGATTTTTATATTAGCCGTCTCCCGTAGAAATTACAAACTACGTCCACTACAAACAAATTGCAGAAAATCATTTTGGTTTTTTTTTCAGATAATGGTGTGCCAAGGTCGACTGTAGATGCAAACACTCGCCCAACACTTGGATTATTATGTAGAAATGAGAGCAGTAATTTAAGGTTTCCATGGACTCATCTTTTTAAACAGTTTTTGTGGCATGTGTGTGTGATTTTTATCTCACCATTTTTACTCTTTATCTCATTATTTTGACTTTTTATCTCATGATTTAGTTTTTTTATCTCATAAATTTTACATTTTATTTCATAACTTTCAGACAACCATCTGACTCTCAACATAAAAAAACACAGTATCTTTGTGCTTCTCTATAAGAGGGAAATCCATCATGAATCATGAATTTACATTTTGATGAATCATCTTATGTCCTCTTTGCACGGGATAAGTATTATCTGTGGACCACTGGTCATTAACAATTACCCACGTACCTCTGTGTTATTGTGTGACGCATTCGGTCGGGATAAACAAATGTTTGTAATTCTCACAAATTACAGACATTATGAGCAGATATGTCGTAAGTTCACAACATCCTGTTTCAATACATTAAAAAGTTAGAATGAAAACAAAGTATGCAGAAGAATAAAGATGGAAAATGTAATTGATAGAAATGCAGTCTGTACATTTGCTGCACACCTTCAAAATAAGAGCGGGGTCAGTGCATATGAAAACAGTCTCCAGTTCTTAGCAGAGGTTTTCCATCTGACAACTGAATCTATCGACACAACTACAGATATCTTACACCATATCTTCCCATTACCTCAGGCTGACACACAATTTTGGCCGCTTCCTCCATTATTCGCTTTAGAAAAAGACAAGAGGTGTACAATTGAAATCACAAACACAGACATACGCATGCACACAGGACTTGAATTATCACTGGACGTCTGTTTTTCGCCCAAACACAATAGGTACTAAACCACTTATGGAACAAATTAATTTTGGAAGTTGAGGTCCCACTGTATTTGTGGTGTAAATGCTTCATGGTTAGTTTGTGAAGACCCTGGTTAGTGCAGCCCAGAGCCTTAGCATGTGTAGAACAGACTGACGTGAACACTAGCAGGGACCACTGGAGGCTGAGGTCACTTCCTGTCTGACCCCAGACATCACCACATTCCACACAAACAAAGGCCACTTGCCATCTTATCAATATCAACCTGAAAATGAAGCCAGACCCGGGTTAATGATGACATCCACTCTCTGAGATCTACCCTCTAATTTAGCAGATGATGTCATCAATTTATAGCCTGATTGATGATTATAAAGTGGTGCAGAACAGACCCACACTGTTCAACTGCCCATGAAGGCTTGGTTTTGACATAAAGTGGGACTTAAGTTTTATGTCTTATGTTTTTGCCAGAGTTTGTCTGTCTGTCTGTCTGTCTGTCTGTGTGTTAGCAAGATAACTCAAAAAGTTATGGATGGATCTTGATATAATTTTCAGGGTAGGTTAATACTGGGAAGATCTGGAAATGATTAGATTTTGGTGGTGATCTGGTGTGGAGGGGTCTAGATAACTCAAAAACATATGGACAGATTTTGATTACATTTTCAGGATGTGTTGAGGGTATCACAAGGAACAAATGATTACATTTTGGTGGTGATCCAGAAAAGATCCTGGATTCTGGATCACTTTGAAATTTTACATTGCGGTAAATGGAGAATACATTTCAAAGTGATCCAGAGTCCAGGATCGCTTCTGGATCACCACCAAACTTTAATCAATGTAATCTATTTAATCATTTTCATCAAGATCTGTCCATAACTTTTTGAGTTATCTTGCTAACTATCAGACAAACTAGCAAAAACATAACGTCCTTGGTGGACCGGGGGGAGGTCTGCCTTGGAAGAGGTTAGCGCTCTTGAGAGCTTTGTGCTTTTCTCATTTGTATATATATTGTGTGGTTTTCATGCCCTTTGACCTTTGTAGTGTTATTTTAGTTAGTTTTGTTCCATCTTCTCAGCATAAACATTTAAATCTAGTCTAGTTAATTCTATGCATTAAATGAATTCTGTTCTTTTTCCTTTTTTTTCCTCTTTCTTTGCTGCAGTTGCTCTCATTTAAAGTTACTTGGCCGGCTTAGCTCTAATTATTGGAAGCAACATATGGCTGATACTATTTTGGGGTGAAGTAAAAGAAAGAGTGGATAAATTTAGCTGCATGGTCTCTGTGGACCTGATTTGTTGCTTCATGGTTTCATTAAACTGACACCGTATGTTGTGAGTTTATTCTCAGTTTACTGTTTGTGTTTTCATACAGTCCAGGTGATAACAGGTGCAGTTGTAGGCCTGTTTACAGGACAGATTTTAGTCCAGTTTAATTCTGAAACAAAGCCAGAACCTGAACAGACCCAAATGCAACACTCTGAGACACAACTGCACTTTAATAATATTTATTAATAAGTAATTCTTTCTCTTCCTCTGTGGTTCATGTGGGGTACGGACTCTGCTAATAACATCAACTGAAGCACAGAAGACACTGGCCAGGGAAACAGGGTCGGTACATGGGTGTTCCAGAATTAAACTAAGGAGAATCCAAACAATGATTACCAGAAAAAAATCGATTCACATATGTATCAGGATTTTTTGTTTTCTCTCTCGTCTTGTCACCTAAACCCACTTTATCCTCACTAGGGTCACAGGGGTCACTGGGGGCCTAATCCAGCTACAGTGGGTGAAGGTACACACAGGTACACCCTGTATGAGTCTCCAGTTCATCGCAGGGCTGGATTTTTTTTTTTTTTTTTTTTTTTTTACAATTTTTAAATGGTTTTTGTAGTTCAAAAATAATTTGTTCCCCATGTTTAAATGATTCATTTTAAACTGGGTGAAAAAAAAACTCCCACTTGCCTCCAGCAGAGGGCAAATGTTTTTCTTCCACTATCTATGACGTTCCCAGAGAAACTTGAAGGGAAGACAGAAAAAGCTCCAGAGGGTCTTTAACACTGCACAAAAGATTGCCGGCTGCCCCCCTCCTCCCCTGGATGAGCTGTATAGATCTTGTTTTTTTAGCCAAAAAAAACACAGACCATTATAAAGGACACTTCCCACCCCGGACACTCCCTGTTTGAACTGTTGCCGTCAGGTAGACAGCAAAGATCAATCAAGTCAAGGACCAGCAGACTCAGAAATAGCTTTATCCCACTGTCGTTCAGTGTGACACTAAACGCTTCTATGTAAGTGCTATATGGGTCTTGTGTAATTAGGGGTCTGTGCATAACAAGAAACAGGCTATGCATGTATCTTTTTTCATACGAGTTCTTTTAGTTTATGTCTTAATGTTTTAGTTCTTTTAGATATTTTAGAATTTATTATTGCTTTTATGATTGTTGCACTGATCCGTTGGTGCTTTTAAATTTGGTTTTAAGTGTTACAAATAAAGATCTATCTTTAGAATGGTTAACAACTGGCAAAAATGTGCAGAGCTAAAACCCCCCACCATCGCATTTCAGGTCAAAAGTGTGGACACATTTAGGATGTTTTGCCTTGAAGGGAAGAGCAGAGCAGGACACGTGGGACGATATTTGTAAACTCTGGAATGTACACGTAACATACTGCGGAAACACCACAAACATTACTGCGCACTTAGGAAGACACCACCCTGAGGTAAATGCAGCGCAGGAACAACTAAAGAAGAAAAATAAATCTCATCATCTGAACCCGCTTTATCCTCACTAGGGTCACAGGGGTCACTGGGGGTCACCTTCACACATCTACAATGTGTGAAGGTGGGGTACATCTCAGGGCTGAACATATATAGACAAACAATCACTGTCACATTCACACCTATGGACAATTTAGATTAACCAGTTAACCAGTTAACCTATCAGTGCATGTGTTTGGATGGTGGGAGGAAACCTAGAGAGAACCCACGCAGACACAGGTTCAAGCTGCTGCTGCATCACATGTAGTATCTGCTCTAACATGTTGATAGTTCAAACCGATGCAAAACAAGAAGTGAACGCCATCGTTTTCTTCCAGTAGACATCCAGATGTTAAGAGGTCGTGCTGTCCAATCAGAACCCTCTGTACCTCCAGCTCTGAAAGACCAATTAACTAGAGCGGAATACACCCGTTTCCATGGAAACCTTTATTCAGAATTAACATGTCAATGCAAACACAAAGGAAATAGATTTAACTCTGAATTATTTTAGTCAGAATAAATTATTCAGGATTAATAAACATCACACGAACGTAGCTAATGACATATAAGTTGTGTTTTCCTACAGCACAGAAGTTAGAAGTGACTGGAGTGGAACATGACGCAGCTGAAGAGGGAGGAAGTCCAGTTCATGTTCTGAATTTGAATGTAATCAGCATTTCCTGCCTGCATCTTCGTCTAAAGCCCACTCAAAGCCATCATCTATTATCAGCCGGTGTGCAGCGTCTGTGGTCTGACCTCATCCACCGCACTGGCCCTCACAAAACGGCTGAGTTATGACTGGCATATAAGGAAGCTGAGCGGGCGGCGGGCTTGTAAAGAGTCTTCATGTGTGTCACAATCCGCCCATCATTACTTTTACGGGGGTTGATTTGAGTCACAGCCCGACATATGTGTTCTGAAGCTCCAGACTGTGGATGGAGCGTGTACTGTCAGAGCACACGCCTTCAAACATACATGGAGGACACCACTAAACACACGTACAGTCATGTTCATAAAACCACAAAACACTAACATCAGTCATGTTTTCCATTACATACATTGTATTTTCTACACTATAAGGTGCACTGGACTAAAAGGTGCTCTGTCAATGAATGGTTTATTTTTTAGGCTTTTTTAATATATGTGACCCACCACCAGTAAACCAGGCATAAGTGTGTGTAAATCCAAACAGAGTTATGTGTGTATCTTGGTAGAGTGGAAACTAAGGTTTAAGATGGTGAAAAAATGATGTTTCTATCACAAGTAGAACCAAAGTTATGGTCATTTTAATATCCACATTTGGACATATTTTGCAATTTGCATATTTTTAGATATTGTCCGTTAAAGTTTTGGACTGTTTTGGGGTAGGAAGTCCTTAGCAACGCATAATAATTTGTATCCGATTGACACAAATTGTTGACAGATGTTAAAGGACACTCTGATGGACATGTCACAGAAGTTTTATATATTATAATAATAGGACAGAAGTGTGACGTATTATAATCATTTGGCTTACACCATTGGACAGAAGATTCAATATAAGCTTTTACCTCGTACCAAACACTTGGGTGTTTACCCACGGAACGGAGATCGTTTTGTTCGGCGAAAAGAGGTGGAAGTCGTCTTTGTCTTTGCTCAGCAATACCTGAACTTTTGTCACCGCTTAAATAATTGACTCAATAAACACCTTTATTGATTGGATTTCAATGTAATGACCACAGGAACTGAACATAGAGGTGTTAAGGTACCGTTTTTTGATAAGGTGTAAACACTAATAACAAATCACCTTCCAGCCTAAATTTGGCTGTAGCTCTGAACGGCTCAGCGCGACTTATGCCTGGTTTCGTGGTGGCGGGTCACATATGTAAGACACTGGAGTATAAGGCGCATCAAGTGAAGTCAAAATGATAAAATAAAAAGCAACAATTATATTAAAAAAAGTATGTCACAAAGAAACATGTCCAATCAAATAAACAGCTTTTTGACTGCACTGCCTCTGAGTGTCATATTTCAGGTCATGACAACAAAATCTGCAGCTGCACAAAACATCCAGACTTTAGTCCCGCCCCCCCATACGGCCGTTCCAATCTAGCATCTACCTTTAATAATTGGATTGTCTTGCTGTACATGTACACTGGGAGTTAAATGCTCAGCTCAACTGTTGCCATTAGCTCTGCTTGGATGTGCAGGTAAACATACTGACTGTTTGTTCAGTATTAATTATCAGCCTTGAAAATAGAAACAGAACTGACTGTAAATATTATGACCAAGGAAAATAACTTTGTTCAGTAAAAATCTACACCTGGCTTTTCTGTCTCCATCCAAATTAATATACATTATATTGGACAAATGTAATCTAAAATTAATATCTAAAGCATAACAAACTATAACAAATACATTTTAGCGGGAAAAAAAGAAGAAAGTCCTAGTTTGGAATATCTGGAGTTTGTGATGTTAAAATAAGGTCATGATGTTGTGAAGCTCTGGTCTGTGGTAAGAAAGTACAGTGGTATCTCTACTTATGAAAGAGGGCACCTGTGGTAGAGTGGGTCACCCAATGATCGTGAGGTTGGTGAGGTGTCCTTGGGCAAGACACTGAACCCTGACTTAGGCTCCCAGTAGGACTGACAGAATCTTAAAAACCTACTGGTGTATGAGTGTGTGAATCAAATGTGTGTGAAGCTAATGTAAAGTGCTTTGAGCATCACGAAGGTGGAAAATCACTATATAAGTGCAGACCATTTACCCACCTAACGAATAATCCAAGTAACAAAAAAACTTTAGCTCAATTTTTGTTTCTGAATATGAAAGTTATCAAACAAAACCAAAACCACAGCCATCACTCCACCAGAACAAACAAAATACATATACTCCACAAACTCCACAAACCCTCCTTTCCGCGAGCCGTGCCATCGCCCCACCACAATGACGCACACGCCCCGCGCACCCCAGGAAGATCACGAAAAGTCATAAAAGGCAATCACCCCTGGATCTACACCGTCAACAAACACAGCTGAAGGTGAAAGTGACAATTAAAACAAACATAATGGTATAAAAATGACCCACATGTCTGGTTCATTTGAATGGTTTAATGTTTAATGTTCAGTCAGTGAAGACACATTTACTCACTGACACCAATACATTACATCTAAAATATACATATTTTAGACAAAATTGGTAAATTATTATCATTTTTAAAGGGTTTGGGGGGGTAGTATTTGGGGCCTTGAAACGAATCAGGCGAAAAATGCAACTAAATTTACGAAAAATGCACGGTACGAAACCACTTCTGGAACAAATTCATTTCGTAAGTAAAGGTACCACTGCTCTGAATGTGTGCTATATGCTAATTATTAATGCTAATGCTAGCTCTCATATGTGTGTATTAGTACAGACTTAGAATTAAATGCAGAGTGACTTTGCCATTGGGGGTAATGAAGCAAGATAACCATTAACCTTTAATTATTTTTGAACAATTAAACATTTTTCTGTCATTGCTGCAGGCGTACTGCTGCCATCTGTAAAACACATGCTTGTATGCAGTGTAAAGCATACACTGCATACAAGCATGGGCATTTTTTCAAACGCGTATGAGTTTATCAACTAAAACATGTGTCCTATGCTACATTGTGACACTTTTTTTTTTCTTTTTTCAAAGTAAACTTACAGCCCAGTCAAACTAAAGGTACATTTGTTTGAATATTACGAAAATAGCTCATAATACTTTCATTTCACAGCAAAACAATCCATATCCACTAATTTTCCATCATTTTTTTAGCCTAGCCGCACTAGACTCTCCTAGCGGCAGCACATGTAATGTTCTACGGTAGTAGTCTAGTTTCGGTCAATGTAACTTTTGGCTAGATTTCCTTGAAACTGGACGACCAATCATGGTGAGGGCGGGCCTAACAAAGTGACGCTACAACAATTCAAAGACAAACAACCAGAAGCAACCATAGAAGAAGAACAACAACAGGTGTAGATTTCCTTTTATCACAGATGAGTGACAGTCATTAAACTCCATAATCCACCATTTTGTTTAGTCAAGATTCCTTTATTGTCATTAACATATACCAGACAGGAAGTCAGTGGAACGAAATTTGGGTTATGTCTGGTCCAACTTAAAAACAACAACTTTCTTAAATTAAAATATGTACATAACAGATTTTTGTATGTAATATGTCATAACTCTATAAGCCAGTCATTCCTAACTTTCTCCGGACTCCTCCGTCAACTTTCAGGCGCTCTAACTACATCATCCTGAAGATTACACTGATTGGTTGTAGTACCGTCCTATTCCATACAGAGGATTTGAAGGACAACCTTTTAGCCCCGCCTCCCCTGACTATGAAGCACCACTAGAATGAATAGGGATAGCGTGCCTAGACTAGCATTTTCTTGATAAAAACCAAAATCACTTCAGTTCTTACAAAAATGTTTTCATTGTTTGGGAGAGACTATTGTGTGTGTCCACAGAGACATATCATGCTATAACTCAATGAATACTTGAGATATCACCACGAAATTACATGGGCATATACATATAGCTAATGCACATCAGACGCAAGGAGTAAAGGTCAAAGGTCAAGGTCACATTAAACTAAAAGTTCAAAATCACATTATGGGTTATAACTCAAGTACAGAGGGTCACAGAACTTTCAGATTGGTACCAAACGATTTCTACAATTCTCTTGTGTTATCATCTACAACCAATCGTTTTGGAGATCTCTGGAGGTCAAAGGTGACATGTTGCAAAATTAACTTCTGTAACACTGTTACTGTGTGTGTCAAGCATATACATATCACGCTATACTTAATCAATACTGTATATATTATAATATTACACACACTGATGCATATATACATATAACGACATTATCAATATTGCAAAAGGTCAAAGGTCACATTATTGGCTCTAATTCAAGAACGGGTTGTCATAGAAACTTGAGATTGGCACAAAATAGGGCAGGATTAGGCATTCTCTGAATACTAGTTAAAGATGCTATTTATAGATCACAAGGCTTCCTCTTTATAATCTACACTACAGTTCAAAATAGTTTGTGCAGTGGAATGACTGATGCAGGCTGTTTTTTTTTTTTTTTTAACCGACAACAGAAAATGATCACCGGACAATGTTGATGTCGTCAACATTGAAAGATTCTTCTCAGTTCCTGGAATGAAAGCTCCCAAGATGATTGAAAAGTAACAATTTATTTACAGTTCACATGGAAAGCAACTGACAATCACAATATGGGGACAAGATTAGACATACTCTGAATACTAGTTCATCCATGTTTTCTTTTATGTACGTTTTTGTTACATGGGGTGTGTCTGTGTGTGTGTATGTGTCAGGGGGGGTTTCTTCTATAGGTAACTTGATAACCTGTATGTGGATGATGTGGTGGGTTCTGTGGCTAACACTGTGAGACAGTGAGTGCCCTCAATGTATCCACTAACATGTTTAATGTTCAGTCAGTGAAGACACATTTACCCACTGACACCAATACATTACATCTAAAATATACATATTTCAGACAAAATTGGTAAATTGTTATCATTTTTAAAGGGTTTGGGGGGGTAGTATTTGGGGCCTTGGAACTAATCAGGACTTACACATGTAAAATACGACTATTTACAAAAAATTCACGGTACGAAAACGCTTCTGGAACGAATTAATTTCGTAAGTAGAGGTACCACTGTGTATGTATATCTGCCACCATCAAATGCCAGACCAGTAAAAAAAAAAGTACAAAAAGAGAAAAATAAGTTGTATGATGCAATAGTGTGAAAATTATGTACAATCACAAAATATGACAAACACCACAACAATGATGTTTTTCAAATGTCAGTGGATGAAAATGATGTTGAACAGAACTTTAGTCGTGCTGAGGTTGATCTGACAAACACAGAGAGAGATATGTGAGGCACAGAAAGACAGGATGACAGACATTTATAGTTTTATAGACAAATATATAACACACTGTCAAACACTGTTAACCTTAATAGCAATATAGATACCTAGCAACAATGTGCTGCTAGGTAACGTTAGCGAGATGTAATGAGCTATAATAATACCTTTAAAACCTATAAATGACTTAAATATACAAAGACACAACTACAGATACGGCAGTAATATTTAATAATACATAACCAAGAGCACCACAGTTTTCTTCAGCGGTATTCTTGTTTACCTCAGATCTCCATGGCAACTGCTGAATATGGATTATCACTTCAACCAACAAAAACAGATGTCCGGTGGTGCCCCTAAATCATCATGTAATGGGAAAATATTTTACACATATTGTTTCTATATGTAATGTAACACTTAGCACCCAGCCATATCAAAACAATAAAAAAATAAAATGTGATGCACTGATAGATTGTTTGTGGTAAGACTGAGTATCAAACTGTGATGAAAAGGATTAGATAGATAGACAGACAGGCAGATAGACAGACGGAGGGATGGACGAAAGGACAGATACTTTATTAATCCTTTTTGAAGGAAAGGATACAGCAACAGGAAGAAACACAGATAGCCCATCATCACAGATCACACACACACACAAAGAGATCATTATTGCACATAATATATATATATATATATATATATATATATATGCTAACATTTTTGTGCAGTAAACTAGCTTGTCTTTAGTGGCAAAAAATATTTTTGCCTGAATGGTTGGTCTAGCGACACTACATGGAACCTCAGCCAGAACCGGTTCCAGTTTAACTGGTCCAATCACAACGTTCCATTTGTGTAGGGAGATTGTAGGGTGGGGCTGAAGTCGTTAATGCCCTATATATATATATATATATATATATATATATATATATATATATATATAAATGTTTCACAGTGAAAATAATCACACCATTACTATTAATCTCTGCCAACACAATTCCACAAGTTAAAAGTTACAGCAGCCAGTATTTTATAATCAAGTTCTGTGGAGGTGACTCTGTTACCATAGCAACACAAAGTCCCTGTCAGAAGCCTCTGAAAATCAGGTCGTGGCATAAAAAAAAAAAAAAAAAAAAAACTGCCTCTGGATACACTTTGGGATTCAGTGCGATACATTAATTTAACAACTTGTACTTGATTGTTTCTGTGTGTTTTGAGGCTGTGCACATATTTCCAGTATTTTTTGTTGTGTCTGATATATACTCAAAGCTTTGTGTTTGTGCAGAACTGTTTTTTAAAATTTATTAAATCTTAACAGACAACCCACGACTATTTACTGAATCAACTGTTGAATACCTGTTGAACCATTAATCCTGTCAATACATGGAAACAATTGGTATAAAAGGCCTTTTTATGATTGTCAAATATGACCATATTTGGATGTTCTGAGGCTCTGTAGTTACCATGGAAACACCATTATCTTCTACAATGTTGATTCACCAGTAAAACCCATAGAATGACAGTGAATTTAAACACTGGGTTTATGTTCAGTTTGATTTAGTTGAAAACATCACTCTCTTTTTTTTTATATATAAAACACCTCAACTTTTATTTGACCATTTCTGAACATTCATATAATCAGTGAATTAAATATAGTAAAATACACAGAGAAAACAAAAAACACAGACTAATATAATAAATGCCAATAAAATAGTTTTTATGTTTAAAAAATTATGTTAAGGTGATTGAGTGAATGAATGTTTTCTATTATAGAAATGCAGTGCAGTAGTTCCAGAGCATTTAGCTGTTTGTATATGTTTCCTTTCATATTATAAATTATATTGTACTGTAGAAAAGTCCAACCAGGGACAGGAGGGTCATCACATCAGCTGCAAGTCTGAAACAAGTATTCAGACAATGCCTAATTTCGCCCCTATTTTGTCACATGACTGACATAGATTAATTGAGCTCTGAGTTTGCTATTAATAAATTCCGTCTTGTATCATGAATGCTCAAATTCATCATTTTAAAGATATGATGTTCACCTTATTCACCTGGCGGCCATTTTTACACTTGAGGGGTACAGAAGTTAAACAGAAGTACACAGTTCCATTCGTCGTCAATCACTAGCTTCAGTGAACATTTGGGTTGGCAACATGCCAACAGTTTGGACCACAAATCTGTCCTTCATGCCGGAGTTAATGATCGATATTGTTAAAAAATGGGCTTGTAAAGACTGCAGTATTCCGCAGATTGTCTTGCTGAAAAGCTACAGTAACTGGGTTGAAGGCTACGTAAAGTTTAAGTAGGCTAATGGCACGGCTAGCATATCATTAGTACTGACAACCATCAACACGCTAACCACAAAATGGAAGGAAATATGTTGAAATATCATATAGAATATAGTGTTATGTAATTACACATTCATATTTTATTATTTCATGGTGACATAAGGTTGATTAGATGGTTGTTAGCGCTATTTATCATTGATGCTAGTCTGGTAAGCTAAGGTTAATGTGTTAGCTAATGCATTTCAGTGGACATAATTATTCTTATCTTACCAGGATCCCACTTGGGCTACTTCTGCCTTATCTTCTTGTGTCCTTGGATTTCTCCTACAATGTGATATGCCTGTGCTCCGTTTTGCAAACTTTATCTTTGTTTATACAACGTGTGTTCATTTTTGTGTCCTAAAAAAATCCCAACTCATGAACCTTGAGTAATGTCATCTGTTTTGTGCTAAATGTGATGCTAAATGTGCACTGCCATTTTTCCATTCATTCTCCTTCACATAATTTTACCTGGTGCCTGTAGGGGGACGCCTGTTACTGCACCATTTTCTCTGCTGTTGTAACAAATGAATTTCTCTGTAAGGGATCGATAAAGGTCTATTCTTTATGTTTTTCATCCATTCACGCCCAAGTGAATGGAACTTTGGGGAAAAGATGGAAGGATTTTTTCCGTTTTGAGGATGTACATTTCGGGACGCAGCAGTGAGGCGCTATTGATGTCGAGAAAGTGTTATGTGGTGTACCCCTCAACGTCATTTGAATGTTCGGGGTAAATAAGGCCCATGGTGAGATGACAAAGCTTCCTCTTTATAACGTACACTACAATGAAAAAAGCGGAGTGACTGATGCAGGCTGTTTTTTTTTTAAATTGACCACGTTGATACGGTCAACCATCGGTCAAATGGTCATCGGTTAACAGTAGCACATCACACTTACACTTTGTAAAACTTGACTTTCCCTTTGATTAGGACGATTAATATAATAGTCATCAATCATGAAAAATGTCAAATCAATATGTTTACCAAGCGGTACCAAGCAGATTATTAATCTAACCCAACAATGATTGGGTTAGATTATTGTCATCACTGTGTGTGTGTGTGTGTGTGTGTGTGTCCGCAGAGACATATCATGCTATAACTCAATGAATACTTGAGATATCACCATGAAATTCCATGCACATATACATATAGCTAATGTGCATTAGATGCAATGATCTATTTGAGTAAAGGTCAAAGGTCAAGGTCACAATTAACTAAAAGGTCAAAATCACATTATTGGTTATAATTCCAGAACGGAGGGTCACAGAACTTTCAGATTGGTACCAACAAATGCAAAATGAAGATTTCTAAAATTCTTATATTTGGTGTTATCACCTACGACCAATAGTTTTTGAGATCTCTGGAGGTCAAAGGTGAAATGTGGCCAAATTAACTTGTGTAACACTGTTTGTATCAATCATAGACATATCACACTATAACTTAATCAATACTGGATATATTATAATATTACAAACACTGACGCATATATACATATAATGAAATTATCTATATTGCAAAGGGTCAAAGGTCACATTTAGCAGAAAGGTCAAAATCACATTATTGGCTCTAATTCAAGAACGGGTTGTCATAGAAACTTGAGATTGGCACAAAATAGGGCAGGATTAGGCATTATCTGAATACTAGTTAAAGATGCTATTTATAGATCACAAGGCTTCCTCTTTATAATCTACACTACAGTTCAAAATAGTTTGTGCAGTGAAATGACTGATGCAGGCTGTTTTTTAAAATTTTTTTTTAACCGACAACAGAAAATGATCACTGGACAATGTTGATGTCGTCAACATTGAAAGATTCTTCTCAGTTCCTGGAATGAAAGCTCCCAAGATGATTGAAAAGTAGCAATTTATTTACAGTTCACATGGAAAGCAACTGACAATCAGCGCTCATCGATCGCACACACATCAGTCCACTTTCCTACATCGTCCCGTTATCGTTTCTTCCAGTGCCCCCCCCCCCACCAAATAGATGGGTTGGGCATTGCAAGGCATCCAAACTGAGCTTCTATTGGGTCCCTGCAGGTGATGGCTTATGTACTATTCACACGGAATAAGTATTACTGATGGTCCACTGGTAATTCGTAATTATCTCCGTACCTCTGTGTTATTGTGTGGCACATTCAGACGGGATAAACAAAAGTCTGTAATTCAGGCAAATTACAGACATTATGACCGGATATGTTATAAATTCACAACGCCCTGTTTGGTCTCAATACATTAATAAGGTATGAAAACAAAGTCTGCATAAGAACAGCGCTGTATCCACAAAGGGAAAAATCCCATTGATAAGGATGCAGTCCGTAAATTTGCTCCACGCCTTCAAAATAAGAGCGGGTCAGTGCAGATGAAAGAAGTCTGGAGGTTACAATGGAAGTGAATGGACAGTTGTTAGTATAGCCTTTCCCTCTGGCAAACAATGACTGAATCTATAGTGAAAACCTCCGATAGCTATAATTGTTAACGTACTTGTGGGCGTGGCCTGACCATATCTTCCTTATCACATGCTGTCACACAATTCCAGCCACTTCCTGCATTATTAACTCCAGAAAAAGACAAGAGACGTGCAATTGAAATCACAAACACAGACATTCGCATCGGTTTTTCGCCAAAACACATGAGGTAATTTGTGGCGGAATTATTACTGAGCAAATCACGGATATGGCGCATTCACACGGGACTAAGAACTCAGACATTCTCCGTAATTATTCTGACTTACCAGTGGTCCATAGGTAATACTTATCCCGTGTGTGGTGTCTGTTATCGTCTCCTGTCGCTCCACTATGTCTACACTGTCTTTGTGCCAAGGCTAAACCCACCACTGAGTTTCACACTCTTTACAATAATAATCCTGTGTCCTGGTGTATGACCCTAGGCCCAGCTAAATCATATTTACCCCCAGTAACCTATAAACTATCACAACCATCTGTCAAACAGTCATCAGTTAACATCCCTAGTAGCAAACCACACCTACACTTTGGAAAACTTGACTTTCCCATCGATTAGGACGATTAACATAATATTCATCAATCATGAATAATGCCAAATCAATGTCTGTCCTGAGTGAGAGCTGTACCAAGTAGATTATTATGACATGTGGTTATTATTTATGGTGGGAACATGAGAAATAATTCTGAAATATTGAGTCAGAACATTTAAAACAATTACTGTGGGGGGGGGGAAAAAATCAATGTTCCGTCAAATTAAGAGAAAACCCAGAGGCTGTTTCAGAGTTTTTACATGAAAATGTAAATAAATTAACCTTTGACATATAAAAAAAACCTTTAGTGGGATGATATTTACTGCAGTGTTAAATTATATTGTGTGTATTTGTCATTATCATTCTGAATTCAATCAACTTAACTTTCTTTGTCCCCAAAGGGAAATTTGTATCAGGCTAAAGTTCAAACCGGCAGGAAACAACATGTAGCATGCAGACAAAAGAGACAATTAATATAAGACTATTTTAATACAACAAAGTGGATTCACTTTTAATTGACTAGAGTGTTGGATGTGTAGTGTGACTAAACTGACAAGAGCGAAGGGTTTTATGAAATGATAATTTAAGTAAAAAACTACTGTGAATTTGATTAAACTATAGAAAATTCTAACAAAATGACTAAAGTGCATTTAAAAGCTAGATATGAAATGACAGGAGGTGCAGTGGTTAGCATGTTAGCCTGTTGTAGTGGTTAGCATGTTAGCCTGTTGTAGTGGTTAGCATGTCAGCCTGGTGTAGTGGTTAGCATGTTAGCCTGGTGTAGTGGTTAGCATGTTAGCCTGGTGTAGTGGTTAGCATGTTAGCCTGGTGTAGTGGTTAGCATGTTAGCCTGGTGTAGTGGTTAGCATGTTAGCCTGGTGTAGTGGTTAGTATTTTAGGAGGGAAGAAGACTAAACACTGCACTAATGTGGATCTGGATGGAACGTGATGTTAATGTGCGTCTGGACTGAACAAGACACTATATATATATATATATATATATATATATATATATATATATATATATATATAGTGAAATACTAAAAAATAAGGAAATAAGGTGCACTTTAAAATATTAATCTAAATTTGTTAAAGTGACAGTGCAAGACAGTTCAGTCAATGGTAATAGGTGGTTTGTGTGTGTGTGCGCGCCTGTTCATGCGTGTGTGTGTGTGTGTGTGTGTGTGTGCTTCTGGGGGCGTCATGGTTCCTGCAGCAGTCATACAATCACACTGTGAGCAGTGGATTTAAATACACACTGTATGTTCCACTGAAAACTGACATAAAAGTCTGGTTTCTGTGTTTGTGTAGTGCACCAAATGAATAATAATAATACAAAATAGATTGCATTTTGCCTTTCAAGCTCTGTAAACAAACCCTGCTCCATGAACACTAATAATGTAAATATACATATCCTATGACTTAAAGGGAAACTTGCAGGTATTTTCCTCTAATTTTCCTTCCTAAATCTTATGTATCAAATCATAAATCTACCAGGTGACTAGCCATGAACCATCTTGGTATGTAAGATAGGTTATAAAAATGACAAATACAGATGTGAGAGGGAGAGAGAGAGAAAGAGAAAGAACTCAGTTTCTGTACTTCCCCCAGCATTCTATCTCCTAAAGCAGCTTGGACTGAACTGTGACTTCAGTCTGTTTTTAACTAACCTGATCATAGGCTTTCTCAAACAGGAAGAATGTCTGTCTGTATCAATGCAGGTAAATGGGATCATTAGTGGAATCACTTGTTTTCACTGAACAGGTTTAAACTAATACATGGCAGGACTTTGACTGGATGGACCTGGAATTCCCCACCTCTGGACTGAGATCCAGTGTTGATCCACTCTACAGCAATGCCAACTCTGTGCCACACCACCCCTATTCATGTCTATTAGAAGCAAATTCCGCTCCTGCAAAGCATTGTGGGTATGTGGCTCGGAGTCTAAGCTTGCCAAGAGTCGCTTCCAAAAATTTGAGCAGAGCCCAACTTTATGCAAGTATCCAAAAGTACGCAGGGTCCACGACGTGGCATTTGCATATTCTCCACTCCACAATCATGGTGGAGGAGAAATTAATAATTGCGGTGTCCAGCTTTCATTGTCTTCACAACATATCGTTAGAATGCTACAGGGACAATGTAATGCACCATGAAGCATTGAAGAAAGTAACAGATTGTTGGGGATGATGGTGAGTAGACTAGTTGTTCATTTGTTTAAATTAGACAACCCTGCTGTGTACAGGAAAAGTGCAGTTGCAGTGCGGCCATTGTTTTGTGTCCAATTTACGACACTAATACAGTCATTGTTACCGCCCACACCAAGTGTCTAGGGAACGCCCACCAAGCCCACCTAGCGTCTGCCGGGAGACTAGCATTACGAATGAGTGCTGCGGGGCAGAGTTCGCATTGCTGTCGATGGATCACCAGTGTCCAAGACATAAAGACTTGGGTGAGTGACAAGTATGTCCTACTGAACCCTGAAAAAACTTAGGTCATTAAAATAGGCCCTAAAATGTGAGAGACCCCCTGACGGACCAGATAGTTACCCTAGACAATGTAAGTGTAACATCCAGATCTTTCATTTAAGGGACACGTTTACCAAACATGATGTAACAAACTGGAATTTTATTGTCTTGTTTAGTGATTTTCTGTCTGTGTTCCTGTTATTTCTGTCAGTGTGAGTGTCTGGGCTTTTATTTTCTTATGTGGGTTTATGTCTCACTCTGTCTCATTTTGCTTCCTGGTACGGGTGTTTGTCAAGCCTCCTTTTTTGAAATTCTTCTGATGTGTCTCACCCGTTTAGGTCCCTATTTAAGCTCCTCCTGTTTCTTTGTCAAATTGCGATATTTTGTTTTTGTCGTGGCACATCAAATGAGTGGTGTACTTTACGTCTTGGTCTCTATGATTTTTGATCTGGTTTTGTACTTTGGTTCTTATCTGTTATCTCCCCCTTGTCTGTCTTGTTTGTTGGAATCTGCCTCTCGTTACCAGACCTGGAAGAATCCTCACTTGACACTGAGTTTGGCTCCTCCCTGTTGGTGCCGTATTGGTTTCAGGACTCATGTTATGACCCTCGCATGTACACCAGTGTTTTTTCCTGTCTGTCTTGGCTGGATTACTGGTTCTGACCCTGATATGTTTACTGACCTTGTCTCTGCCCTGTTCCCTCGTTGCTGCCTTGATTAACCCATTCCTGGTACCTTCTGTTGAAGCAGCTTCCCCAGTACATCATCCATGTCATTTAAATCAAACTGTTCAAACTTTATTGTGGTCTGTGAGTCTTGCATGTGGATCCTGTTTTTTTCTGGTTCCTTATCACATGCAGAACAGCCTTTTTTCACTTATGCAACATTAGCCAAAATCAGGAATATTCTGTCCACAAACAATGCAGAAAAATATATTTATTTATTACATCTAGATTAGGTTATTGTAACTCCTTACTTCAACTGGTTCAAAATGCAGCAGCGAGATTATTAACAGGATCAAACAGAAGAGAACACATCACCCCTGTGCTCCAAACCCTTCATTGGCTACCAGTTGAGTTTAGAATAAAATGTTAAATCCTCCGCCTTACGTATAAAACCATTAATGGTATGAGCCCCTCTTATCTTCAAGATGATCTGGTTCTGTACCAGCCCAAGAGAACCCTTCATTCACAGAATGCAGGACCACTGGAAGTTCCCAGGGTCTGTAAAAGTACAGTAGGAGCTAGAGCCTTTAGTTACTATAGTTATTGTCTTATGGAATTAGCTTCCCTTTAATATTAAAGAGGTCGACACTGTCTCTACATTTAAAATTAGGTTGAAAACATTCCTGTTTGAGAAAGACTATGGTCAGGTTAGTTAAAAACAGACTGAAGTCACAGTTCAGTCTAAGCTGCATGAGGAGATAGAATGCTGGGGGAAGTACAGACACTGAATCCTTCTCTCTCTCTTTCTCTCGTCTGTTATTTATTAAACCTATCTTACATACCAAGTCTGTTCATGACTAGTCACCCAGTGTCCCCTTTCCAACTCTCTCAGTATCCACATAAGGAAGCATAGACAACAGGATGTGCAGAGACTCACCTGTATCCTGTGCTGACCGGTGATCTCAGATCTCTTCCCTCATCCTCACCTGTCTGATGGATGGACCTGCCCCCCCCTCCTTTTATCTACAAATGGACATTCATCGATAGCCTGTCCATCCATCGGAGTGGATCTGTCCTTCAGTGTGGTTCTCCCCAAGGTTTCTTATTTTTTAGTACTGGGTTTTAGAGTTTTTCCTACTGAGGAGGGTCTAAGAACAGGGGGAGGGTCTGAGGACAGGGGGAGGGTCTAAGGACAGGGGGAGGGTCTAAGGACAAGGGATGCTTGAGACTTGTGTGATTGATTGTTCTCTCCAATCAACCCTGTGAGACGATGTTGTGATTTGGAATAGAATGGAATTCATTGTCGACTATTTCTATTAGCGATTTTTGTCAATGTCGACCAATCGTTGCACTCCTATTTGGATTTGTGTTTATTTCCATCTACTGTAGCCATGGTTACCACCAAACTCTGATGCTGATATTTTCTGTTTGTCTCGTCCACAAGTAAAGACTGTTTTAGTTTGGAAAAAGTCATTTCATGAAGTGTGCTTTGTGTGTTTGTGTGTATCCACTGGGAAAAGGAAAGAAGAGATGGCAAAGCCTCTGTGTGATTTGTGTAATGAAGCTGCAGCTGAAACATCAGCTCCAGGTTGATCAGTCAGTGTGTGACCTGCAGTAGATGGAGGTCAGCAGTGGGTCCTCTGGGACACCAGCTGGACTGCTGTATTGGACAAACCCATAGACACAGTGCAATGAATACACTTCCACACCCAACACTTCAGAATTCTTTTTTCAAAATAAAACAAAAAAAGATTCAGGGAATGTCTAATCTCTCCCCTATTTTGTGTCAATCTCCAGTTTCTATGACAACCTCTTCTTGAATTAGAGCCAATAATGTGATTTTGACCTTTTAGTTCATTGTGATCTTGACCTTTGACCTTTACTCAAATGCATCTGATGTGCATTAGCTATACATACTCATAATAATGTGTGATTATTATTATTATTATTAATAATAATAATAATAATAATAAAGTTTGAATGGGTGAATAAAAGGGGCAGGACTTTGGTGCAGTGGTTAGCATTCGTGCCTCACAGCAAGAAGGTCCCTGGTTCAAATCCCTCACCAGACCTTTCTGTGTTCTCCTCGTGTCTGTGTGGGTTTTCTCCAGGTACTCTGGCTCCTCCCACCATCCAAACACATGCACTGATAGGTTAACTGGTTAACTAGTTAACTGGTTAATCTAAATCACCCATAGGTGTGAATGTGACAGTGATTGTTTGTCTATATATGTTCAGTCTGAGATGAACTGGAGACTCATACAGGGTGACCTCTGACCCCGCATTCACCCATTATAGCTGGATTAGGCTCACAGTGACCCCTGTGACCCTAGTGAGGATAAAGCGGGTTCAGATGACGAGTGAGTGAGTGAATGAAAAGTTTATTTCACGTCGTCTTAACCTTAACGTTCTATTCAGTGGACAGGAAATGAACTTCCAGTTACCCTAACCCTAACCCTAACCCTAACACTCACTCCTTGGGAGTGCCTCATGTGGTGAAGTGGGTATGGACTAAAATCTTGTACTCATACTCATCGTCTCCCACTTCATCCGGGTCCGGATCGTGGGGGCAGCAGCCTCAGCGAGGTAGCCCAGACTTCCTTCACCCCAGCTACCTCAGCCAGCTCCTCCAGGGGAATCCCGAGGCATTCCCAGGCCAGCCGAAATATAATCCCTCCAGCATGTCCTGGGTCGACCCCGAGGTCTCCTCCCGGATGGACATGCCTGGAACACCTCCCCAGTGAGGCGTCCTCACGAGGGGCCTGACCCACCTCAGCTGGCTCCTCTGGACAGGGAGGAGCAGCGGCTCTACTCCCAGTCCCTCCCAGATGTCCGAGCTTCTCACCCTATCTCTAAGGCTGAGCCCCGCCCACCCTGCGAAGGAAACTCATTTTGGCCGCTTGTACCCATGACCTCATTCTTTCAGTCGTGACCTAAAGCTCATGATCATAGGTGGGGGTCGGAAATGTCTATCTGTATCTATCTGTAATATCTACTCAAATTAAATATAAATGCTAGGAAAGTGTGTATTTAACAATGTGTGTCTTCACTGGAACATGGACATTAATGTTAAAATAATCTTGAACCACACATTGTTATTTATTTTATTTTTAAACCTCTGAGGGGAAACTTTAATTCTCAATGTTTAAAATTGACTTGCATTATTAGGAATACGTAGTCATGGAAATTTTCTGAAAAATCATGGAAAAGTATTGGTTAAAGTGTGTATGAACTCTGCCTTCGTGACAGATTAAAGTTTCTGCATCTGCAACAAATGTGGTTTGTCTGAAACGGTTGTCTTTGTTGTATGGACAGAATTTTTAAAAGAGAAAATATCTGCACAGAATAATATCTGTTTCTGTGGATGGGTTTTGAATATAAAGGTGGATGACTCTAATTCTGTTGGATGCTGCCTCAGCCTCAGCCTCCCTAACCTCATGTTGAACCACAGGGAGCAGCACAGTCACATCTGAACACTGATAGGTAATTACAGCTGTCACTCAGATGTTCTGAACGACCTCCATACAAACCACAAAAAGCCAATGAGTGGACACAACGAGGCACCATGGGGTAGATTTCTCCTCCTACTGAAAACTGTCCAAAGTTACAGGTAGAATTCGTATTTAGTTTTTTATATAAACTGAATTTTTTTGGAGAAAAAAATAAAGTAGTTGAGTTGATGGGATGTTTTTAGGCCTTTATCTATGAGGGAAATAATGGCTGAATTGGAATTGTAGCAAGTTAGTGATGGGGGGGGGGGGGGGGGCGGCATTTAAGCTAAATGTTAAGGACAATTTACAATTTTTACCCTCTCATAGATTTGTCAGAATGGGACAAATGTATGAGCACCCTGAAGTAACATATGTGACCCACCACCAGTAAACCAAACATAAGTGTGTGTAAATCCAAACAGAGTTATGTGTGTATCTTGGTAGAGTGGAAACTAAGGTTTAAGATGGTGAAAAAATGATGTTTCTATCACAAGTAGAACCAAAGTTATGGTCATTTTAATATCCACATTTGGACATATTTTACAATTTGCATATTTTTAGATATTGTCCGTTAAAGTTTTGGACTGTTTTGGGGTAGGAAGTCCTTAGCAACGCATAATAATTTGTATCAGATTGACACAAATTGTTGACAGATGTTAAAGGACACTCTGATGGACATGTCACAGAAGTTTTATATATTATAATAATAGGACAGAAGTGTGACGTATTATAATCATTTGGCTTACACCATTGGACAGAACATTCAATATAAGCTTTTACCTCGTACCAAACACTTGGGTGTTTACCCACGGAACGGAGATCGTTTTGTTCGGCGAAAAGAGGTGGAAGTCGTCTTTGTCTTTGCTCAGCAATACCTGAACTTTTGTCGCCGCTTAAATAATTGACTCAATAAACACCTTTATTGATTGGATTTCAATGTAATGACCACAGGAAGTGAACATAGAGGTGTTAAGGTACCGTTTTTTGATAAGGTGTAAACACAAATAACAAATCACCTTCCAGCCTAAATTTGGCTGTAGCTCTGAACGGCTCAGCGTGACTTATGCCTGGTTTCGTGGTGGCGGGTCACATATGTAAGGCTCAATGAATACTGGAGATATCACCATGACATTACATGGGCATATACATACAGCTAATGCACATCAGATGCAATGATCCATTTCAGTAAAGGTCAAAGGTCAAGGTCACAACTAATTAAAAGGTAAAAATAACAGAATTACAGGGTTATAACTCACGAACGGAGGGTCACAGAACTTTCAGATTGGTACCAAACAATGCAATAGCTTTTCAGATCTCTGGAGGTCAAAGGTGACATGTGGCAAAATTAGTAACAATTTTTGTGTTTGTCAAACATAGACATATGACACTATAACTTAATCAATACTCGATATATTATAATATTACACACACTGATGCATATATACATATAACAAGACTTTAATCTTGTCTTAAATTATATATATGGATTAATTCTGGATGTGACTTGGTATTTTAACTTTTTCTCTCATAATTTTAACTTTTTCTCTCATGAATTTAACTTATCTGACAGTTTTTTAATCTTGTGTTTTAACATTATCTCATAATGGCTTTTATATATACATTTAAGGAAAAAAAGGTCAAAGGTCAAGGTCGCATTTAACAAAAAGGTCAAAATCACATTATCGAGTTGTCATAGAAACTTGAATTGGCCCCAAAAAAGGGGGCTAGGATTAGGCATCCTCTGAATGTGGTTTTATTCCAGTTTTTCAGGTATTCCTGTTTCTCTGCTTCCTGCTCATTATATCACCCTGCTAAAGCTGCACCCTCACTTGACCTCTCCATAGGTTTAAACCTCAGAATACACAGCAGCCTTATTATGCATAGACGATGAATATAATTTATTACAACCTCTGAACTCCATGTTTGGTACGGTCTCTAATGTATCCACTCTCTGCCATGCATGGCTGCAGAAAACGCTGTCCTTTACAAATGTTGTGCTGCTGAAGGTGTCTGCGCTGCCATGTTCCAGCTATTTTCTGCTCAGGCCATTTATTAATAAATGTCACAAGCCGTGGAACTGGCCTAGGAGCCCACTTAATGCACCGCTGAATGGCTGACTTGACCTTCGACCCTGACACTTGGCTTCAGCTTGTATTAAGACAACACGGCCCGGGCTCCGAGCGGCAACTTGATTTTGACAGGCGGGGGGAGGGGGGGGGGGGGGGGGTTATCTCTGCTGGTGTCCACTAATCATATGCCTGTGCAGAGTAATAGCTCAGGTCAGAGAAATGACAGGATTCCAAGGACAAACCTGGCCCCGGCCTTTTAGTTCCAGATGAATAAAGCAATAAGGCAGCAGGTGAGTTAGCTGTCACACTGACACACACACACACACACTGACACACACACACACACTGACACACACACACACACACTGACACACACACACACACTGACACACACACACACACACACACTGACACACACACACACACTGACACACACACACTGACACACACACACACTGACACACACACACTGACACACACACACACTGACAAACACACACACTGACACACACACACACACACTGGCACACACACACTGACACATACACACACACACACACTGACACACACACACACACTGACACACACACACACACACACACACTGACACACACACACACTGACACACACACACACACACTGGCACACACACACTGACACATACACACACACACACACTGACACACACACACACACACTGACACACACACACACACACACACACACTGGCACACACACACTGACACATACACACACACACACACTGACACACACACACACACTGACACACACACACACACACACACACACTGACACACTGACACACACACACACTGAAAAACACACACACACACACTGATACACACACACACACACACACACACACAACACACTGACACACACACACACACTGACACACACACACACACTGACACACACACACATATATATATATATATATATATATATATATATATATATATATATATATATAAATGTTCCTGTGTCGGGTCCTCTACCAGAGGTCTGGGAGCCTGAGGGTTCTGCGCAGGATCTTAGCTGTTCCTAACAATGTTCTCTTTTGGACACAGATCTCTGATGTTGTTCCTGGTATCTGCTGGAGACATTGTCCCAGCTTGGGGGTCACTGCCCCTCGTGCCCCCATCACTACTGGTACCACTGTTGCCTTCACACTCCACATTTTCTCTAACTCCTCTTTCAGCCCTTGGTATTTCTCTTCTCTTCTCATGTTCTTTCTTTCTCATGTTGCTATCACTGGGGACTGCTACATCTATCACCACCACTGTCTTCTCATGTTTATCCACCACCACTATGTCAGGCTGATTGGCCATCACCATCTTGTCAGTCTGGATCTGGAAGTCCCACAGGATCTTGGCCTGTTTGTTCTCTGTCACCTTTGGGGGGTTCTCCCATCTTGACCCTTGACCTCCAGTCCATACTCTTTACAGATGTTCCTGTACAGTATGTCCTCTACCTGGTTATGCCTCTCCATGTATGCCTTACCTGCCAGCATCTTACACCCTGCTGTGATGTGCTGGACTGTCTGAGGGGCTTCTCTACACAGCTTACACCTGGGGTCCTGTCTGATGTGGTAGACCCCAGCCTCTATTGCTATGGTGTTCAGGGCTTGTTCTTGTGCAGCCATGAGTAGTGCCTCTGTGCTGTCCTTTAGTCCAGCCTTTTCCAGACACTGGTATGTCTTTTCCATATCAGACACTTCCCCAATTTGTCGATGGTACACGCCATGCAAGGGTTTGTCCTTCCATGATAGCCCCTCTGGTTCCTCCGCTTTACTGGGCTTTTGTTGCCTGAGGCATTCACTTAGCAGTTGGTCATTGGGGGCCATTTTCTTGACGTATTCCAGGAGGTTGGTCGTTTCCTCCTGGACAGTAGTTGTGACACTTACTAGTCCTCGGCCCCCTTCCTTTCTCTTAGTGTACAGCCTCAGGACACTGGACTTGGGGTGGAACCCTCCATGCATGGTAAGGAGTTTCCTTGTCTTGATATCAGTGGCTTGTATCTCTTCCAGTGGCCAGGATATTATCCCAGCTGGGTATCTGATCACTGGCAGGGCATAGGTGTTAATGGTCTGGATCTTATTTTTGCCGTTCAGCTGACTTTTCAGGACCTGCCTTACCCTCTGTAGGTATTTGGCTGTAGCTGGTGTTGGTGCCTATTCCTTTCTGTGCTCTGCTCATGTATTGCTCCATGTGTTCCTACTCATCTTAGTCGCTATGATGCCTGATAGAAGCTTCCATGTGGTGCTGAGGCAGGTTATAGGCCAGTGGTATTGTTCCCTTCTGGGGGTCCTTCATTATGAGGACTGTCCGGCCCTGGGTTAGCCACTCTGGGTGGTTTCCCGATATCAGCAGCTGGTTCATCTGTGCTGCTAGGCGTTCATGGAGTGCTGTCAGTTTCTTAAGCCAGTAGGCATGAATCATGGCGGACCCTGGTGCTGTCCAGCTCTTCATTTTGGACACTCTGGTTTGGATGTCTGCTAGTGTGATGACTACTGGGTCTTGTTCTGGGAATTGGCTGTGCTCTGCCTGTAAGTCTGTCAGCCATTGGGCATTGGTGTTTTGTGTTGCCTCCTTCTCTCAAATGCTCTTCCAGTATTGCTCAGTCTCAGCCAGAGGTGGATCCGTTGGCCCCTTTTTCCCCTGCCATTGAGGGTAGACCTTAGCTGGGTTCATGGAGAACACCTGGTTTATTCTCCTGGCCTCTACCTCTCTTGTGTATCTCTTTAGGCGGGTAGCTAATATATATATATATATATATATATATATATATATATATATATATATATATATATATATATATATATATATATATATATATATATATATATTTCATGTTTAGTACTGAAGACTTTCATCACCATATTTTAGTCAAACATCCAGAGGACAGTCGATCAGTCCACATTTAACATTTAGATTAATTAGACACAAAACCTCATTAGACGTTCTAGTGCATTTTATATAAATCTCAGCTAAATGCTGTAAAAGCATCAGGGACACAGTTAAGGGATGTAGACGTCCAGCTGCTTCTTATAGAAACCAACAGAAGGAGTTGATAATTGGTTTTGCATTAGACCATTTAGATTCTATCAACCAGAGGTGGTCAAACTACTCCCAAGTACAGCTACTGCTGTGAAAAAAATACTCTGGTAAAAGTACAAGTGCTGATTCAGCTGCTTGACTGAAGTACAATTTAATATTGTAATAAAGTAAAAAGTAAGACTGTATTTAAAAAAAAGTATAAAGTACAGATATTTATATAAATGTAAAGAGTATAGATATTTATTTAAAAAAAATAATGTAGGAGGTAAAAGTAAAAAGTTGTCAGAAAAATAAATAGTCCAGTAAAATACAGATACCTAAAAAGTGTAGTTAAGTACAGTAAAGGAAGTACTTGTACCTAATACTTCCACCTCTAGTATCAATGAAGTCACAGTTGAAAACCAACCCGATTATTATTATTATTGTGTTCCTGTTTTTGTCCTTTGTCCACCCTTTCCTTCACTGTCTTTCTGTTCCTGTCCTTCTATCACCTTCTGTTACAACAATAGTCCGATTAAAAAAATGATTGCATGCTTGTTCCTTCAGCCGTGCCCCACACCCCCCCCACCCCTTCACCATTCTAATCATTCAGTGTACTGCTCTTCTCATCTGCATGGAACCAACCCTCGTGCCAACATAAGGAGCAGAAATTGGAGCTCAGCAGGAAGCTAAATGTGCCTTCAGTCTCTACAATCCTTTGAATGTTTCATCAGTCATGTGGAAGCAGCTCACACACTTTCTATTACACTCTGACAGGAACACGCTCACAATGACACCATGACAAATGCACAGTAGTTTACTGTGAGACAAAAGTTTAGCTTTAGGTCATTTAAAGTGTGTGTGTGTGAGGGGGCGGGGCTGACAACCTATCTACTAACACCTAAAGCACAAACAATGACACAGTTGGACATTATGTTTACTGTCAACAAAACCATGCAAGACCCAGAGGTGGAAGTAACTAAGGCCATGTCCGCACGGAAACAAATTTGCGTCAAACCAAGGTACAGTGGTACCTCCACTTATGAAAGACCCAGCTAACGAATAATTCAAGTCATAAAAAACCTTTACCTCAATTTTTCGTCTCTGAATAGGAAAGAAAATTGGATTTACGAAAGGAAACCGAAACCCTGACATATAAATACAGTACTGTACATAAATACATCATGTACATACTGTACACTGACCACATGATCAGGATTAACAGCAGCCTTGTGCCTGTAGCATTCATTCTGGTCACAGACAGTAACAATATTGAACAACAGTAACAATAGTAAACAACATTAACAATAGTGAACAACAGTAACAATAGTGAACAACATTAACAATAGTGAACAATAGTACCAATAGTAAACAACATTAACAATAGTGAACAACAGTAACAATAGTGAACAACATTAACAATAGTGAACAACAGTAACAATAGTGAACAGCATTAACAATAGTGAACAACAGTAACAATAGTAAACAACAGTAACAATAGTAAACAACAGTAACAATAGTAAACAACAGTAACAATAGTGAACAACATTAACAATAGTGAACAATAGTAACAATAGTGAACATAAACAATAGTGAACAGCATTAACAATAGTGAACAACAGTAACAATAGTGAACAACAGTAACAATAGTGAACAACATAAACAATAGTGAACAACAGTAACAATAGTGAACAACATAAACAATAGTGAACAGCATTAACAATAGTGAACAACATTAACAATAGTAAACAACAGTAATAATAGTGAAAAATATTAACAATAGTGAACAACAGTAACAATAGTGAACAACATTAACAATAGTGAACAATAGTACCAATAGTAAACAACATTAACAACAGTGAACAACAGTAACAATAGTGAACAGCATTAACAATAGTGAACAACATTAACAATAGTGAACAATAGTAACAATAGTGAACATAAACAATAGTGAACAGCATTAACAATAGTGAACAACAGTAACAATAGTGAACAACAGTAACAATAGTGAACAACATAAACAATAGTGAACAACAGTAACAATAGTGAACAACATAAACAATAGTGAACAGCATTAACAATAGTGAACAACATTAACAATAGTAAACAACAGTAATAATAGTGAAAAACATTAACAATAGTGAACAACAGTAACAATAGTGAACAACATTAACAATAGTGAACAATAGTACCAATAGTGAACAACATTAACAACAGTGAACAACAGTAACAATAGTGAACAGCATTAACAATAGTGAACAACAGTAACAATAGTATCAGTATCAGTGGTGAATGCATTGCAGTGTTATTGTTGTTGTTAGTGTCTGGCGTGTGTCACACCAGTAGTAAAAGTATGTGGGCTCATGTGCACTACTTCTTCTATTGTTCTCTTGTATCCAGTGGGGTGGTCTTACATTGCTCATAGTGGTGTATCATTTGCATCATTGTTTTGAGCAGTGTTTCATCCCCATGCTGACACAGATTTTTTACTGAAACATTTTAATTTTTACGCAATGTCTTTTTGACACGGTTTCAAAACTAAACCCGTATCAAACTTATCTGGACTCAGCCTTAGTAAAAGTACTTCATTACTGTACTTAAGTACAGTTTTTAGGTGTCTGTACTTTATTTGAGTATTTATTTTTCTGGAAACTTTTTACTTTTACTCCCTACATTTTTGATAAATATATGTACTTTATACTGTTTACATTTCTATAAATATCTGTAATTTATACTCTTTATATTTATAGAAATATATGTACTTTATACTCTTTGCATGTATATAAATATCTGTACTTTATACTCTTTACATTTATATAAATATCTGTACTTTATACTCTTTGCATGTATATAAATATCTGTACTTTATCATCTCAGTCCTCTTCCATTTCATCTCATGTAGAACCAGCCATAGCATCCAGGTCTCTCCATTTGGGTCTGTCAAGGGCTAGATGTTGTGCTTGTACCAGGGTAACACTGTGGTCCCTCAGGTCGTGGGCCACTCCATCCAGCCAGCAGGTGCAGGGTGCACCTTTGGGTCTTCTCCATCCAGCTAACTGGGGATTAAAGGCCAGGATGGTGCTCCTTGGGTGTTCCACAGGCAGTCGGAGTATGTTGCCGTACCGGCTCAGTTGCCGCATTGCTGCAAGAGGAGCTGCTGGGGGCTGTTGGGTTTAGTCCCTTCGGGTCTGGTTTGTGACATGCTGGCTCGAGCTGATACAGTCAACCCTCCTGAAGGCCCTGGAGTCGAAACCGTCAAGCCTGGCCGACTGGGTATTATTCAGTGGCCAGGTTTCAGGAGGACAAAGATGACTGAGGCATTGTAGACCTGGAGCTTTGTCTCCTGGGATCTGTGCCGGTGTCACCACAGGGGTCTCCATAAGGGCGCTGGGGCACAGTGGTGGTGCATCCTGGTTATGAGGTCACCGGAGTCTGACAATGTAGACCCCAGATAGTTAAAGGTAGGAACAAAGTCGACAGGGGTGTCTACGTACATAAGCTCGGTTTTTGGGCAGTTTATCTTCAGGCTTAACTTTCTGAACTTCTTATCAAACACGCAGAGAGCTTCGCCAACCTGGTGAACAGTCTCACTGAACAACGTGGTGTCATCGGTGTATTTGAGGTCCATGAAGGTGTAGATGCCAAGAGGTATCTGTACTTTATACTCTTTACATTTATATAAATATTTGTACTTCATACTCTTTACATTTATATAAATATATACTTTATACTCTTTACATTTATATAAATATATGTACTTCATACTCTTTACATTTATATAAATATATACTTTATACTCTTTACATTTATATAAATATATGTACTTTATACTCTTTACATTTATATAGAGTAAGTGAGTGAGTGAGTGAGTGAGTGGATTTGCGAACAGCAGCACAGTACCAAGAGTCAACATGGCTACTTCCGGGCTTCCTGGTGGAGACTCACAACTTCGAAAGGCAAATAAAAAGATAACTGACCTGTTAGAAGATGTGCGCTAGCCATCATGGATGGAGGTGGTGATCCGGGGCAGACAGAGGACCCCTGTCAAAGCCGCCTCGCCTCCACTCTCCCTCTCCAACCACTTCTTGGTTGTATTGAATCAAGTGGACCAACGGACTTTAGAACGTCATGTCGTCAATGCGTGTACAGCGTGCGTCTCTCTATACTCGACCCTGATTGGTTAGTAGATGAGCACGTTACACTGTTGCAGGAAATGGACCCAGATAATGGACCCAGTTACTAGTTTAATTATTTTTGTCCTATTTTGTCAATGTTGCCAACTCTCGTACCAGTGTTCCCACCAGCGGCTTGTCTCCAATTCAGTCTTTATAGTATCATCCGACCAAATTTCAATGAAATACCTGGTTTCCTCGTCTCCCCATGTATTGCCGCGACTCATGCTTGGACGTTGACTAGATTCTGCGCACGTGACTGTGACGTAATTGGTCCGGACTTTCCTAAACAGATGTTTCACACTGTGCACCAGCGAACCTTGGTCCGGACCGAGACTACCTCCTCAGCTCGGACCAAAGACTCGGTCTTTAGTCCGGACCAAGGTTCGGGGGAGGGTTCAAACTTTCCTGGAAAGTCCAGATTTTCTGAGTGCAGTGTGAATAGGCCCTTAGATTATTGTAATGCCCTGCTCTCTGGTCTTCCTAAAAAGAGCAATTTAAACCTACAATTATTGCAAAACTCAGCCGCTTGCATGCTGATGAGGACCAGAGTCGCTGCATTAGCTCCCTGTCCGCCCCAGGTTTGATTTTAAGGTTCTTTTATTAGTTTTTAAATGTCTTAACGGCCTTGTGCCTTCTTATTTATCTGACCTGCTTTTGACATATCGACCCTCGCGGACCCCGAGGTCCTCCGGCAGTGGCCTTTTAACTGTCCCCCGAGCCAGGACTGAGACCCATGGCAAGGCAGCATGTAGCCACTATGGCCCCCGTCTGTGGAACAGCCTGCCGGAGAACCTCAGGGCTGCAGCGATTGTCGATCATTTTAAAATAGGGTTAAAAACTCACCGTTTACTCTGGCTTTTAACTAACTTGAAAAATGTCCTTGTTATTTCATGTGTTTTACTCTTTTAACCTCTTACTTATGTTTTAGGTCTTTTACTGCATTTCTTAGCTTAAAACTTTTATGTTTTAACTTCAGTGTTTCCTCAGGAGGGCCCTCTACACTGGGGGTTGTATCTGGCCCTCTGCTGGGGGTACTGCCCGTGGGTCCCCTCGGCCCGGCTGGGTGGGGGGCTCCTTACCTTGGTGGGGGGGCTCTCCCTGTCTGTCGTGTTGTGAGGTCCTATGCACTTTAACCTTTGAACCAACAGATGCATTTGGAAAAAAAATATTTCATAGCATTTTTTGTAATCCTCATAACCTTTTATTTTCCATCTTAGTAAGGTAGTTTTTAGGACCATATCACACTAACTTTAAATTCATTTTTGAGTCACTAAATATTAAAAATATTACTTAATTTTGATTACAAAAATAGAAAATCACAACTATTTATCGCAACTTTCATTGCTATTTTTCAGAAAAGCTCATACAACATCAGATATTTTAGGATGAAACAATCTCAAAAGCTGCCAGCGAAATCCTGGAGGGACTGAAGGAAGAAGGTGGAGGACAGAAGGAAGACAAGTGACAGCAGACGGTTTTCTACTGGACACATAAGTTTACACTGGAGTTTAATTTGGATTATGATGCTATTATTAAGTTTATAATTGTTACCGTATCTGTTCATGTTTCTGTACTTGTTCATTAGTTTCCTATAACCAGGGCTCTAAATTAACACCCGCCAACCCCCCAAATGTGGGTGAAAATTCATTTTGGCGGGTAAAAAAAACCCCTTACTAGCCACTTTGGCTGGTGGCGAGTGATAGAAATCGACAAGATGAAAGTTCCTACATTTCCCATGAACTCTACGGTGATGACGTCGCATGCATCCATTGGCTGCGTCAGGCTGCGTTCTCATTGCATTCGATTTCGAGCATTTTCACGCGGTTGACTCTAAGGTGAAGAAGAAGACGTTAAGAGATAGAAGAAGGAGAATATTTTCTGAAGCGTGTGTTGTGTCAGTGAGAACGAAAAAAAAGAATGTGGCGGTGGTTGGGAGGTTCGGAGTGTGGAGGTGAGAAAAGGTCAAAGGCTGGAGGGGATGTTGTCGAGTCTGAGGTAAAGAAAAAGCAGACGACATTTAACCCAAAATGGTTTGAGGGTCGTGAGTGGCTGGTGTTCGACACAGAGAGACATAATGTATTTCACACCATTTGCAATTTTCTACTTTTTGTTACAAATAAATGTTGTAGAAGTTTATAAAAGTTCAGAATATTTGAACATGTTAATATGCTGCAATTCCTTGTTTTTGAAGAAATGATATGGGACCAATTAAGAAAACGTTTGAGGAAAATTGAGCAACAAGATGTGAGTCTATGTATTGTATAAATAATATAGGTGAGATAAAAGTAAAGAAGTGTGAACAGTGAAAGGTGAGAAAATGTAAAAGCAAGAAGTTTTAGGAGTTAAATGTGAAAATGTAAAAAAAAAAAATGTGATCATATGTTTAAAGAAATGTATTGTTTTAAGAGGAAAAGGTTAAATAAAATAATTTAAGGAAATTTGAAGGTGTATGTCTTATTTTGGTCAGGGGAAAAAAATGGGTAGTTGAATTTCTGATTGGCTAGTAAGATAAAAAATCTACTAGCCACACTGGCTGGTGATGAAAAAAGTTAATTTAGAGCCCTGACTATAACATACAGTTTGACTGAATGAATATTACATTTAATCTCCCCCAACCTTGGCTGGAGGAGATTATTGTAATGACCTTGTGTCTGTGTGTCTGTGTGTGTGTGTGTGTCCGCAGAGACATATCATGCTACAACTCAATGAAAACTTGAGATATCAACATGAAGTTACATGGACATATACATATCCTTAATGTGCATCAGATGCAATGATCCATTTGAGTAAAGGTCAAAGGTTAAGGTCACAATTACCTAAAAGGCCATAATCACATTATTGAACGGAGGGTCACAGAACTTTCAGATTGGTACCAAACCATGCAGAATGAAGATTTATATATTCTCATGTTATCATCTACAGCCAATAGTTTTTGAGATCTTTGAGGTCAAAGGTGACATGTGGCAAAATTAACTTGTGTAACACTGTGTGTCAAACAGACATAATCACACTATAACTTAATCAATATTGGATATATTATCATAATATTACACACACTGACGCATATATACATATAATGAAATTATCAATATAGCAAAAGGTCAAAGGTTAAGGTCACATTTAGCAGAAAGGTCAAAATCATATTGGATCTAATTCAAGAATGGGCTTTCATAGAAACTTATATGATGAATTACATCATACAAGTGATGGTATATTATTTATGGTATACAGTATTTATATAAACAACATGTTATTATATCATTTCTATTTATACATAGATTTAAGTAACCAGGCTGAATGAAATTAACCCCCGTAAATAAATAAATTAAAACAGGTGTTGGGCTGGTCTTAGTAAAAAGTGCAAATATTTGGCCCAGTCCAGCCCTGTTTGACCACCTCTGACAAACTCCCCCAAATTGGAGGCAGGTTAGGTTTTTAGTTTTCTTTCTTTTCCCACAAAAAGTCGTAATCAGTGAAGCACCAGGGCCAAATGAAATGCAAGCCCCAGACAGACTGAATTGACAAAGTCTAGGCCAAGTTGCTCTTTAGTGGCCAATTTAGGAATAAAGCTGAAGAGTAATGGGGGCTCATCACAGCTTCAAGTATCTCAGATAGTAATTTACAAAACATTTCAGGTCCAAATGTGCTCCCAAATCAAGAGCAATGAGCTGGAAAAGTGATTTAAAGTCAGGGTGCTCTTACTAGTGACTGCACGCGCTCACTGCAGACTGGCCTTCTAATCAGCTTTAGTCTGATATCTTTAATGTCTCAGTGTCTCACACATATTGTCATTGTCATTATTCTCAAATAGGCTCATAGAAATAATACTGTCCTTTTGGCTCAGTGCATGTTCTGATTTACAATTCAGACAGAACCACAGCGCTTGATATAAAAACAAACCAAAAGGTAAATGGAACGACCTTGGCTTTGGTTTTTCTGTGTGAAAATGGAATTCTAGGAAACAGTCCAGGTTTTCATATTTTTATTTATCTTGGTGTATTCTAGTGATAGAGTAATAGAGTAAATGGACTGTACTTATATAACACTTTTACACCTTCAAGCTTCATGGTGCTCTAAGGACTTTACACACACACATATGTGACCCACCACCAGTAAACCAGGCATAAGTGTGTGTAAATCCAAACAGAGTTATGTGTGTATCTTGGTAGAGTGGAAACTAAGGTTTAAGATGGTGAAAAAATGATGTTTCTATCACAAGTAGAACCAAAGTTATGGTCATTTTAATATCCACATTTGGACATATTTTACAATTTGCATATTTTTAGATATTGTCCGTTAAAGTTTTGGACTGTTTTGGGGTAGGAAGTCCTTAGCAACGCATAATAATTTGTATCCAATTGACACAAATTGTTGACAGATGTTAAAGGACACTCTGATGGACATGTCACAGAAGTTTTATATATTATAATAATAGGACAGAAGTGTGACGTATTATAATCATTTGGCTTACACCATTGGACAGAACATTCAATATAAGCTTTTACCTCGTACCAAACACTTGGGTGTTTACCCACGGAACGGAGATCGTTTTGTTCGGCGAAAAGAGGTGGAAGTCGTCTTTGTCTTTGCTCAGCAATACCTGAACTTTTGTCGCCGCTTAAATAATTGACTCAATAAACACCTTTATTGATTGGATTTCAATGTAATGACCACAGGAAGTGAACATAGAGGTGTTAAGGTACCGTTTTTTGATAAGGTGTAAACACTAATAACAAATCACCTTCCAGCCTAAATTTGGCTGTAGCTCTGAACGGCTCAGCGAGACTTATTCGTGGTGGCGGGTCACATATATATATATATATATATATATATATATATATATATATATATATATATATATATATATATAGGGGGGGGGGGTATTTTTTCCCCCACAGAAAAAAGCTTCCATTGGATGTTATGACCCTCATTCCCGATCACATGAATAACAGAAGACATCGACGTCATTAAACTTTTTCGTCAACAGTTTAGCTGTAAACATTGTGCTGTATTTTTGTATTAATCAACTGAGTGGTGTTCAGTTAAAGAGCTTTTACATTTCACCTGTGAGTCTGTATTTGGGTTCCTCACACCATTACGCTGACAATTCCTCTTTCACATGAACCATGTAAACACTTAATTCCAGTTGAACATGATAATTCACAATAAAAGTGAATTCAGAATAAAGTCACTGGTTTATTTTGATCTTAATTCAATAATTCCTCTGTAACATTATTCCTGTCGTTCTGCACATGCTCCTGGTCTGGTCGCCATGACGCACAGAGAAAAGAGACGCTTAGAAAAAGCCTGTCCACATTATGTCATGTGGACATGGGTGTCACCCACCTGGGGTTAGGTGGGTGGGATTACAGAAGTGTGACTCCTCCCACTCCTTTTCAAATATGCAAATGCAACCATGTTTTATTTTAGTTTTTCATGCAAATGTTCTTTTTGTGTTTTTTTTTTTTTTTTTTCACTAGTTGGGACAGAATGGGATTGTTTTGTTTGTTACACATTCGAAATAAACTGAACTGAACTTCGGGGCCGTTTACATGAGCGAGGACATATTTTATGGTAAATGTTCTGCACTTATATAGTTCTTTTCCACCTTCATGGTGCTCAAAGCTCTTTACATTAGCCTCACATTCACCCATTCACACATACACTCATACACCAGTAGGTTTCTAAGGTCTAAGGTCAGTCCTACTGGGGGCCTAAGTGAGGGTTCAGTGTCTTGCCCAAGGACACTTCGACATGTGGACAGCCAGAGCTGGGACGCGAACCGCCAACCTCTCGGTCATTGGGCGACCCACTCTACCAACTGAACCACAGCCGCCCAGATCACAAGTGCCTTTCATTTACACGGTGTGAATACGCACACATCTGAAGACTCCTTCCAGAGTGGGACGTTTGGAAGACGCACTGGGTTGCATCTCCGTCTAAGCGGCAACAAACGCACATGTTAACATTAACACATATGTTCACGTCAAACATGTAGGACAACCTGGATCCCATAGATCTAAAACTACAAACATGTGGGACAACCTGGATCCCACACATCTAAAACTACAAACATGTGGGACAACCTGGATCCCACAGATCTAAAACTACAAACATGTGGGACAACCTGGATCCCACAGATCTAAAATTACAAACATGTGGGACAACCTGGATCACATAGATCTAAAACTACAAACATGTGGGACAACCTGGATCCCACAGATCTAAAATTACAAACATGTGGGACAACCTGGATCACATAGATCTAAAACTACAAACATGTGGGACAACCTGGATCCCACAGATCTAAAATTACAAACATGTGGGACAACCTGGATCCCATAGATCTTCCAGCTGCACTAGCATGGGGTGACCATATGTCCAGATTTTGTCTGGACAGACACCTCTAAGACCAGACTGTCTGGACATCTGTCATGCATCGTGTAACACTTTTACTCAAAGATGAAATAATGGTGTTAGTTTAATGGTAAGGCTTAGTTTAGCAATGGATGTGACTATGTGACTTCACAGAAAAAAACATGGTTCGGAATACAGGAGCGTGGAGCAAATGAAAAGCAGGAGACATTGAATATAGGTTAAAGAAAAGTGTATTAAATGATGCAAATAAGGCACAATGGTACACAAACAAAATAAGGCACAAAGGTACACAAACACAACAGTTCAAAGGGAAAACAATTAGGGGAAAAAACCCTTGTAATGTTGATTAAACAACAAAATAAATATTAATATTACTGAGTGTTCATCAATGATGACTTGGGTAATTCACAGTTCAGTTTCTGTTATTCTTTCACAGTTCAGTTTTTTTTCTTTTTATAGTCCTTTTGGGAAAAGGCTCAAATGTTGTAGGAAGGGAGGAAAAAAAATGTCCAACGCAAAATGTCCGGAGGCACCTGGATAATTCATAAGGTCCTACCGGTAAAGGCTCGCCACCTCTTACAGAGGAATCAAAGGTTGATGAGGGGGGAAAAAAACCTGACTTAAAAAACAAGGTCACACAACAAAAAGAAACATCAGTATCATTTCCTTCATATAGTTACATAATACTTGTATGCACTATAAATGCATACATAATAAATAAATTTCAGTTGCGCAATAATAATAATAAAATAATAAAATAATTGAAATATTTATCTCTGTCTAATGATGCGTGTTCATCACATTGCATTTTTTTAACAACATTCTTTAATTATAAAAAAAAAAGAGTAGCCAGAAAAAATGGCCAAACAAACTTTTATACTTCTACGTTAAAATGTGAAGCATTTTAGACTCCAATTATACCGACATATAATTGCCATTTATTTAATTCGCTAACCCGGAAGTAGCTTTGACTGCAAATCTATCGGTTTCAGCGATGATCATGCTACTTCTGCCGATGTCGGACTGCCGTCAAGACAGTTGGGCAACTCACCGTCGTTGAGGGTTTATTTTGAAGTTTTTTTCCAGAGTTTCCTGTTTGACTTCTTCGCTCATTTGCCGTGAGACAGAGTCCATAGCCGGAAACAGTAACAGGAAGCGTCCCTGGTGGCATCCCTTTTTTATTATAGCTCCTCCTTGTGGCTAACCCAATCAGGTGCGATAGGAGGCACAGGGATGATTGGGGGTGTGGGAAGCTAATTATGGAACATGGGTTACAATCGTCACGTTTTACATTTCATCATAAGAACAAAATGTAAATGTTGAGGACATGTGACAGATGTCCGGCCAGTCCAGTTTTAGAGCCGTCTGGACCCTACGCTAGCAGCTCTAGTAAATGTACAGGAGTCGTTACACACAAACCATAAACAAACAGAGACGGGTGGACAATTACATATGTCAAAAACAGAGAAGGACATGTGGACATGGTATCACAGTCCCACCTAGTGTCCTGGCATGTCTTCTGTTTTCATCGTCACTGTATAAACGTAGTCTTACTCTGGAAAGGACAATATTCTGAGCTCTTCACCTCTAATAAAATAGATATTGAACAAATAGAATCCAGATTCAAACATTTCTTCTCATGTACATTTCATGACTTTGTGTTTTAAAGAGTGTGATTTTTTTGGCAGGTTTTCCTCTGGTGCCAGACTTGTTGGACTTGCTTCTTTTATTCCTTCAAGCCTCTTTTTAATGAGATAAGTGTTGTGATATTCATGAACATCCATGACTTCCATAACGCCTACAGATCAGCTCTTTTCACCTCACATTTGTCACCTGTGTTTTCACATTTGACTTGTTTTCCACAGAGATCAGAGCTGTAACTAAAGAATAAAAAATTTAATTGTTCCAAGTACAACAAAAACCCTAATTTTCAAATAGTTTCTCGTAGATCTGGGCAATATGGCAAAAAAAAAAAAAAAAAAAAAATCATGATTCGTTTTCTTATATCATCCGATCTCGATTATTGTCATGATTTTTTTTTAAATGTTGTTTTTAAACTGCAAATTTTAATGCATCTGTACTGAAAAAGTAACTACAGATTAGTTTGATTTCTTTTGAGATATGAAATAAATAACACAGCAAATTAAATAAAATTTTCACCAAACTGCAAAAATTGTAGAAAAAAATAAAATTCTAAAACAGTGTAATACTTAACAGTCTGGAAGTTTCTGAGGTAGACAGCATACAAAATTAACATTGGCCCTTGAAGATATTGAAGGTGCCTGGTATGAAACGATGGACTGCTGCTTTGGTCCAGTAGTGTCTGAACTGTCAACAGTCCTTTCAGGCTCCACTCACATTTTCATTCCTTCTCCATAATCACTCAGATTTTATTTCTTCAAGTCATTAAAGGAGTCATTCCATGGTTATTTCATTAATATTACTGTGTTCTCCATTCATATTGAGTACATTGTGTGTTGGCTCTATTTTAACGTCCGGGTTGCTTTGTTTCCAGCTGTAGCTCAGTTGGGAGGACTGGTCATTCAATGACCGAAGGGTTGGCGGTTCGCATCCCGACTCTGTCCATCCACATGTCGAATTGTCCTTGGTCAAAGACACTGAAGTCTGTCCCAGTAGGACTGACTGAACTTTCGAAACCTACTGTGTTTCTCCGCACCGAAAACTTGTTCCCATACACAAATGAGTAAGACGGGCTCTTTGCGCTGTGAATTCGCCATCATTCACTCTCAAAGTAAATGCCCACTACGTGGAAAGTAATGAGGACACAAAATCAAGTTCATTAATTCACTTTAGACGAGGTACTTAGTTGGCACCGTAAGAATGCAGTTCCTGTAGGAATCCAACCTGTGGTCAGTTCTCATAGGTTCAGACTTTGGCTGGGTCTCCAGGAAAATGGTTCCATACACTTATATAGGTCTGACAACAATGGGGACACACTGGATTTGGCCTGGGGTGGTGTGTCCCTTTAACTGTCCACGGAGAACTGGGTGAAACAGCTGACAATGTTGAACAGATTTAATAACAATAGTCACCAGGTTTTTATTTTTTAAAAATTAATATGTCCACATGTTGGGGTGGAGGCGTGTGCACGCATTCACAATTATTCCAGCTGCCGAGAACACGGGCTCCGATGGCACAGAGAGGTACGTACACCCTCTGCTTCATTTCTGTTACTGCAACATTTTTCTTTTTCTTTTGCATTTGTTTTATGTGTTTGTGTTTTCAGTTGTTTATCTTTCTTGTGTTTGCAGTGTTTTGTCGATGTGGTGCGTTCGCTCCTGTTGACCAACGTACAATGAAAGTCAATACAACATTCTGTCCAAGTCAAACACAACACAAGTATTTCAGTATTCAAAATTAGCATTCTATATTTGAGTGTGGCACAAATATTTGAAAATCATGTCCCATCCCTACACTAAACCTGCGTTATGCTGCATTTTGTCACAATCTCTGTTAGTGCTGCAACAACAAATGGATTGCATTGATCCAAATGGATACTTAAACGTTGGCTGTAAATTGGGCAGTTGACTTGTTGGGTGTTGGTACTGATTCCAACTGTGGAGAGGACAACATGGCTCAGGTATTGGACGCAGGGACACATTTTTAAAGGTAGGGATAGGTTATGGAATTTATGGAATGGAAAAAAAACTGTGTTTTGGACAAATAAGGCTGACGTGGCCACTGGGAACAAAATAAACCTAGCTTAACAAAGTCTACGTGTCATGATTTCTTTACACTCAGATCATTCCATAGTTTTACCTTCAACAAATGAAACACATCTTTTTTTGACGCTGGGTCTCACTTGACTTGTTTTGTGCTTTGTGTTGCATATTTAAAGAACATGAATGGTCCTCCAGATTGTTTGAGTGGTTTTTACAAATGCCTAGAATATATTTGTAGAATAATCATTGTGTTTTGTTTGGACTTGTGGACTTTAAATGTGTGCTCTCTCTCTCTCTCTTGCAGTACAACACTGTGTTTCTATTAATATTTATATTATGAATTTATTTTCACCAATGAGTTATGTAAGGTTTCTATTTGTCTGCTGCATTTTTTATGAGCAGTTTGACATTGGATTTTATGGAGATGGTTTGAAAAAGTGAAATATATCCATTTGTGTGCTGAACATCGGGCCTATGTATTTCCTGGAGGGAGATAAAGATACAGTATTTGTTGCTGAAAATGTCCATTCCAAGTGCATACTTGTATACAACATGAACACATTGATTTCCCAAAGTAGGTTTTGCGGCAGTAAATGAGATTCTGCAACAATGATCTTTGAGGTTTGGGGTTGTATACATATATATATATATATATATATATATATATATATATATATATATATATATGTATGTGTGTGTGTGTGTGTGTGTGTGTGTGTGTGTGTGCATGTGTGTGTGTATTTGCGGTATCTGCTGTTTTTGTCCTTATCATAGAATGGACATTATTCCAGGTTGTTTATGTACAATGTTGGGTAGAAGTGTGGGGTAACAGTTAAAAAAAACAACATCCAAGCATTCTGCACACTTCCACAGAAAAACATATGGATAAATAACTATAAAAATATAATAATAACATGGAAAAATTAGCAAAAAAATATACTAAGAAAGAAGTCCCAATACACTATAGAATTTGTAGTGTTAATTTGGAGACAATGGGACCAAATACACTCTAGAAGAAGTTAAATAAACTCTCTAAGTGTTGATTTAACACTGCAAAATTTACTGTGTAGTTTTAATTTGGAGTTTTTGGAACTGAGTTGTTTTTTTGACACCTGTCAGTCAAAAAATAAATGAAACAAAGAACGGTTAAATTTTTCTGAATATTAAAAAAAAAAAAAAATCCTTTCAGAAGGTATCAGCACTGACATGTAAGAGTTAATAATCAGCTCCTCATCACTTCTGCAGAAAACTGATAATGATGGAGGAATGGTTTCCATGTGTGATGGAAGAGAACATCTGAAACAGTGGTTTTCAAATAGTGAGGCGGGGCTTCCGCCTGGGGGGGAGGGGCCTCCTCTGGGGGGCACTAGAGGACTTCAGGGGAGGCATGACATGAGAAACTAGATCACTATGAGAGCGTAAGTCTGCCACGGTTTGGATCTGGATGTTCGTAAGTTATTCGTAAACTAATGTTCCGTGTTTGCTAACGATTTATTTTATCGGTCATTAACAATGTGAAATTTGGTCGTTGTGCGACATTGCATAACGTCAGAGTGACGTCATACGTGGTCGAATATTGAAATGAACATATTTCAAAAACGGGACAGAGGATTTTCTTAAAATGTTTGAAACCCTCTAAGGCATCGGTGTCAAACTGCGGTCCTTGAGGGCCGGTGTCATGTTTTAGATCACGGGTGTCAAAGTCGTTTCACGTTCATAATATAATCTCAAATGGGCCGGATCAGTCAAATAATAACAGTGAAAAAAAATGCAAAATGACATTATGACAATGTTTTTATCTACAACGGTTCCTCAAAAATGTGAATAACATGATCAACATGAAACGTCTTAAGAAAAAGAATTTTAACAATTTTAACAATAGTTTTGCCTCAATTAAAACTAATATTACAATTACATAAAACATTTAGTAAAAAGCAGAAAATTGGTAAAATTACACTTACTTTTGTTACACTTCAGGTTGTTCTTCTTTGTTCAGGTTATTCACAATTTTTGTAAAACGATAGTTAGTCAAGATAAAGATTTTCATGTAATTTTCCCTTTTTACAATAAAACAAAAGTAAAATCTGCAGATTTCATTATTTATAGTTAACTATGATCATATTTGACTGGTCTGACTCAACTGAGATGTAATTATTCTGTATGTGGAACCTAAATTAAAAGGATTTTTATGCCACTGATTGTTAATATATTCAGTGTAATTCATCCTACGGGCCAAATTGGACCCTTTGGCGGGCCGCATTTGGCCCCTTGGCTTTATGTTTGACACCTGTGTTTTAGGTGTCATTATCAATTGTCTGCAGAGATGATGAGGAGCTGATTATTAATTCTGATGCCTTCTGAATGGATAGTTTAGTGTAAATATTCAGACAAATTCAACTCTTCTCCTTTGGTTTTGTTGTTTTTACTGAGTTCTGTTCATAGAACACGTGTCGAAAGGAAAACTTAAAACTGATGGGACCCAATTTCAATATGTGCTCTCTTTTTAAAGTAATTTTTTGGCTAATTTTCCCATGTTATTTATAATTTTTAAAATATTTAATAGTTTTTGTTTCTTTTGTTGTTCATTGTTTATTTTTCATTGTTCATTTTGCTTTTTATTTATTTTTTTTTTTTCTTTAATTTTGCTCCATTTGTGTCTCACTTTCTTAATGTTACAAATTATTTTCTCAGTTTATTATTCATTTTTGTTCATTTTATTGATGACTTTGGCCATTTTTGTTCATTTCGTTGCTTTTTTTTAATAATTTTTTACTGTGGAACTGCTAAAGTTTCAGGAGTGAAAGGGTTAAACTGAATGACATGAAATAGGGAGATATTGAGAACATATAGGACACTGGCCCCCGAGGACCAGAGTTTGACACCTATGCCTTAGAGAAGTGGTGGTCCTCTAGTACCACCACTATAGTGGTACTATGTGGTACTACATGATATCCATTATCATGTTTTAGATCAGGGGTGTCAAAGTGTGGTCCTGCATGTTTTAGATGTTTCCCTCTTCCATTCCACCTGGAGGTCATTACATCATTATCAGTCTGATGAGGAGCTGATTATTAACTCTTTAATTGTCAGCGCTGATGCGTTCTGAATGGATGATTTAGTTTAAATATTCAGAAAAATTCTATCGTTTTCCTTTTAGTTTTGTGCATGGGAAAGGTGCCAAAAAGCAAGTTTTTTTTTTTTTTCTTTTTAACATTTTTAAAGGCAAAATTAAAATTGCCTGGACCAAATTTCAATACTAGTTTTTTTTTTTTTACTTTAGTTTGTTTCAGTCATATATTCACTTCAAAGCAGCAAAACGAGAGAGAACAATACAGAATTTGACTGAAAAAACGCTCAGGCAGAAGCAAAGATTATTAAGTAATAAATAATTTTCCACATTATTTGTCATTTTGTAAATATTTATTAGTTTTTGTTGCTCATTTTGTTTATTTTTCCACTTTTTTTTTTTTATTATTTAGTATGTGTGTCTTTACTTTGCTCATGTTACCAATTATTTTGTTAGTTCTCAGGAGTTAAAGGGTTAAACTGAATCACATGGAAGAGGGAAATATCTAAAACATGCAGGACACCGGCCCTCAAGGACTGGAGTTTGACACCTGTGTTTCAGACGGTTCCTCTTCCAACACACCTGACGGGTCATTACCAACCTCCTGCAGAGCTTGATAACAGGCTGATCTTTGAATCAGGTGAGTTTGAAGGGGTTAAAAGGTGAGGGGCTATAAATGAAACTTCATTGAATGTTTGACTTTCTTTAATATAATCTGTTTGTTTTGATTTAAACCTATATAATCAAAATAAATCAGGAAAAAACTAAATAATGTTTCTTTGTATAACAGCTTTTAAAAACAGAGTTTACAAAGTGTTTTAACAGCCAAGGAAACCACAGCAGAATAAAACAGTAACACCGTTCTAAGACGCATGTTCTGTGAAATAACAGAACATGATGGTGTTAAACATGAAAAATAAAAGTGCATCGTGTCAGACAGGCTCAAATGAAAATAAAAATAACATAACAAAATATTAATTAAAATGTCAATTGCTAGCGTACACCTAAACAATCAGTAATTTTGTAAAGTGTTTCTTAAGGTTATAAATAAAGGTGATAAATAAAGGTCATGTGATTGACAATAATCCAAATAACACAGAGCTTTATTCCTGTGTTATTTCTGTAATGATCAACTTTCCTCATCAACAAACTGAGAAGAAAATCAGACTGGGAGTTGGGACTACAGCATCATCAGGCATCCCATAATTAGGAGTTTTATGGGGCATATAATTTGAGTCGCAGCGCTAAGCCTGGATTCAAAAGCAAAGACTGGCTTTTATTATTTTTTCTTTGACTATTAGCAGAACACTGTGCTGCAGTTCACACTGAGCATGTGCAGTGACACAGTACACTGTCTGTAGTAAAGTTAAGAGTACACTGTCTGTAGTAAAGTTAAGAGTACACTGTCTGTAGTAAAGTTAAGAGTACACTGTCTGTAGTAAAGTTAAGAGTACACTGTCTGTAGTAAAGTTAAGAGTACACTGTCTGTAGTAAAGTTAAGAGTACACTGTCTGTAGTAAAGTTAAGAGTACACTGTCTGTAGTAAAGTTAAGAGTACACTGTCTGTAGTAAAGTTAAGAGTACACTGTCTGTAGTAAAGTTAAGAGTACACTGTCTGTAGTAAAGTTAAGAGTACACTGTCTGTAGTAAAGTTACGAGTACACTGTCTGTAGTAAAGTTAAGAGTACACTGTAGTAAAGTTAAGAGTACACTGTCTGTAGTAAAGTTAAGAGTACACTGTCTGTAGTAAAGTTAAGAGTACACTGTCTGTAGTAAAGTTAAGAGTACACTGTCTGTAGTAAAGTTAAGAGTACACTGTCTGTAGTAAAGTTAAGAGTACACTGTCTGTAGTAAAGTTAAGAGTACACTGTCTGTAGTAAAGTTAAGAGTACACTGTCTGTAGTAAAGTTAAGAGTACACTGTCTGTAGTAAAGTTAAGAGTACACTGTCTGTAGTAAAGTTAAGAGTACACTGTCTGTAGTAAAGTTACGAGTACACTGTCTGTAGTAAAGTTACGAGTACACTGTCTGTAGTAAAGTTAAGAGTACACTGTAGTAAAGTTAAGAGTACACTGTCTGTAGTAAAGTTAAGAGTACACTGTCTGTAGTAAAGTTAAGAGTACACTGTCTGTAGTAAAGTCCCTGTTCATTGATTGATCTACTTTAACCCTTTAACTGGTCTACTTTAACCCTTTAACTGGTCTACTTTAACCCTTTAACTGGTCTACTTTAAACCTTTAACTGGTCTACTTTAACCCTTTAACTGGTCTACTTTAACCCTTTAACTGGTCTACTTTAACCCTTTAACTGGTCTACTTTAAACCTTTAACTGGTCTACTTTAACCCTTTAACTGGTCTACTTTAACCCTTTAACTGGTCTACTTTAACCCTTTAACTGGTCTACTTTAACCCTTTAACTGGTCTACTTTAACCCTTTAACTGGTCTACTTTAACCCTTTAACTGGTCTACTTTAACCCTTTAACTGGTCTACTTTAACCCTTTAACTGGTCTACTTTAACCCTTTAACTGGTCTACTTTAACCCTTTAACTGGTCTACTTTAATCCTTTAACTGGTCTACTTTAATCCTTTAACTGGTCTACTTTAACCCTTTAACTGGTCTACTTTAACCCTTTAACTGGTCTACTTTAACCCTTTAACTGGGCTACTTTAATCCTTTAACTGGTCTACTTTAACCCTTTAACTGGTCTACTTTAAACCTTTAACTGGTCTACTTTAACCCTTTAACTGGTCTACCTTAACCCTTTAACTGGTCTACTTTAACCCTTTAACTGGTCTACTTTAAACCTTTAACTGGTCTACTTTAACCCTTTAACTGGTCTACTTTAACCCTTTAACTGGTCTACTTTAACCTTTTAACTGGTCTACTTTAACCCTTTAACTGGTCTACTTTAACCCTTTAACTGGTCTACTTTAACCTTTTAACTGGTCTACTTTAACCCTTTAACTGGTCTACTTTAACCCTTTAACTGGTCTACTTTAACCTTTTAACTGGTCTACTTTAACCCTTTAACTGGTCTACTTTAATCCTTTAACTGGTCTACTTTAACCTTTTAACTGGTCTACTTTAACCTTTTAACTGGTCTACTTTAACCTTTTAACTGGTCTACTTTAACCTTTTAACTGGTCTACTTTAACCTTTTAACTGGTCTACTTTAATCCTTTAACTGGTCTACTTTAACCCTTTAACTGGTCTACTTTAACCCTTTAACTGCTCAGACATTATTTCAGGTAAATATTGTGCTGTGGAGTAAAATCACAACAGAAATGTAAACTATAATAAAAACAAACAAATCCAAACAGTTTATTTTTAGTTTCACTCACTGCTTTGTTTTGTTCCATTGTTTGTTCAGAATTATGATTATTTAGAATAACTCGTACATATACAACACTCACCAATGATGCATCAGAAGTTAAAGGGTTTTACAAAATGGAATTCATAGATTACTCGATTACTCGATGACAAAAAATAGACGGAACACTCGATTACAAAAATATATTTTCAGTAACGATCCAGACCTAGATGAAAGGGATGGACATTTAAAATTCCTTCTGTGATCGGCAGTGATCAACTATCGGCAGATCAAGTTTTTTTGGTGATCGGTATCATTGATCGGGCCAGAACATGCTGATCGATGCATCACTAAGAACAAAGAACATGTGTGGTTTTAATGATTGTCTGGTTCTGATCCAATGTATATGGAACCTGAACTACAGGGACTTTGACACCAGTTCACAGGCCGGATTTGGCCCCCGGGCCTTATGTTTGACACCTGTGATGTGGAGTATGTGTTTGTGTTCCAGTCTGCAGTGTGTTCTAATTATGGCTAATTATGAAAGCAGACAGCGCCGCTCATCGGCCTTACGTACTTGTATTTGTGTGTGAACAGGTTTTGCGTCTCCATCTGGACTTTAAATGAGAACAGCTGCGGTGTGTTTGCATTTCATATTCTCTTTTATATCTTCTATTGTGTTTCTACGGCAGCTCCACATGTGTAGCTTTGATTGGTTGTAATGTGGATGAAGTCTGGGAGAGTTTTCAGGTTTTCAGGGTGATGGGTTTTAGTAGGACAGACCAGGACGACAGGACAGACACGCCAGGAGGACACTAAACCACAGGCTGTGATTTTCTATTTGGCTTAAGTGTAAGTGTTGGTCCTGGAGGACAGGATGGACCACACACTGACAGACACTGGACAACACTGGACGAGACACAAAACTGGATAAAAGACAGACACTGGACAAAACTAGACGAGAGACAAAACTGGACAACACTGGACGAGAGACAGACACTGGACAACATTGGACGAGAGACAAAACTGGACAAAAGATACACTGGACAAACCTAGATGAGAGACACAGTCACTGGACAACATTGGACGAGAGACAAAACTGGACAACACTGGACAAGAGACAAAACTGGACGAGAGTCACACACTGGACAAAACTAGGCGAGAGACAAAACTGGACAAAGTGGACAAGCAGTTGGTAGAGTGGGTCACCCAAAGGTCGAGAGGTTGGCAGTTCACGTCCCGGCTCTGTCTGTCCACATGTCGAAGTGTCCTTGGGCAAAGACACTGAACCGTGACTTAGTCTCCCAGTAGGACTGACAGAACCTTAGAAACCTACTGGTGAATGAGTGTGTATGAATGGGTGAATGTGAGGCTAATGTTTATCGAAGTGAAGAACATATTTCACACTGGGGCCACATGTTACTGAGCAGACAGTTCTAGATTCCCACCTTACAGACGGACACATGAATGCACCTCCTGGAACCTTTTTTCTTGTCCTCCTGTCCTCCTGTTGCCGGGGTCAGTGGCAGACTCTGCGTCCCCACAGTGACACCAGAACAATCCAGATCCATATGGACCAGACTGGTCTGGTCCATATGAAAACATATGGAACTCCAGTCACACTCTGAGCCCAGATCAGCTACTGACACACAAAGCACTGAAGTAAAGGCACCACGTGGAACCCCTTCTGGACTCCCCCATCCTGGAACCCCTTCTGGACTCCCCCATCCTGGAACCCCCCTCTTGGACCTCCCTCCCTTGGACCCCCCCTCTGAATGACCAAACACATTTCCAAGAACAGGAACTATTGATCACACACATAAACTTTTTAAACTATCAACATATTTTTCTTTAATGTTTATATGTTCACAGGTGGAAGTAACTAAGTAAAACTACTCTGTTACTGTACTTTTTTTTTTAGCTCTCTGTACTTTACTGGAGTAATTTTCTGGAAACTTTAATTTTACTACTACTACATTTTTGTATAAAATATCTGTACTTTATACTCTTTATATTTATATAAATATAGGTACTTTATACTCTTTACATTTATATAAATATTTGTACTTTATATAAATATATGTACTTTATACTCTTTACATTTATATAAATATATGTACTTTATAATCTTTACATTTATATAAATATCTGATATAATTATGACTTTTACTTTACTTTAATTGTAACTTGTTCCTGATAAGTTTGATTCTTTATCGCATATTTCTTATTTATGTCATAATTTTGACTTTTCAATCTAAAAATCTGCTTTTTTTTTTTTTTTTTTTTAAATCAGATGAAAATTATGACTTTATTTAAATTGTGATTTATTTTTCCCCCAATTTTTCCTAAATGTTCCGTCCATACCCACTAACTCTGTACCATGACTCAATAAAACACACCATCTACACTAACTCAATTTTAAAGGATTTTTTAAAACTCTGCCAAGGAGGTATTACATTCAACTGTGTTTGTTCGGTTGTTCTGTCAGCAGGATTACGCAAAAAGATCTGAACTGATTTTGATACAAATTTCAGGATGGGTTGGGAGTATCACAAGGAACAAATAATTAAAATTTAGTGGTGATCTGGAAGAGATACTGTATTCTGGATTACTTTGAAATATATTCTCTATTTACCACAATGTAAAATTTCAAAGTGATCCAGAATCCAGGATCTGTTCTGGATAAATATTTATTATATCTTGTATAATAGGATATATAGGATATATATATATATATATATATAGTTAGAGGAGTTAGAGAAAATGTGGAGTGTGAAGGCAACAGTGGTACCAGTAGTGATGGGGGCATTAGGGGCAGTGACCCCCAAGCTGGGAGAATGTCTCCAGCAGATACCAGGAACAACATCAGAGATCTCTGTACAAAAGAGAACATTGCTAGGAACAGTTAAGATCCTGCGCAGAACCCTCAGGCTCCCAGACCTCTGGTAGAGGACCCGAGTCTGAAGGAGACACCGCCCACGTGGGGCGAGAGGAACATTTTATATATATATATATATATATATATATATATATATATATATATATATATAAACCTCCACTTTAATTGAGTTTTTTATAAACCTCCACATGATGAGTGAACTAAATGCGGGAAAATCCCTGATCTTCACTGACAAAAACTAATAATACAAAGAGTAATATAACAAAAAATAACAATAAATCACCTCAAGCTGTCATAATCTGGATTCAAAGTGTGATATTTTGTCTTATTTTTGTGTGTGTTCTTGTATTTTTGTCATTGTTGGTGTTTGGGCTCTTATTTTGGGATGTGTTTCATGTTTACACTTTTGCTCTTTTACTTCCTGTCACTGGTGTTTTCCCGCCTCTTGTTAATTTCTCCTTGATGTGTCCCACCTGTCTTTCCCAGTATATAAGTTTCCCCTTTTTTCTGTCCAGTGCGAATTTGTCAGCCTTTGTAGCGACTTATGAGCAGTATTCTTAACTTTGGTTCTTCAGTGTTCGAGTTAGTTCTGTTTTTTTTTGTTTGTTTTTGTCTTTGCCCTTCTCTGTCTTGCCTGGATTTGTGTGTTTGACCTCTCGTCTGTCCCAGACCACCAGCCTGCTTTTCCCCCATTGGTGCTTCGTCATCTCTTGGACTCTGGAGCTTTTTGGATTTTCCTGGACACTAGTGTTCTGCCTGTTTTTGACCCATGCCTGTCTGCCTCTGTCCTCAGTTAAGGAGGTTCTCTGTTTCTCTGATGACTCGTGCAGACTTACTGAGGAAGCATCAGCACATTTACTATTAATTATCATCAATAAAATCTGTAAACACAGCCTTTTGAGTCTGAGTCCTGCCTTTGGGTCCACCACCTGTCCTGAGAACGTAACAAAAACTGTGATATTTAGCTTTATAAAACTATTTAATTATGCATTTCCAAACATTTCCTTGTGGTTCTACATAATCTGTCTGTCTGTGTGTCGGCCTGTCTGTCATCTATCTGTTCCTATATCCTGACATATAAGCTATTTAGTGAACACAATATGTTCAGATGTACAGTAAATCCACTCTATAATCACCAACATTACTGGCTGTAATGTAATAACATTTGTTCCAATAACTGTAATTACATTCATTTTGTCATTTCATTACATAAGTGCCAGTGATTATCTCCTGATCCAATAATTCACATCTGTGTTAATGCTGCTGTCTCACTGTAGGAGCATCTTTATATTAAAATATCTGTGATTTACAGAAACAGAAATGAATGAAGGCAGCAACGGTTTTTTTTTGCTCTTTATTTTGTTTTAATTGTGATGTTTAATCAATAATAGTTCTGCAAATATTACCAATTCAGAAAAAGCTCCTGTAACTGATTAATTCTAACCTGTTTCATAATAATTTCTTAAAGTTGTAAAGGTCTAGAAATGAGTTGTCGGAGTAAAATGCAGAATAAAAATAATAGGAAATGTGGATGTGTTTAAAAGGTTGTGTTTAGAAGTGTATGAATATCAACCTGTTATTGCGTTTAAAAGAAAGAATAGAGGATTATAAGAGACAGACTCAAACAAAAATGATGCTAAAGATGTAACAAACTGTAAAGAAAAAAACTGAGATGGGAAAAAAAAGGAGGTTTAAAGGATGAAAATGGGGAAAAGCAGGTGTAAAAATATCAAACCATCAGAGAAAATCTATCTTAAAGAGAAAAAAACACATGTAAAGGATAGAAACAGGAAGAAGAAAACAGTCATAAAATAAGAAAATGACAGACGTAAAGATGAAAATGAGAAAAAGTGGATGCAAACAATGAAAAGAACTGAAAAAAAACAGACGTGAAAGAGGAAAATGAGCGGAAACACTGGTATAAAAGATGAAAACAGCAGAAAATCAATACAGTGAAGCATAAAAGATTCAATGAGATGAAATGATGTAACAGAAGTTCTGACAAAAACACTGTGAAGATGAAGGAAAGTAAACATTCAGTGGAGAATGACGCTGATTCCTTCATCATATTTAGGCCTATTGATTCTGCTGTGGTCGCCAGGGTACGAAATACGCCAGGGTACGAAATACGCCAGGGGACGAAATACGCCAGGAGACGAAATACGCCAGGGGACGAAATACGCCAGGGGACGAAATACGCCAGGGGACGAAATACGCCAGGGGACGAAATACGCCAGGGGACGAAATACGCCAGGGACCAAATACGCCAGGGGACGAAATACGCCAGGGACGAAATACGCCAGGGGACGAAATACGTCAGGGGACGAAATACGCCAGGGACGAAATACGCCAGGGGACGAAATACGCCAGGGGACGAAATACGCCAGGGGACGAAATACGCTAGGGGACGAAATACGCCAGGGACGAAATACGCCAGGGGACGAAATACGTCAGGGGACGAAATACGCCAGGGGACGAAATACGTCAGGGGACGAAATACGCCAGGGACGAAATACGCCAGGGGACGAAATACGCCAGGGGACGAAATACGCCAGGGGACGAAATACGCCAGGGGGCGAAATACGCCAGGGGACGAAATACGCCAGGGACGAAATACGCCAGGGGACGAAATACGCCAGGGGACGAAATACGCCAGGGGACGAAATACGCCAGGGGACGAAATACACCAGGGGACGAAATACGCCAGGGACGAAATACGCCAGGGGACGAAATACGCCAGGGGACGAAATACGCCAGGGACGAAATACGCCAGGGGAAGAAATACGCCAGGGGACGAAATATGGCAAGGACGAAATACGCCAGGGGACGAAATACGCCAGGGGACGAAATACGCCAGGGACAAAATACGCCAGGGGACGAAATACGCCAGGGGACGAAATACGCCAGGGACGACTCGCACTCACACATTCACGGTAGCGAGCCGTGTCCGAGCATGTGCACGTCACACACACACTGCATGGGAGTCTATGGGCCATGCTCACTCAGGGTCACTGGCAAGAGTGGAAGCATTTCACATGTGACCTTTGACCCCACAATGACGTGGGGGAGGTCAAAAGATCAGAAAAAGGCTATATTGTTCCTGCTCGTTTCTGAATTTTTCTTTATTTCTTCTTCTTCTTCTTATTATTAGGCCGTCGCCGACCACGTCTGGCTTAGACCTTCGCCGCGGACCACATCTGGCGTAAGGACTATTGATTCTGCTGTGATCGCAATGGCATCAGTGGTTTGAACTCTAATTTGACCCCTGAACATGCACGAAAACTCACCACATCAGAAGTGTGAAAAATTGCGAGTATGTATAGTTTCGTAAAAGTCAGTAAAGAAATGTGTCTACAGCGCCCCCCTAGAAAAGTGAAAATAGTTTGTATTAGGCCTGATCCCGCCCTTGTGAAGCTATGAAAATCGGTACACATGTTCATCATACGATGACGAACAAAAAACCTAATGATGACCACGCCCATAAACCAACAGGAAGTCGGCCATCTTGGATTGAAATGTGAAAAATTTTGAGTCGTCTTTTTCACGGTCATTGGAATTTATCTATCTCCTCCTTGGCCGTTGGCCCAAATGAGCTCAAAATCGGTGAACGCGATCTAGACAAGTGGGACATTAAAAGTTATCCAAACTTTTTGGAAAAGTTAAATTTTTTTGTGCTATGACTTTGTAAAATTTGCCACGTTTTCAGGAAAAATTACCACTCCATGAATTGCTTCAGCTCAGACATACGAACATAGATTTGGCTCAAATTTGACTCAGTTGTCAGTCTGACAGTTCTACGCTGATTCAATACACAACATTTCAACCACTCTATAGCGCCCCCTATATATTTCTACAACACTGTGCGTCTCTGGCAGAACACTGCATCCCGCCCATGGTACAACGGCGGTGGCGAGGGACGGCGAAGGACTTTGAGACTGCTTACAGTTTTAATTTATCTTTATTATTATTTATAGATGAAAATATTATATTAAAAGTCCAACAAATGTAGACGGAGAAACAACAAAAACAAATGGAGTGAATGTGGAAACAAGCAACATTGCACTGTAAACCTGAACGTTCAGAATAATTAAATATATATACAGTTTTGAATACTCAAAGTTTCAGTAATAGTACTACTAACTCAAATTTATTGACTTGTTCTTCTTAAGTACTTACAACTACTATTTTTTTATGAAGGGAAACTATTGTGTATAGATGAGGTTCAACTGAGTGGAATTGTTCTGATATTGTTCTGTGGTTCAGTTGGTAAAGCGGGTCGTCCAATGACTGAAGGGTCAGAGGGTCAAGTCCCAGCTCTGTCTGTCCACATGTCCAATTGTCCTTGGACGAAGACACTGAACTCAGTCTTAGGCCCTGTCCCATTTCTCCCCCTAACCCTAAAATTTCCCCTAACCCTAGATTTTGCGCGTTCATGTGTAGGGGTAGGGTGTCCCATTACCTAGGGGAGCAAGTGGGAGTGTGATTTTGCCCTTAAAATCAACCCTCAAAATGTAGTGAGGTTGGTTGCGGACTTCGTTTTGAGTGGAAGATGAAATTACCCATGTTACCTTGTCAAGCTAGCGGTAATGCTAACGTTAATGTTATAAATCGCCAACTATTGAAGAAAAAAATACATCCAAATATTTAAATAAATCAACATACCTGAGACAAGACTGAAAGGCAAAGTAGACGGCGAATGCGTCTTCTGTTTACCGCATTTCTTCTCTGCGCATCCTGAAGGTAAATAAACAGAACCAACACAACAGGTAACACAGCTGGGACCGGCATTTGTCTTCCGTGTAAATAGTAGTCAGCTGCTGTCAGTCTCGCGGAGGGGTGGTTTCATATTTGGCGGGGTAGACTTGTCAGCTTGTGACGTGAGCACGTTTGTTACGTTCACTTGGCGAGTGGTGTCCCATTTTCAGGGGGAATTATTTCCCCTTGATGAGTGGAATTTACTTTTTAGGGGCACTTAAAACCAAGTGGAAGTTTTAAGGGGGACAAATGGGACGGGGCCTTAGTCTCCCAGTAGGACTGACAGAACCTTAGAATACTACCTTAATAAGTAATGTTTTAATTTAAGTATACTTTAATAAGCATCTATCTATTGTTTAAGTTCATCAACTTAAAATAATTGAGGCAATCGATTGCCTATTTTTGGAGTTCTGCTAACTTTTTGGGATTTGTCTGGCACCTGTTGAGGGCAGACTTTTACTGTGACGACCCTACGGTGTCGTAACAAATAAATATCCTGTAAGGGATTAATAAAGTGTACTTCATTCATTTATAGTGTAGATGAAAATGAGGAAAAAAGAAAATGTAGAAGCTGAAAACAAGTGGAAATATTGACATATGAAAACACACACACACACACACACACACACACACACACACACACTCCTATGTCACACATACTCATTTAAATTTATGTATCTTTTTTTGTCAAAAATGATCAATAAATACAAATTAAATCATTTTAAAAATGCATAAAAATAAATGCTTTTTAATTTCTTTTAAGGTAAACACATCTTCAAACCTTTGAAAAATACACATGTGGTTTTGCACCTGTTTCACCTGATGCTTTATGTCCCCATAAATATAGGAATATAAACACACACACACAGGTTATTATATACAAAAGCAGAAAAACTACATGTACAGGATAAAACATTTTAAATATCAAAAACATAAAAATTTAACCAGTTTAAAACTGTTATAATTTTTTCTACAGATTAAAACAAAAACTGTTTTTCTATATGAAGTCAAATCAAACTGACATTAACAACCACAGCTTTAGTAGTGTGTAACATTACAACACTGGTGTGTGTGTGTGTGTGTGTGTGTGTGTGTCCAACCCCACACACACACACACACACACAGAACAGATCGTGTCACCTTATCTCACGCACCGTGGATCTGGGGACCATTCCACAGATTCCTCCCGCAGGATTTCTTTGCACGTTTTCTTTCTTTCCCTCTCCTTCACTCTCTCTCTCCTCTCTTCTCTTTGCCCCTCTTCTCCTCTCTCTGTCTCCCTTGTCTCTCCTATCTTTGCCCCCCCCTCTCTCCCCTCTCTCTCTCTCTCCTCTCTTCGCCCCCTCGTCTCTACCCTCTCTCTCCTCTCTCTCTCTTCTCTTTGCCCCCCCCCTCTCTCCCTTGTCTCTCCTCTCTTCGCCCCCCTCCCCCCTCTCTCTCTTCTCTTTGCCCCCTCTCTCTCTCTCTCTCCCCTTTCTCCCCTCTCTCTCTCTCTCCCTTGTCTCTCCTCTCTTTGCCCCCTCTCTCTCTCTCACCCTTCTCTTTGCCCCCTCTCTCTCCCCTCTCTCTCTCACTCTTCTCTTCGCCCCCCCCCTCTCCTCTCTCCTCTCTCTCTCTTCTCTTTGCCCCCCCCCTCTCTCCCTTGTCTCTCCTCTCTTCGCCCCCCTCCCCCCCTCTCTCTCTTCTCTTTGCCCCCTCTCTCTCTCTCTCTCCCCTTTCTCCCCTCTCTCTCTCTCTCTCTCTCACACTCTTCTTTTTGCCCCCCCTCTCTCTCTCTTCGCCCCTCTCTCTCTCTCTCTCTCCTCTCTTCGTCCCCCTCTCTCCTCTCTCTCTCTCACTCTTCTCTTTGCCCCCTCTCTCTCCCTTGTCTCTCCTCTCTTTGCCCCCCTCTCTCTCCCCTCTCTCTCTCACCCTTCTCTTTGCCCCCCCCCCTCTCTCACTCTTTTCTTTGCCCCCTCTCTCTCCCTTGTCTCTCCTCTCTTAGCCCCCCCTCTCTCTCTTCTCTTCGCCCCCCCCCTCTCCTCTCTCTCTCTTCTCTTTGCCCCCCCCCTCTCTCCCTTGTCTCTCCTCTCTTTGCCCCCTCTCCCCCCCTCTCTCTCTTCTCTTTGCCCCCTCTCTCTCCTCTCTCTCTCTCTCTCTCTCTCCCTTTTCTCTCCTCTCTTCGCCCCCCCCTCTCTCACTCTTCTCTTTGCCCCCTCTCTCTCTCTCTCCCTTGTCTCTCCTCTCTTTGCCCCCCCTCTCTCTCACTCTTCTCTTTGCCCTCTCTCTCCCCTCTCTCTCTCTCACCCTTCTCTTTGCCCCCTCTCTCTCCTCTCTCTCTCTCTCTCCCATTTCTCTCCTCTCTTCGCCCCCCCTCTCTCTCACTCTTCTCTTTGCCTCCTCTCTCTCTCTCTCTCCCTTGTCTCTCCTCTCTTTGCCCCCCTCTCTCTCACCCTTCTCTTTGCCCCCCTCTCTTCTCTTTGCCCCCTCTCTCTCCTCTCTCACTCTTCTTTTTGCCCCCCTCTCTTCTCTCTCTCTCTTCTCTTTGCCCCCCCCCCTCTCTCCCTTGTCTCTCCTCTCTTCGCCCCCCTCTCTCTCCTCTCTCTCTCTCTCCCTTTTCTCTCCTCTCTTCGCCCCCCCCCTCTCTCTCACTCTTCTCTTTGCCCCCTCTCTCTCTCTCCCTTGTCTCTCCTCTCTTTGCCCCCTCTCTCTCTCACCCTTCTCTTTGCCCCCCCTCTCTTCTCTTTGCCCCCTCTCTCTCCTCTCTCTCTCTCTCCCTTTTCTCTCCTCTCTTCGCGCCCCCCTCTCTCTCACTCTTCTCTTTGCCCCCTCTCTCTCTCTCTCCCTTGTCTCTCCTCTCTTTGCCCCCTCTCCCTCCCCTCTCTCTCTCTCACTCTTCTCTTTGCCCCCCCTCTCTCTCTCCCTTGTCTCTCCTCTCTTCGCCCCCCTCTCTCTCCTCTCTCTCTCTCTCCCTTTTCTCTCCTCTCGTCGCCCCCCCTCTCTCTCACTCTTCTCTTTGCCCCCTCTCTCTCTCTCTCCCTTGTCTCTCCTCTCTTTGCCCCCTCTCTCTCTCTCACCCTTCTCTTTGCCCCCTCTCTCTCCCCTCTCTCTCTCACTCTTCTCTTCGCCCCCCCCTCTCCTCTCTCCTCTCTCTCTCTTCTCTTTGCCCCCCCCTCTCTCTCCCTTGTCTCTCCTCTCTTCGCCCCCCCCCTCTCTCTTCTCTTTGCCCCCTCTCTCTCCTCTCTCTCTCTCTCCCTTTTCTCTCCTCTCTTCGCCCCCCCCTCTCTCTCACTCTTCTCTTTGCCCCCCCCTCTCTCTCTCCCTTGTCTCTCCTCTCTTCGCCCCCCCTCTCTCCCCCCTCCCTCCCTCCCTCTCTCTCTCTCTCTCTCTCTCTCTCTCTCTCTCTCTCGTTCATTAGAGGTTCCCGTGCGCGTGAATGCGCATCTCAGTCGGGTGCGTCTGTGTGAGCAGCACCTTTGGAAAAGGAGCAGAAGTAGTAGTAGGACACATCGGAGGGTTTGATTTTATACGTTTTATTTTCGTGCCGTGCCGTGCCGTGTCGTGCACATTGGAAATACACTCGTCTGCTCCGGTACTATCAAACCGAAAGGGAGGGAAGAAGAAGAAGAAGAAGAAGAAGAGAGGGAGGAGGAGGAAGCAGAGTGTGTTTTTATTGGGGCATCCCACTCTTTCCTCCAGATGCACAGTGGTCGGGACAGGCCTGTATCTTCACCATGGTAAGCTTCAGATCACTCTGCTCTTTTTCATTTTCTCTATTTTGTGCCGGTGTTGCAGAAAAACCCTCCGCTCTTCTGCGCACGAGCTCCATATGCACCAACGGACACCGGAACACTACCGACACCAGGCGCGTGATTCACGTTCTACATTCTTTTTTTTTTCCTACTGTTCCGCCTTTCTTAATTCTTATTTATTATTTGTAGCAGTCCTCTTCCTCCCCCTCCTCCCCCATCTCTCCCCCACATTATTACCGCTGCTTTGTCAACCGTGCATCCGACAACACACCGAACCTTTACCGTCGATTCATTCTGAGCACGTTTGGCTCCTGGAAATACTCCTAAGATTCAAACACCTAAAAGTCTGCAGATTTGTATTTTTTTTTTTTTTTTTTGGTGTGTGTGTGTGGAAAGGGGTGGGGGGTGTTGGATGAGAGCTGGGGAAGGGCTGCAGATCTGCACATAACGGATCAAACCTGGAGCAGGACTTGGTTTTTCCAGTGGATTATTATTACTGTAGCAGAGGTAGGTTCAAGTGCTGCTGGCTTTGGTGTAAATATGAGCATCATGGTTTGGCATGAGCTGCAGAAAAAGGAGGTGGTGGTGAGAGTGTGTGTGTGTGTGTGTGTGTGTGTGTGTGTGCAGCGCAGAGGATGCTTATAGAAGCTGTTTGCATTTCCAGCCCAAGAGTGAAGGAATATGTTGGAGGACAGGACTCTTCATTTTGGGGACACATTCAGTCTGATTTAATCTCCAATGAGTCAGACCAGTAAAATGAAAAGATAATTATCTATAAATAATGACAACTACACATTTATGTCATTGGTTTAGTGTAAAAAAACACAAAAGTGAAGTTGTTTTAACAATATTCTGCCTCAGTTTATCATTAGTCCATGTGTTTCATTATGGATCAGTGTATTTTAGTGTATTTTTACTACATTTTACTTTATTTTTAGTTGCTTTTAGTGGATTTGTACTACATTTTACTCTTTTTTTTTTTTACTATATTTTAGTGCAGGACACTCAAACTCATGTTCTTAATTTTCCACATTCAGTCTGATTTGATCTCCAATGGGTCGGACCAGTAAAATGAAAAGATAATTATCTATAAATAATGACAACTACACATTTATGTTTACTTTAAAAAATGATCCAAATGTTACATTTCGTCAGGAAAATCAAGTTATTTTTACCAACATTCTGCCTCAGTTTATCATTAGTCCATGTGTTTTATTATGGATCAGTTCTACAAAGACAATAAATATTAAGCTTGTTTTAGGAACTGACCTTCACCAGTTTCATCTGCACATTCACCCAACTCTTCTTTATTGTAAAATAAAATAAATATTTCTTTCAATTCCAGAAAGTTGAGTTACAGTGGTACCTCAACTTATGAAATTAATTATTTCCAGAAGTGGTTGCGTATCGTTCTACATGTAAAAGGCCTGATTTGTTCCGAGGCCCCCTAATACCACCCCCCTATACCCTTTAAAAATAATAAAAGTAGACACATTTAATATGAAATATGTGTTAAAAGTAAAAGAAAATATATATTTTAGATGTAATGTATTGGTGTCAGTGGGTAAATGTGTCTTCACTGAACATTAAAATTAAACCATTCAAATGAACCAGACATGTGGGTCATTTTCATACCAGACATGTGGGTCATTTTCATACCAGACCATTGGGTTTGTTTTAATTGTCAACAACATTTGTTGACGAACGTTTGGTCAAATATCGACCCAAAGACGATTGACTTTGACCGCTTTTCATAATCTTCCTAAAACGTGCAAGGCATACATCGTCAAAGTGGGCGATAGCACGACTTGTGAACATGGTTTTTTCCACGAATTGGGAAAGTTGATGAAATGCATCCAGCATGTCTAGTCAGTTTCTTCAAATTCCAGGCCAGATAAGTCAATGGAGCAACAGTAAAAATGTGAGGTGTCAGGGCACCCATCTGTTTAGAACCAGGCCTGGTACCTGTCACCTGGCTGGAGGATCTGACCCTAACAAACATGTTTTTGGGTGATACTGGAGAAAACCCATCCATACATGAGAACAGTTGTAAACATGTAAACTCCACACAGAAAGGTCTGTACGGTCTGGGAATGGAACCTGAGCCTTCTGCTGTGAAGCATGAGCGCTAACGCTCAGCTACCGTACTGCTGCTACTGTACCTGCAAAAGTCATGAATACTTTAGTTTTTCTTTTAAACATTTCAGGTTTTTCACATTTTATTGTTACAGGATAGTTTGTAAATGTCAATATTTTCATCATTTAATATTTTTGCAGTAAAAAGACAAAAATGTGAACACACACACACACACACACACACACACACAATGACACTTTAATATCATTATTATCATTAATTAATCAATTAATGTAGAGAACAGCTGGAACACCAACTACAGAAAGTGCAGTTTTCATATTTAAGGCTGTTATTCAACATTGAATCTTTTTTATTATTGTTGATTATTATATTTTACTCTCTTTTTTATATTCTAAGAATGTGTTTTATCAGAGTGATGTTTACCTACTTGTCTTCACTATTGTTTTTTTTTTTTATTTAGTTATATTTACCAGTGTCACAAGTGTTGTTTACATTTTAGTTTGTTTACAATGTTTTGTTTTCAATGAGGGGGGGTTTTAAAAAAAATTAAATTGTGGTTTTATGCTAAAAAATCATGATCTAAACATTTTTCCACCTCTTTATGGAATCATTTAATATTTAGACTGTTATTATGCTCTTCATCCCACAGCCCGCATTTGGTCCCCGGGCCATATGTTTGACACCCCTGCTGTAGGATAATGTGTGTTTGATGATCAGGTGACGTTTGGAGTCACCTGACTCACAACAAAGTGTATTTATTAAACATGAAAACGTTTAGGAAAGGATAATACAGGTGTTATTTATTTTTAAATACTCAAACCTTTGAACACCCCCACCCTAATGCAC
>CM035795.1:3769229-3809229 GCA_020466265.1 Siphamia tubifer
TCTGCCCCCCCACCCCCACCCCCACCTCCACCCCCATCACCTCCTCTTTCCCTTTAACGTTGCTGGGATAACTGCAGACACAGTCGTAAGTTAAATACGCTGCACAAAACAAAAGCATCTGTATTTACATGGTCTACTACTGTTGACAAAATGGACTGATTAGTTGATTTAAAATAAATAAATAAATAAATAAATAAATAAAATAATAATAATAATTCTACTACTACTAATAATGGCTAATATAATAACGATGGGTCCAAACAGGAAAAAGGTGATAAATGATTTACTGTCTGTAGAGATGAGCATAAATGATGAAATAGTTGAATAGTGGAAACAGTCGTCAAAATATTCTTCCTCTTTTCTATATTATTCCACTGTGTGTTTGTATTAAAAACAAACACAGTGGAATAATGTTCATCATATTTATTCTGCTTCTTATTCTTCTTCTTCTGACTTACACAAAAAACTTAGCAAATATTTTTTTGAGATGTCGTGACCTGGGGATAAAAGGTCATGACCTGGGGATAAAAGGTCATGACCTGGGGATAAAAGGTCGTGACCTGCGGATAAAAGGTCGTGACCTGCGGATAAAAGGTCGTGACCTGGGGATAAAAGGTCGTGACCTGGGGATAAAAGGTCATGACTTGGGGATAAAAGGTCGTGACCTGCGGATAAAAGGTCGTGACCTGGGGATAAAAGGTCGTGACCTGCGGATAAAAGGTCGTGACCTGGGGATAAAAGGTCGTGACCTGCGGATAAAAGGTCGTGACCTGGGGATAAAAGGTCGTGACCTGCAGATAAAAGGTCGTGACCTGGGGATGCCTGACATCAGGACATCTTTAACATCAGGGGTGTTGGGGACATATTCTGTCCTACAAAACAAAAAGACAGTAACTGCATTTTTTGCTGAAAATGAGTTATTGTGTTTTTTTTTCAACATTCAAATCATTCTTTGCCGTGTAATAAAATATCTCATCTCAAGTGTCTGTCGTTTTCAAGAAAATTGGTGAGTGTTTGTACAATAACTGCAAAAAGTACTAGTAAAACAAAACACAAAGACAGTAAAGACCATTACTATGTTCTTACCAATTAAGGACCCTGCCCCAATAGTTTACAGTCAATCACCGTATTAGACACATGATGGAATTAATGTATTTACTGGACTATAAGGTGGACTGGACTATAAGGTGCACTGGACTATAAGGTGCACTGGACTATAAGGTGCACTGGACTATAAGGTGCACTGGACTATAAGGTGCACTGGACTATAAGGTGGACTGGACTATAAGGTGCACTGGACTATAAGGTGCACTGGACTATAAGGTGCACTGGACTATAAGGTGGACTAGACTATAAGGTGGACTGGACTATAAGGTGCACTGGACTATAAGGTGCACTGGACTATAAGGTGGACTGGACTATAAGGTGCACTGGACTATAAGGTGGACTGGACTATAAGGTGCACTGGACTATAAAGTGGACTGGACTATAAGGTGGACTGGACTATAAGGTGGACTGGACTATAAGGTGCACTGGGCTATAAGGTGGACTGGACTATAAGGTGCACTGGACTATAAGGTGGACTGGACTATAAGGTGGACTGGACTATAAGGTGGACTAGACTATAAGGTGGACTGGACTATAAGGTGGACTAGACTATAAGGTGGACTGGACTATAAGGTGGATTGGACTATAAGGTGGACTAGACTATAAGGTGGACTGGACTATAAGGTGGACTGGACTATAAGGTGGACTGGACTATAAGGTGGACTAGACTATAAGGTGGACTGGACTATAAGGTGGACTGGACTATAAGGTGGACTGGACTATAAGGTGAACTGGACTATAAGGTGGACTAGACTATAAGGTGGACTGGACTATAAGGTGGACTGGACTATAAGGTGGACTAGACTATAAGGTGGACTGGACTATAAGGTGGACTTGACTATAAGGTGGACTGGACTATAAGGCGGACTAGACTATAAGGTGGACTGGACTATAAGGTGGACTGGACTATAAGGTGGACTAGACTATAAGGTGGACTGGACTATAAGGTGGACTGGACTATAAGGTGGACTAGACTATAAGGTGGACTGGACTATAAGGTGGACTGGACTATAAGGTGGACTGGACTATAAGGTGGACTAGACTATAAGGTGGACTGGACTATAAGGTGGACTGGACTATAAGGTGGACTGGACTATAAGGTGGACTGGACTATAAGGTGGACTAGACTATAAGGTGGACTGGACTATAAGGTGGACTGGACTATAAGGTGGACTGGACTATAAGGTGGACTGGACTATAAGGTGGACTAGACTATAAGGTGGACTGGACTATAAGGTGGACTGGACTATAAGGTGGACTGGACTATAAGGTGGACTAGACTATAAGGTGGACTGGACTATAAGGTGGACTGGACTATAAGGTGCATTAAGTGAAGTCAAAATTCTGAGATAAAAAAACTAAATTATGAGATAAAGTATAAATTCCCAGTCACTAATCACTACCAGAATTAATCCATATATCAGTGACTCTGTGGTTTTTGTAGAACTAGTTAATATACAGTAACAATAACTGCCTCATGTCCAATAATCTACTGCAGGGGTGTCAAAGTGTGGTCCTCGAGGGCCGGTGTCCTGCATGTTTTCGATGTTTCCCTCTTCCATTCCACCTGGAGGTCATTACATCATTATCAGTCTGATGAGGAGCTGATTATTAACTCTTTAAGTGTCAGCGCTGATGCGTTCTGAATGGATGATTTTGTTTAAATATTCAGAAAAATTCAAGTTTTACTTTTTTGTGCATGGGAAAGGTGCCAAAAAGCAAGAGTTTTTTTTATTTTTATTTTTTTACATTTTTAAAGGCAAAATTAAAATTGCCTGGACCAAATTTCAATACTAGTTTTGTTTTTTGTTTTTTTTACTTTAGTTTGTTTCAGTCGTATATTCACTTCAAAGCAGCAAAATGAGAGAGAACAATACAGAATTTGACTGAAAAAACACTCAGGCAGAAGCAAAGATTATTAAGTAATAAATAATTTTCCACATTATTTGTCATTTTGTAAATATTTATTAGTTTTTGTTGCTCATTTTGTTTATTTTTCCACATTTTTTTTTTTTTTTAATTTAGTATGTGTGTCTTACTTTGCTCATGTTACCAATTATTTTGTTAGTTCTCAGGAGTTAAAGGGTTAAACTGAATCACATGGAAGAGGGAAATATCTAAAACATGCAGGACACCGGCCCTCGAGGACTGGAGTTTGACACCTGTGATCTACTGGGACTGAACAACATGAGGAAGACATACGAATTGTTATTCAAACACAATATTTGGTGCCAACAAATCTTATTTTTATTAAATTAAATGCTCTAAAACTAAATGGTATTGTGAACCTTAATACTGTAATTATAATGTATGAAGCTCATGAGCACATGCTTCAACTACAGTTTACAACAGATGTTTCAGCTGAGAATTAGTGATTATAACTAAAATTTATAGAAAAATGAAGCATAGAACTAATTGTAAAAATCAGCCACTGAAGAGACAGAAGAAGAGACTCCAACGTCCAAGAAAAGGAAAGTTTTTAACAGACAATACCAGGAGTTGGACGTCAACTTCTTTTGGACATTTTTTTTTGTGTCGTTCCCACTTGTTTTCTTTTTCTTTAAATAAATGTGTTGTTCTCCAGACTTTCCACTAGTGTCTTTTTCAGCCTCAGATTGTAAATCATCTGCTGCGTATGATGGAAGTGGTTCACAGTGTTTGTAGAGTGTGTCCACACATGGCCTGTGTTTGTCACTAATTAAACATTTTTTGTGATAATTAGCTGAATTTAATTGAACTGGTGAAAAAATAGAATTGTAACGGTTGTGTTTTCGAGTCAAATGTAGAATTAGAACATTCAATGACATTACCCTGAGAAGTTTGGGAAGCGAAGAAGAAGCTTTGAAGCCACTAAAAACATCTGAATCCTGTTTTAATTAGATTCTTTCACTTTCAGAAGATTAGATTGTAAGGATTTCAGTTTCATCAATTGACTTGTGATTATCAACGGAACGAGAATAAAACACTGAGAAGGAAGCCGACATCTGACAGACTTTGTGATAACACATATTAATACCATTGAATATCAGATACGGTGGACGTCTGCCAGCTGTGGTCCACTGCAGCGTCACGCCGTGTGTCAATAAAACTATTGGACTGGCTTTTCTTTTTTTTCTTTCTTTTCTTTCTTTTCTTTTTTGTCTCAGAATTGTCTCAATATAAACGTCATCATTGAGGCATGAATTATATATGACTATTACTATTTATTTATTATAAACATCGGTAACACTTTATAAAACCTACACACAATTCATCATGTATTAACCATTTATTACCTATTTGTTAATGTCTTGTAAAGGTTCATACTACTGTCTTCCAAAGATAAATGTAAAATTAGATTATTTTTAACCAACAGTTGCAGTGTTTGTATTATCTGATTTACAGGTAAACAATGAAACAGTTGTAAACACTGCACCTGTTGGTTAAAAATAATCTAATTTTACATTTAAACTAGTATGAACCTTTACAACACATTAATACATAACGAACAACCCATTAATAAATGGGTAATAAATGGTTAATACATCGTCAATTATGTGTAGGTATTATAAAGTGGTACCTAAATATCTATTATCTATTATAAACATATATATATATATATATATATATATATATATATATATATATATATATATATATATATATATTTATTTATTTATTTTTTCAGTAAAATCTTCATATTATACAGGTTTTTTAAATTGCAGAGGACGAAAAAAATAGAAACAAGAAACAACAACAACCAGAACAAGAAGTGGGCAAAAAAATACAATTAAGTAAATAATTTGTATTTCTTTAAATAGTTTTTTTTTAACGATGTGGAATCTTGCACCTGTGTGAATCAGTGAAAGTCAGAGTGAGTTGTGGAGCAGTGGTTTTGGGGAGGGGTCGTTCTGTACTGGAGCGTCCAGACCCCAGATCCAGTTTCTCCTCTAACAGACTCTCCTTTGTGTCCCATATTTCATGGCAGGGGTGTAGTGATTTTAAAGATGACTCGAGTGCAGCACAAACTAATGACCACCTGCAGATGTGTTCTTTATAACAACACCTTTAAATCTATTCACAACCATCAGCCTCTGATTAAAACGACTGCAACTGACCACAGCTACTGCCTTTACTGGACTGGACGTTATTTTAAAGTATTTAGTATTTAATTTTCTGGTAACTTTTTACTTTTGCTCCCTACATTTTTTATATAAATACTTTATACTCTTTACATTTATATAAATATATGTACTTTATACTCTTTATATTTATATAAATATATGTACTTTATACTCTTTACATTTATGTAAATATATGTACTTTATACTCTTTACATTTATATAAATATATGTACTTTATACTCTTTACATTTATGTAAATATATGTACTTTATACTCTTTACATTTATGTAAATATATGTACTTTATACTCTTTACATTTATATAAATATATGTACTTTATACTCTTTACATTTATATAAATATATGTACTTTATACTCTTTACATTTATATAAATATATGTACTTTATACTCTTTACATTTATATAAATATATGTACTTTATACTCTTTACATTTATATAAATATATGTACTTTATACTCTTTACATTTATATAAATATATGTACTTTATACTCTTTACATTTATATAAATATATGTACTTTATACTCTTTACATTTATGTAAATATATGTACTTTATACTCTTTACATTTATATAAATATATGTACTTTATACTCTTTACATTTATATAAATATATGTACTTTATACTCTTTACATTTATGTAAATATATGTACTTTATACTCTTTACATTTATATAAATATATGTACTTTATACTCTTTACATTTATGTAAATATATGTACTTTATACTCTTTACATTTATATAAATATATGTACTTTATACTCTTTACATTTATATAAATATATGTACTTTATACTCTTTACATTTATATAAATATATGTACTTTATACTCTTTACATTTATGTAAATATATGTACTTTATACTCTTTACATTTATATAAATATATGTACTTTATACTCTTTACATTTATATAAATATATGTACTTTATACTCTTTACATTTATGTAAATATATGTACTTTATACTCTTTACATTTATATAAATATATGTACTTTATACTCTTTACATTTATGTAAATATATGTACTTTATACTCTTTACATTTATGTAAATATATGTACTTTATACTCTTTACATTTATATAAATATATGTACTTTATACTCTTTACATTTATATAAATATATGTACTTTATACTTTTTACATTTATGTAAATATATGTACTTTATACTCTTTACATTTATATAAATATATGTACTTTATACTCTTTACATTTATGTAAATATCTGTACTTTATACTCTTTACATTTATGTAAATATCTGTACTTTATACTCTTTACATTTATATAAATATATGTACTTTATACTCTACATTTATATAAATATATGTACTTTATACTCTTTACATTTATATAAATATCTGTACTTTATACTCTTTACATTTATATAAATATATGTACTTTATACTCTTTACATTTATATAAATATATGTACTTTATACTCTTTACATTTATATAAATATATGTACTTTATACTCTTTACATTTATATAAATATATGTACTTTATACTCTTTACATTCTCAGAATAGACTCATTTCTTTGTCATAAATCATGAATTGTGACTCTATCATAATTTTGACTTTTTATCTCATAATTATACTTTTTGTTTTTAATCTCCTATTCATGACTTTTGAATTTTTCCTAAATGTTCTGTCCGTACTCACTACACCAGTACCATGACCCAATAAAACACATCATCTACACACTAACATTTAAAGGCTTTATTTTTGGATATTTTTCTGTTTTTTGTTGTTATTGTTTCTTAATCACTTTTATTTCATCCATAGGAGAAAAAAATGCAGTTTTACTTTGTACTTTATTACAGTTGAGAAGTTGTACTTTTTTTACTTTTACTTCAGTAAAGCAGTTGAATCAGTACTAGTACTGCAGTACTTTAAACACCTCTGCTATATTGAATACTTTGCTTTCGGTGTCTGGCGTTTGTGAAATGAAGTGTCCAGACTGTCCTAAAACACTTTCCTCTAATAGAGCGAACTGAGCATGTGCAGACTGGACGACCTCTTCTGATGGAGGGAAATTGTTTGTAACTGTTGCTGACAGAGCGACTGTGTGGGTCAACGTGTTTTACACCAAACACTTACAGCCACTCAACCAAACGACACACTCATGTGACGGCGTTTACGCCCAGAAGCGCCGCAGACGTACGCGGACGACAGAAACCACGGTAATCTGATGACTCACTGCAGCTCAGATCCTGTTGAACCTGCGCTAATCTGACTGAGCACAGACGTCTGAAGGTCACATGACAGCGACTGGCTGACAGGTGTCACATGACCTACAGGCGTCACATGACCTACAGGCTTGTTTGGACCCCCCCCCCCCCCCCCAAGATGTTTCATCATGACCACCGTCATCTTATGCAAGAAGCTGAAACCACTGAGTGTTCAGTTAATTAAACCCCAGTGAGTTCAGCTGGAAAAGCAGCTGCAACAGCGTTTACAGTAGAGGTGCAGCAGCGTTTACAGTAGAGATGACACTGAGCAGAGTGTGGATGCAGCAGCGTTTGCTCACTGAAGCTTCTAATTGTTCAGCTAAAATTGAGGTTCTTACAGTTGTTACAATTGTTACAGTTGTTACAGTGGTTATAGTTGTTATAGTTGTTACATTTGTTATAGTTGTTACAGTTGTTACATTTGTTACAGTTGTTACATTTGTTATAGTTGTTACAGTTGTTACATTTGTTATAGTTGTTACAATTGTTACAGTTGTTATAGTTGTTACAGTTGTTACAATTGTTACAGTTGTTACAGTTGTTATAGTTGTTACAGTTGTTATAGTTGTTATAGTTGTTACAGTTGTTACAATTGTTACAGTTGTTATAGTTGTTACAATTGTTACATTTGTTATAGTTGTTACAGTTGTTATAGTTGTTACAGTTGTTACAGTTGTTATAGTTGTTACAGTTGTTACAGTTATTATAGTTGTTATAGTTGTTATAGTTGTTACAGTTGTTACATTTGTTATAGTTGTTACAATTGTTACAGTTGTTATAGTTGTTACAGATGTTATAGTTGTTACAATTGTTACAGTTGTTATAGTTGTTACAATTGTTACAGTTATTATAGTTGTTACAGTTGTTACAGTTGTTACAGTTATTATAGTTGTTACAGTTGTTATAGTTGTTATAGTTGTTACAGTTGTTATAGTTGTTATAGTTGTTACAATTGTTACATTTGTTATAGTTGTTACAGTTGTTACAGTTATTATAGTTGTTATAGTTGTTATAGTTGTTACAGTTGTTACATTTGTTATAGTTGTTACAATTGTTACAGTTGTTATAGTTGTTACAGTTGTTACAGTTGTTATAGTTGTTACAATTGTTACAGTTGTTATAGTTGTTACAATTGTTACAGTTATTATAGTTGTTACAGTTGTTACAGTTATTATAGTTGTTACAGTTGTTATAGTTGTTATAGTTGTTACAGTTGTTACAGTTGTTATAGTTGTTATAGTTGTTATAGTTGTTATAGTTGTTACAGTTGTTACATTTGTTACAGTTGTTACATTTGTTATAGTTGTTACAGTTGTTACATTTGTTATAGTTGTTACAATTGTTACAGTTGTTATAGTTGTTACAGTTGTTACAATTGTTACAGTTGTTATAGTTGTTACAGTTGTTACAGTTGTTACAGTTGTTACAGTTGTTATAGTTGTTATAGTTGTTACAATTGTTACATTTGTTATAGTTGTTACAGTTGTTATAGTTGTTACAGTTGTTACAGTTGTTATAGTTGTTACAGTTGTTACAGTTATTATAGTTGTTATAGTTGTTATAGTTGTTACAGTTGTTACATTTGTTATAGTTGTTACAATTGTTACAGTTGTTATAGTTGTTACAATTGTTACAGTTATTATAGTTGTTACAGTTGTTACAGTTGTTACAGTTATTATAGTTACAGTTGTTATAGTTGTTATAGTTGTTACAGTTGTTACAGTTGTTACAGTTGTTATAGTTGTTATAGTTGTTATAGTTGTTACAGTTGTTACATTTGTTACAGTTGTTACATTTGTTATAGTTGTTACAGTTGTTACATTTGTTATAGTTGTTACAATTGTTACAGTTGTTATAGTTGTTACAGTTGTTACAATTGTTACAGTTGTTATAGTTGTTACAGTTGTTACAGTTGTTATAGTTGTTACAGTTGTTATAGTTGTTATAGTTGTTACAATTGTTACATTTGTTATAGTTGTTACAGTTGTTATAGTTGTTACAGTTGTTATAGTTGTTACAGTTGTTACAGTTGTTACATTTGTTATAGTTGTTACAGTTGTTACATTTGTTATAGTTGTTACAATTGTTACAGTTGTTATAGTTGTTACAGTTGTTACAATTGTTACAGTTGTTATAGTTGTTACAGTTGTTACAGTTGTTATAGTTGTTACAGTTGTTATAGTTGTTATAGTTGTTACAATTGTTACATTTGTTATAGTTGTTACAGTTGTTACAGTTATTATAGTTGTTATAGTTGTTATAGTTGTTACAGTTGTTACATTTGTTATAGTTGTTACAATTGTTACAGTTGTTATAGTTGTTACAGTTGTTACAGTTGTTATAGTTGTTACAATTGTTACAGTTGTTATAGTTGTTACAATTGTTACAGTTATTATAGTTGTTACAGTTGTTACAGTTGTTACAGTTATTATAGTTGTTACAGTTGTTATAGTTGTTATAGTTGTTACAGTTGTTACAGTTGTTATAGTGTTATAGTTGTTATAGTTGTTATAGTTGTTACAGTTGTTACATTTGTTACAGTTGTTACATTTGTTATAGTTGTTACAGTTGTTACATTTGTTATAGTTGTTACAATTGTTACAGTTGTTATAGTTGTTACAGTTGTTACAATTGTTACAGTTGTTATAGTTGTTACAGTTGTTACAGTTGTTACAGTTGTTACAGTTGTTATAGTTGTTATAGTTGTTACATTTGTTATAGTTGTTACAGTTGTTATAGTTGTTATAGTTGTTACAATTGTTACAGTTGTTATAGTTGTTACAGTTGTTACAGTTGTTATAGTTGTTACAATTGTTACAGTTGTTATAGTTGTTACAGTTGTTATAGTTGTTACAGTTGTTACAGTTATTATAGTTGTTATAGTTGTTACAGTTGTTACATTTGTTATAGTTGTTACAATTGTTACAGTTGTTATAGTTGTTACAGTTGTTACAGTTGTTATAGTTGTTACAATTGTTACAGTTGTTATAGTTGTTACAATTGTTACAGTCATTATAGTTGTTACAGTTGTTACAGTTGTTACAGTTATTATAGTTGTTACAGTTGTTATAGTTGTTATAGTTGTTACAGTTGTTACAGTTGTTATAGTTGTTACAATTGTTACAGTTGTTATAGTTGTTACAATTGTTACAGTTGTTATAGTTGTTACAATTGTTACAGTTATTATAGTTGTTACAGTTGTTACAGTTGTTACAGTTATTATAGTTGTTACAGTTGTTATAGTTGTTATAGTTGTTACAGTTGTTACATTTGTTACAGTTGTTACAGTTGTTACAGTTGTTATAGTTGTTACAGTTGTTATAGTTGTTATAGTTGTTACAATTGTTACATTTGTTATAGTTGTTATAGTTGTTACAGTTGTTACAGTTGTTATAGTTGTTATAGTTGTTATAGTTGTTATAGTTGTTATAGTTGTTACAGTTGTTACATTTGTTACAGTTGTTACATTTGTTATAGTTGTTACAGTTGTTACATTTGTTATAGTTGTTACAATTGTTACAGTTGTTATAGTTGTTACAGTTGTTACAATTGTTACAGTTGTTATAGTTGTTACAGTTGTTACAGTTGTTACAGTTTTTACAGTTGTTATAGTTGTTATAGTTGTTACAATTGTTACATTTGTTATAGTTGTTACAGTTGTTACAGTTGTTATAGTTGTTACAGTTGTTACAGTTATTATAGTTGTTATAGTTGTTATAGTTGTTACAGTTGTTACATTTGTTATAGTTGTTACAATTGTTACAGTTGTTATAGTTGTTACAGTTGTTACAGTTGTTATAGTTGTTACAATTGTTACAGTTGTTATAGTTGTTACAATTGTTACAGTTATTATAGTTGTTACAGTTGTTACAGTTGTTACAGTTATTATAGTTGTTACAGTTGTTATAGTTGTTATAGTTGTTACAGTTGTTACAGTTGTTACAGTTGTTATAGTTGTTATAGTTGTTATAGTTGTTACAGTTGTTACATTTGTTACAGTTGTTACATTTGTTATAGTTGTTACAGTTGTTACATTTGTTATAGTTGTTACAATTGTTACAGTTGTTATAGTTGTTACAGTTGTTACAATTGTTACAGTTGTTATAGTTGTTACAGTTGTTACAGTTGTTATAGTTGTTACAGTTGTTATAGTTGTTATAGTTGTTACAATTGTTACATTTGTTATAGTTGTTACAGTTGTTATAGTTGTTACAGTTGTTATAGTTGTTACAGTTGTTACATTTGTTATAGTTGTTACAATTGTTACAGTTGTTATAGTTGTTACAGTTGTTACAGTTGTTATAGTTGTTACAATTGTTACAGTTGTTATAGTTGTTACAATTGTTACAGTTATTATAGTTGTTACAGTTGTTACAGTTGTTACAGTTATTATAGTTGTTACAGTTGTTATAGTTGTTATAGTTGTTACAGTTGTTACAGTTGTTATAGTTGTTACAGTTGTTATAGTTGTTACAGTTGTTACATTTGTTATAGTTGTTACAATTGTTACAGTTGTTATAGTTGTTACAGTTGTTACAGTTGTTATAGTTGTTACAATTGTTACAGTTGTTATAGTTGTTACAATTGTTACAGTTATTATAGTTGTTACAGTTGTTACAGTTGTTACAGTTATTATAGTTGTTACAGTTGTTATAGTTGTTATAGTTGTTACAGTTGTTACAGTTGTTATAGTTGTTACAATTGTTACAGTTGTTATAGTTGTTACAATTGTTACAGTTGTTATAGTTGTTACAATTGTTACAGTTATTATAGTTGTTACAGTTGTTACAGTTGTTACAGTTATTATAGTTGTTACAGTTGTTATAGTTGTTATAGTTGTTACAGTTGTTACATTTGTTACAGTTGTTACAGTTGTTACAGTTGTTATAGTTGTTACAGTTGTTATAGTTGTTATAGTTGTTACAATTGTTACATTTGTTATAGTTGTTACAGTTGTTATAGTTGTTACAGTTGTTATAGTTGTTACAGTTGTTACAGTTATTATAGTTGTTATAGTTGTTATAGTTGTTACAGTTGTTACATTTGTTATAGTTGTTACAGTTGTTACAGTTGTTATAGTTGTTACAATTGTTACAGTTGTTATAGTTGTTACAATTGTTACAGTTGTTATAGTTGTTACAATTGTTACAGTTATTATAGTTGTTACAGTTGTTATAGTTGTTACAGTTGTTACAGTTGTTATAGTTGTTACAATTGTTACAGTTGTTATAGTTGTTACAATTGTTACAGTTGTTATAGTTGGTACAATTGTTACAGTTATTATAGTTGTTACAGTTGTTATAGTTGTTATAGTTGTTACAGTTGTTACATTTGTTACAGTTGTTACAGTTGTTACAGTTGTTATAGTTGTTACAGTTGTTATAGTTGTTATAGTTGTTACAATTGTTACATTTGTTATAGTTGTTACAGTTGTTATAGTTGTTACAGTTGTTATAGTTGTTACAGTTGTTACAGTTATTATAGTTGTTATAGTTGTTATAGTTGTTACAGTTGTTACATTTGTTATAGTTGTTACAATTGTTACAGTTGTTATAGTTGTTACAGTTGTTACAGTTGTTATAGTTGTTACAATTGTTACAGTTGTTATAGTTGTTACAATTGTTACAGTTATTATAGTTGTTACAGTTGTTACAGTTGTTACAGTTATTATAGTTGTTACAGTTGTTATAGTTGTTATAGTTGTTACAGTTGTTACATTTGTTACAGTTGTTACATTTGTTATAGTTGTTACAGTTGTTACATTTGTTATAGTTGTTACAATTGTTACAGTTGTTATAGTTGTTACAGTTGTTACAATTGTTACAGTTGTTATAGTTGTTACAGTTGTTACAGTTGTTATAGTTGTTACAGTTGTTATAGTTGTTATAGTTGTTACAATTGTTACATTTGTTATAGTTGTTACAGTTGTTATAGTTGTTACAGTTGTTACAGTTGTTATAGTTGTTACAGTTGTTACAGTTATTATAGTTGTTATAGTTGTTATAGTTGTTACAGTTGTTACATTTGTTATAGTTGTTACAGTTGTTATAGTTGTTACAATTGTTACAGTTGTTATAGTTGTTACAGTTGTTACAGTTGTTATAGTTGTTACAGTTGTTATAGTTGTTATAGTTGTTACAATTGTTACATTTGTTATAGTTGTTACAGTTGTTATAGTTGTTACAGTTGTTACAGTTGTTATAGTTGTTACAGTTGTTATAGTTGTTATAGTTGTTACAGTTGTTACATTTGTTATAGTTGTTACAGTTGTTATAGTTGTTACAATTGTTACAGTTGTTATAGTTGTTACAATTGTTACAGTTGTTATAGTTGTTACAGTTGTTATAGTTGTTATAGTTGTTACAATTGTTACATTTGTTATAGTTGTTACAGTTGTTATAGTTGTTACAATTGTTACAGTTGTTATAGTTGTTACAGTTGTTACAGTTGTTATAGTTGTTACAATTGTTACAGTTGTTATAGTTGTTACAATTGTTACAGTTATTATAGTTTTTACAGTTGTTACAGTTATTATAGTTGTTACAGTTGTTACAGTTGTTATAGTTGTTATAGTTGTTACAGTTGTTACAGTTGTTACAGTTGTTATAGTTGTTATAGTTGTTACAGTTGTTACATTTGTTATAGTTGTTACAGTTGTTATAGTTGTTACAGTTGTTACAGTTGTTACAGTTGTTATAGTTGTTACAGTTGTTATAGTTGTTATAGTTGTTACAGTTGTTACAGTTACAGTTGTTACAGTTGTTATAGTTGTTACAATTGTTACAGTTGTTAAAGTTGTTACAGTTGTTACAGTTGTTACAGTTGTTACAGTTGTTACAGTTGTTATAGTTGTTACAATTGTTACAGTTGTTATAGTTGTTACAATTGTTACATTTGTTATAGTTGTTACAGTTGTTATAGTTGTTACAGTTGTTATAGTTGTTACAGTTGTTACAGTTGTTATAGTTGTTACAGTTGTTACAGTTGTTATAGTTGTTACAGTTGTTACAGTTGTTATAGTTGTTACAATTGTTACAGTTGTTACAGTTGTTACAGTTGTTACAGTTGTTACAATTGTTACAGTTGTTAAAGTTGTTACAGTTGTTACAGTTGTTATAGTTGTTACAATTGTTACAGTTGTTATAGTTGTTACAGTTGTTATAGTTGTTATAGTTGTTACAGTTGTTATAGTTGTTACAGTTGTTATAGTTGTTATAGTTGTTACAGTTGTTATAGTTGTTACAGTTGTTACAGTTGTTATAGTTGTTACAGTTGTTACAGTTGTTAAAGTTGTTACAGTTGTTACAGTTGTTACAGTTGTTACAGTTGTTATAGTTGTTACAGTTGTTATAGTTGTTACAGTTGTTACAGTTGTTACAGTTACAGTTGTTACAGTTGTTATAGTTGTTACAATTGTTACAGTTGTTACAGTTGTTACAGTTGGTACAGTTGTTACAGTTGTTACAGTTATTATAGTTGTTATAGTTGTTATAGTTGTTACAGTTGTTACATTTGTTATAGTTGTTACAATTGTTACAGTTGTTATAGTTGTTATAGTTGTTACAGTTGTTATAGTTGTTACAGTTGTTATAGTTGTTACAGTTGTTATAGTTGTTACAGTTGTTACAGTTGTTATAGTTGTTACAATTGTTACAGTTGTTAAAGTTGTTACAGTTGTTACAGTTGTTACAGTTGTTATAGTTGGTACAATTGTTACAGTTGTTAAAGTTGTTACAGTTGTTACAGTTGTTACAATTATTACAGTTGTTATAGTTGTTACAGTTGTTACAGTTGTTACAGTTACAGTTGTTACAGTTGTTATAGTTGTTACAATTGTTACAGTTGTTACAGTTGTTACAGTTGTTACAGTTGTTATAGTTGTTACAGTTGTTATAGTTGTTACAGTTGTTACAGTTACAGTTGTTATAGTTGTTACAGTTGTTACAGTTGTTACAGTTGTTATAGTTGTTACAGTTGTTATAGTTGTTACAATTGTTACAGTTGTTATAGTTGTTACAGTTACAGTTGTTACAGTTACTGTAACATTTTACTCTACTTCTTTTTGTTATTTTTTAAATGTTCTTGATATTATTGCTCTGTATGTGGAACCTTAACTAAAGTCAGTTCCACAGCCTTAACTGTAGAATTATTGACCTTTGAACCTTCATCCCAGGGGCCACAGTGGAACCTTTGGCGGACCATATTTGGCCCCCAGGCCACATGTTTGAGGTTGACAGTGTTACCGTGGTGTTTGTATTCAGATGAGTGTGTGTGTGTTTGTGTAAATGGTAAATGGACTGCATTTATACTGCGCTTTACATTAGCCTCTCATTCACCCATTCACACACACTCATACACGAGTAGGTTTCTAAGGTCTAAGGTCAGTCCTACTGGGGGCCTAAGTCAGGGTTCAGTGTCTTGCCCAAGGACACTTCGACATGTGGACAGCCAGAGCCTGGACGCGAACCGCCAACCTCTTGGTCATTGGGCGACCCACTCTACCAACTGAACCACAGCCGCCCTGTGTGTGTGTGTGTGCGTGTCTGTGTGTGTGTATGGGGGGGGTCAGTTCTATTTCAGTTTGAGCAGATGCAGATCCTGGGTTGAAGCCATTTCTAATTTAAGGTCTTTTCACACCTGAAAGTACGAACCAAGGTTAATGTTTGTTTTACATCGTCTGCATTTGATCCAATTAGTTTGAACTTCACTTTAGGAGCAGAGTGTTGATGATGTCATCAGTCTGTGGACGCTTCTGCTACAGCCTGAGGGTCACACCTGCCAACGACTCAACTGGAAGGAACTAGTTCTATTATACACATTGTATAATATAACTAGTTATGTACTAGATATATACTTTATACTCTTTACATTTATATAAATATATGTACTTTATACTCTTTACATTTATATAAATATATGTACTTTATACTCTTTACATTTATATAAATATATGTACTTTATACTCTTTACATTTATATAAATATATGTACTTTATACTCTTTACATTCTCAGAATAGAATCATTACTTTTTCAAACTAGACAAACTTATTTCATAATTATGCTTTTTTTTTTTTCTCCTATATATGACTTTTTATTTTTTCCTAAATGTCCCGTCCATACCCACTAAACCACTAAACTCAGTACGAGGGCATTAACAGAAACATCCACTAGTCGACACGTCGCTGCGTAAACACAGACCATCCCACGGCTGCTGCAGGTAAAACAGGGGGAGGGTCTGACCAAAGAAAACAGCACAGTGACCTGCACAATATGATGGTGGGTTTAAAAAACAAAAACACAAGTGTTCTGCATTTGAAGAGGAAAGTTATTTATATGAGCAGACGATGGTGTGTGGTTTAGGTACAGTGTACTATGTGTTCTCTAAACTGTTTATTTGTATTTTATATTCATGATCTAAACATGTTGTCTCTTCTACTTGTATTTTACAGCTTTTTTTAATCATGTCCAGGGGACGACAGATCAAATCTAGCCTTTGGGTTAATTCTAGCTTTTTTAACCATGTGTTTTATAACATTGCATTGTCCATTGTCTTTCAAATAACCTAAATAAATTAAAAAATTAACTAAACTAAATGTAAAAAGACAGAAAAGTAAATGTGGACAGTAAAACAGTTATTTTGAGCAGATAAAATCATCAAAGGATCAATCACATATGGACATATATGGACACATATGGACACATGTGGACACATATGGACACATGTGGACACATATGGACACATATGGACACATATGGACATATGTGGACACATATGGACACATATGGACACATGTGGACACATATGGACACATATGGACACATATGGACACATATGGACATATGTGGACACACATGGACGCATATGGTCACATATGGACACATATGGACATATGTGGACACATATGGACACATGTGGTCACATATGGACACATGTGGACACATATGGACACATGTGGACACATATGGACACATATGGACATATGTGGACACACATGGACGCATATGGTCACATATGGACACATATGGACATATGTGGACACATATGGACACATGTGGTCACATATGGACACATATGGACACATGTGGACACATATGGACACATATGGACACTAGAGCTGGGCAAAAAATCGATTTAGATTTAAAATAGAGTTTTATGGCAAAATCGATTCATATTTTAGGAAAATCGTGCAATCCGATTCACCCCCCCCCCCCACCCCCCCCCCCCACACACACACACACACACATTTTTCCCCACTTTTTTTCCTCGTAAAAAGAAAACCACGAACCACGCTTCTTTCCGTAATGTGTCACCCCAGGCCCCGCCTACGAGCGGTACGACCAATCTGTTCACACATCTGAAGCGAAAGCAGAACTCTGCAAGTACTTCCTCAAAATGTTCAACAAACACTGAAAGCTTTTCTCACACACCTCATCAGAGTCCTGCTCGGTTCTGATTTTGACATACCGCAACCGCCCGTACTCATCATGTTTAAACTCGTATCCGACCCGTTTTCCGCCGAAAAAAAAAATCTGCATCCGAACCAACCCGCTATAAATGAACCCGATATCCGACCCGAACCCGAAAGAAAATGTCAGATAGCCAAACTTAAATACAAACATTTATTGCCATGAATAAACTGAACAGTGACATAGCCAAGGCAGAGCCAAATAAAAATGTTATTAACCTTTTAGCCTATGAACCACAAATTAGACCCACGATCACCCACGTCCGACCGGAACCGAACCCGTATCCGACACAGCACAACATTTTTCACCCGTTTCGTGAAAATTTGCGGTTCACCCACGGGTACCCGAACCCGTGCAGGACTCTGCACCTTATGATAAACATGGAGCACTATGGGGAGCGATAACAGACACAATAACATCATATATCCAAAATATTGGTAACATGTTCAGGTTTATTGAAGTAGTTTGATTGATAATAAGGTTTTGTTTTATTTTGTCCTTACAAAGTAAAAATGTTACTAGTTTTATTTTTATCTTACTTTTGCACTACTACGTTTTTTACAATGTTTTTCATATAATATGAGTATTAATGTATATTGTTTTAGTTGTTAAAATATTTTAAGCTTTATTTTTTCCAACAAAATGTATCTTTTACACTATTTTTTTTGCACAGTTTTTCCTGTAACAGTGGTGGATATGTCTGGACTTACTACAGTTCATGTAGGCAAAGTCTCAGGTTGCAGTTGCACCTTTTGTACAACTGATTTATTATTTACACTTATTTGTAGAAGTATTTTTGTTTTACATGTTATTTAATTTTTAAAAAAAGAAGACGAAAGAAACCATGTTTCTAGTGTTTTCATTTTCATTTAGCCCACGTGGGAAAAAAAATCGTATCGTGAATCGAGTTTTTTGGGAAAAAATCGGAGATTTTTTTAAAAGAGAAAATCGCCCAGCCCTAATGGACACATATGGTCACATATGGACACATGTTGACACATGTGGACACATGTGGACACATATGGACACATATGGACACATGTGGTCACATATGGACACATGTTGACACATGTGGACACATGTGGACACATGTGGACACATGTGGACACATGTGGACACATGTGGTCACATATGGACACATGTGGTCACATATGGACACATGTGGTCACATATGGACACATATGGACACATATGGTCACATATGGACACATATATGTCCATATGGACATATATGGAGAGTATTTTCTGGCAGCAGTACTTGTACTGTAGTACAGAATGTCAGAACCTCTGGGCTTTTCCAGTGACAGAAATGACACCTTAACTATCAACAGGGTTACATACACAGGTCTGACATGTAACACAATGTTTGAGCTCATCCTGGATATTACTGGTTCTTTGTACTTTATATTGATTATATTTATTTTCCATTAAACAGTACATCTTCATTCTGTATTGTGAGCACATTCTATATTCTATATGTAAACTAGACAAATGTGACAGGATGGAAAATAAGTCCTAAATCAGAAATTGTGGCTCACTATATCATCATTTTGAGATTTTTTCACATAATGTGGACTTTTTATCTCATATTTTTGAGTCTTTTCCTCATAATATTTACTTTAAATCTCATAATTTGCACTTTTTTCCTCATTTTGAAATGTTTTCTTCAGTTTCACTTGTTCCTCATACTTGTGACTTGCTGTGGTTTCGCCGCAGTGAAAGGTCTGAGGGGGGCGGGCCTTAAGCTGTTATTCTATAAATATTAATAAAGTACACTAGCCTGCCTGGAAGGAAGCTGACAGTTTGCTCATGTCACAAACTGGGCATCAATGTGACACGCCGTGAAAAGAGTGATGAGATGACAAAGAGGCGGCAGGATGACATTTAGTGACAGGCGTCATTTTTCAAGTATGAATGTCATCAGTGAGCGCAGGAGCACAGGGCGCCGCCACTGCCATACAAAACCTCAACGCTGCCCACTCTATATCTGCACAGCTTTAATAACATCCCTTTGTAAAAAATAACACGTTTGTGCAGAAGGTGCATATGTACGTGACTGTTGATGATGTATGGGTGATGACACTTCCTGTTGTCTAAACCCAGCACTGGTTGATTTATTTACACACATTCATGAAGAAATACAGATGTTTATTGAGTTGGAACCAGGACAAAATGCAGCTATGTTTAGTTTTTAAGTCTCCGACTTCAATTGCCTTATTACACAAAGAGTTATTATATGAGCACAAAAAAATAAACTGGAAGATAATGTCATTAAAACACTATAATAATGTAAACTTTTATTGTTTATACACAAATGGATAAATGTTTGATATAAATTGTAATAATATATAATAATAATAATAATAATAATAATAATAATAATAATAATAATAATAATAATAATAATAGTAATAATAACAAGTATTAATATTAATATTATATAACAGTGACATAATGAACAATAATGATAATAGTGAAAATGGTAATCATATTAATATATAATAATTTTTATTTCTTTATTATAATAGTAATAATAGTGATAGTGATCAACTATAATAATAACAGTGAAAATAATTATAAGAATCTTGATCTCCAGATATCAGAAGTGTTAATATTAATATCTATGGTTTACAGAAATGTATATTTTACTCTGGTGACTGGGCTGGAAAAAACAAACTCACACATACACACACACACACACACACACACACACACACACATATATATATATATATATATGTGTGTGTGTGTGTGTGTGTGTGTGTGTGTGTGTATATATATTTAAATGCAGATGGATGGAGAATATCCTCTAAATTATATTTGTCACAAACATGTATCCAGTCCAGATCTGTTCCACTTCTCATTACTTTTGCTCTGAAGTCCACAGGGCATTGAGATAAATGAACCACTATCATACATCACCTATTAGCTATTGTGTGACTGTTATTCCACACTCTGACTGCTTTATTATCTTCACATACACTTTGTATTAAACTGACAACTAGCCTCATGTGTGACCTGTTTTAATACAATACAATAAAGTAAAATATTAAAAATATTTTGCCATGAACACAATAACACTTATTTAAGCAGAAAAAATCTGAAAAGTTTGTTTAGCCGTTTCAGACTTTGCCAACCCTACACCTTCATCTCTTTCCACTTGGAAGTTGCCAAATTGCAGAGATTGAAATCCTATAACTCGATATACTTTCTTATTGCTTTACACAAGCCATTCTTCCAAGCTGGGAGAATGTGTCCAGTAGATACCAGGAACAACATCAGAGATCTGTGGAGAAAAGAACGCATTGTTAGGAACAGCTAAGAACCTGCACAGAACCCTCAGGCTCCCAGACCTCTGGTAGAGGACCCGAGTCTGAAGGAGACACCGCCCAGGTGGGGCCAGAGGAACGTATATATATATATATATATATATATATATATATATATATATATATATATATATATATATATATATATATATATATATATATATATGTATGTATGTATATATACACACAATGGTTGGGCAAGATTATTGTAATCACCTTGTGTTTGTGTGTGGACAGTGTAGTGTGGACAGTAGTGTGGACAGTAGAGTGGACAGTAGTGTGGACAGTGTGGTGTGGACAGTAGAGTGAACAGTGTGGTGTGGACAGTGTGGTGTGGACAGTAGTGTGGACAGTGTGGTGTGGACAGTGTGGTGTGGACAGTGTGGTGTGGACAGTAGAGTGGACAGTAGTGTGGACAGTGTGGTGTGGATAGTAGTGTGGACAGTGTGGTGTGGACAGTAGAGTGGACAGTAGAGTGGACAGTGTGGTGTGGACAGTAGTGTGGACAGTGTGGTGTGGACAGTAGTGTGGACAGTGTGGTGGGGACAGTAGTGTGGACAGTGTGGTGTGGACAGTAGTGTGGATAGTAGTGTGGACAGTGTGGTGTGGACAGTAGTGTGGACAGTGTGGTGTGGACAGTAGAGTGGACAGTGTGGTGTGGACAGTAGTGTGGACAGTGTGGTGTGGACAGTAGTGTGGATAGTAGTGTGGACAGTGTGGTGTGGACAGTGTGGACAGTAGTGTGGACAGTGTGGTGTGGACACTAGTGTGGACAATGTGGTGTGGACAGTAGTGTGGACAGTGTGGTGTGGACAGTAGTGTGGACAGTGTGGTGTGGACAGTGTGGTGTGGACAGTAGTGTGGACAGTGTGGTGTGGACAGTAGAGTGAACAGTGTGGTGTGGACAGTAGTGTGGACAGCGTGGTGTGGACAGTAGTGTGGACAGTAGTGTGGACAGTGTGGTGTGTGTCTCAGCAGTCGCTGCCTTAAACTTATTGGACTTTATGTAGGGTGACCATCTGTCCGCATTTTGTCCAGAGAGACGGCTTTAACACTGGACTGCCTGGATGTCTGTCACATGTCCTCACTTTTTACATTTTGTCTTTAGGATGACATTTAAAAAAAAAATACCATCTTTCAAACTGGGACAGTCTTCACATTTTTGCAGATTTAAAATTGATGTATAAAATAAAATACTGCAGCGAAATAGCTGTGAGTGTGTCGCTGTCAGAGGTCAAAGGTCAGAGGTGACTGTATCATTCCTCTGTCTGGTCAGTGAGGGGCGCTAGTGAGTGGAAGTCAGTACCTGTGGACGTTAAACTGGTCACAAAAAAAATGAAAATGTAATGTAAAGACCGAACCCAACACTAAAAGACAAGTCTGTGGTGACGTCTTCTTCATTTTATTTAATCTCGTCTCGTCATCTGAACCCGCTTTATCCTCACTAGGGTCACAGGGGTCACTGGGGTTACAGGGGTCACTGGGGTCACAGGGGTCATCTCAGGGCTGAACATATATAGACAAACAATCACTGTCACATTCACACCTATGGACAATTTAGATTAACCAGTTAACTAGTTAACCAGTTAACCTAACAGTGCATGTGTTTGGATGGTGGGAGGAGCCAGAGTACCTGGAGAAAACCCACACAGACACGAGGAGAACATGTAAACTCCACACAGAAAGGTCTGGTTTGGGAATAGAACCAACAACCTTCTGTCTGTGAGGCACCAGTGTTAACTACTGCACCACCATGACACCCCCTTTCATTTATTTTTTTATTTCACTTTTCTTTCTTTTCTTAAACGGTAGAGCAAGTGGTCGAAAACATATGTTGTCTCCCATGGTCCAGGTACAGTGTACTATGTGTTCGCTAACAGTTTGTTTGTTTGTCATTTGTTACATTCATGATCTAAACATGTTTTCTCTTGTACTTGTATTTTACTGTTTTTATTTTACTACAGATTAAATCTAGCCTTTGAGCTAATTCTGGCTTTTTTAATTTTGTGTTTTATAAAATTACTAGCTAAATAAACTAAAAAATAAAGTAAAAAGTGAGGACACATGACAGTCCAGTGTCAGAGCCGTGGGTCCAAACCAAATGTGGACATATTCAGTTTCAGTTCAGTTTCAGTTTATTTGGAACAGACACAATCATCAAAGGATCAATCACATATGGTTCAATTTAACAGAAAACTCTTTGCTAACGTTAGCCTTTGTTTTGTTGGGGTTAAAATGCTGATGCTTGTGTCTCGTCAGTGGACATTGTTTGGTTACAGTGAACTTTAAATCCACTTGTTCATTGCTGGACAGACGTGCGTCCGTGTTGTTCCTCCGCTCATAATGTGATGATGTCATCACGACCCGTCAACTCGACTTCGACTTTATTGACAGATAAGTCGACTTGAAAAAAACTGAAGTAGTTAAAGCCCTCATGTGGAGTCTTTTCCAAAGGTTCAGGATCCATATGTGAAGGAGATTTTTGATGCTTGTTGAAGCTGACCTTCATAAACTGATCCAGATGAATCATGGCATCGTGTTTTCTGAATATGTCTGTGTCATCAGCAAAGAAAAAAACAAATTCACTTTATTCAGCTGACCCTACTTTTTTTTTGGACACAATGTTGTTGAGTCTCGACCTGTGCTGTGTTCCAGTTCCAGTTCCAGTTTCCTTATCGTACCTACTTTGGGTTCTCAGGGTGTTCACGTTACACTTTTGGCGACAGAGGAGTGTACTTGGAAGTGTATGTTAAGGATTCAGTCAGCCATCTTGGGTGTGTGTTGGACAGCTAGTGTTCTGGAGCTGCTCAAGCTCAGAAAGTCATCACTAAAGTAAAAAGAGTGTATGATTTCTGGACAGAATTTCCAAATATCTACATAAGGCTACATTAACCCTAGCAGGTGCGATCCTATTATCAACCCTATTATGATTATGTCTGTTGTTTTGGTAACATTTTAAGAATAGGCTTCAGACCTCACAAAATAAATTAGTACGGTTCATACTGGATCATACTGGATCATACTGGATCATACTGGATCATACTGGATCATACTGGATCTGCCCCCAACATCTCACGATCCTCTCCACTTTCAGAGGGTGGGATGGTTGACAGCAGAGGATAGAGTCAAATTGATCAAAACATTAGATCAATTTTATCAACTATCAACTTTTTTTTAAGTTTATAACATTATAAATGGAGATTTCCTTAAATATTTAAGGATGTTTTCAGTAGAGTGACAGATGTTCACAGTTAATCCACTAGAGGAGGTTCCTCCAGTTCAAACTAAAGCTAATGTAAAGACAACTGCTAACGCAGATGGTTTTAAACGTGCTCTGAAAACATGGATTACAGATCAGTCAGTGAAGTTGTGACAGTTTTAATATGAATATGATGTGAAACGTTGGTGTGGAGTCGACTTTTACTAGTTCACAGTAGGGTTGTCAAAAAAATCGATTTTAGATACTAAATCGATATTGACAGGCATCAACGCGGTCAGCTCTGGCACAGCCATAATGCCGGCGTGTAAGTTAAAGTCTCTTTTTTTCTCCAGCTGCCTCTGACAGCACACGGGATGACGCCAGTGCGACCACAGACCTATACACTATTTCTATAGGTCTGTGATTGGACCATCCGATGTAACTTTGCTTTTAAAGGCCTCGATATAGTCGAACATCTATGCGCGCGGGCAGCAGACAGGCGGTAGCGCATAGTATCACGTTACCACCACGGAGGCCACCGTGAGCATGTCAGCCTATCATTTTTGACGTGCGCGCTGCTAGTCCCGCAAGGGGTCCGCGGTGGTCACATGATGCAATACGCTGCCGCCCGCGCACATAATGGCTCGACCATAAAGAGGCTTACAGTTAGCACTGCAGAAGGGCTAGAGCAAAAAGATAGGCCTACCTTAACTTACCAAGAGATAGACATGCATTTATTCTGCACCCGCACTCACGACCTTTTTTTTTTAGCAGTCCACATCTCCAGTATCAAAATTAGTATCGAGTATCGAGTATTATCCTTAGTATCGGTATCAAGTTGGAAATTTTAGTATCGTGACAACCCTAGTTCACAGCCTGTGGAAAATGTCAGGTTGTTTGCGACTAATGTGTTGTGGAAGTGGGTGAAATGAGTTGAAAGGAGCAGAAAGAAAGACTATAATAATTAGTTGGGGCAGTGAACCGCCCCAACCCAACTCCCACCAGCTCGACCCCCTGTACCTCTTCTGAATGTGGCCCGTCTGGGGACGGGTCTCATGACCTGACACCGACTGGAGAGAGAGACCGGCTGTCAACAACTGCCCCTGTTTTTATTTTCCCCAATTCCCATTCATGAGCAAATGAACACCACATATACAGTCCCAGATGAACCCCCCAACAGGGAAACAGAAAAGGTCACATGGACTGAACCATTTGAAATGTTCACTTAGTGATTTGAGCCTTATTTATGTTATTGATGTGGGAATGAGGGTCACAACATCCAACGCAAGCTTATCTGTGGAAGAACCCCCCCCCCCCTGTTTTTTTGATAAATCGCACCATGTGCATCATCAACACCAAATATGTGCGTCATGGCAACCAGACCAGGAACATGTGCAGATCAACAGGAAAAATATTAGAGGAATGTTGGAGGGATTATTGAATTTAAAATGAAGATCAGAATATTATTATTCTGAATTCATTTTAATAGTGAACTAGAAAAACCTCCTCCAAGGCAGACCCCCCCCCTTCGAATGAAGAGAGGTCTGTGTTTTTGCCAGAGTTTGTCTGTCTGCCTGTCTGTCTGTCTGTTACTCAAAAAGGATCTTGATGACATTTTCAGGGTAGGTTGGTAACGGGCAGATCTGGACATGATTCGATTCTAGTGGTGATCGGGGGGGGGGGCAAGGTCAAGATAACTCAAAAACTTATGGATTGATTTTGATGACATTTTCAGGAAGTGTCACAAGGAAGAAATGATTCAATTTTGGTGGTGATCCAGAAGAGATCCTGGATTCTGGATCACTTTGAAACTTTACATTGCAGTAAATGGAGAAAACATTTCAAAGATCCAGATCTGCCCATGACCAACCTACCCTGAAAATGTCATCAAGTTCCATCCATCACGTTTTGAGTTATCTTGCTAACTAACAGACAGACAGACAGACAGACAGACAGACAGACAGGTACATAACCTCCTTGGTGAAGGTAATTATCATTTTCAATTGGAGTTAGGTGTTTACATGCTTCATCTGAAAGAGGAACGAACCTTTATTCTGGATTAAACAGGAATAAAAACTGTCCTGTAAACAGGTGGAATGACACAAAAGTCTATGAAGGTGGTGGATAAATCATATTTTCACCTGTAAATAATTTCTTAGAGATGAAAATGGCTCATGACAGCGATATAACGTAACTAAAAATAAACCTGTGGGTTCATCAGACTGTTCTTTCAAATCAAATCCAAACAGCAGTTGTTGTTAGAACGGGACGAGTGAAAATATAAAACACTGGTCACTTTAAGTCCTTTTGTCACAAAAACACAACTTTTTTCTGGTATGACCCTAAAACTCCTTTGTACTTGTACTTGTACTTGTACTGCGACATTATTATTACTATATCTAATGGAAGGGTTGTGATGACCCACTTAGTTATTCCCTCACGTTTTGGCGCTATAACTCATGTGTGGACAAAGTGTTAGGATGAAAAACGCTTTTGCATTTCCACAGACATGACTGAAGCCTTGTTCTCTCAGCTCACACTTTCCAAAGCATTTATATTAATGGTGTTTCACACCCAGTGAGGAGATAATTCCTATGTGGCTAGGTGTAAAATTGAGCAGCTTTGATGTTAAGCGGTTTATTTAAGATTCAAGATGAGGGTGTTAATTAGTTGACAAAAATCTTTTTGGCTTTAGGAGCTTTTTTATCCTCTAATCCCTCTGGTCTGAGTCAGGTTGCTTCGTTTAATTTCAAAGAAAAGTGTTAAGATAAAAACTATAGTTAAGATATGTGACCCACCACCAGTAAACCAGGCATAAGTGTGTGTAAATCCAAACAGAGTTATGTGTGTATCTTGGTAGAGTGGAAACTAAGGTTTAAGATGGTGAAAAAATGATGTTTCTATCACAAGTAGAACCAAAGTTATGGTCATTTTAATATCCACATTTGGACATATTTTACAATTTGCATATTTTTAGATATTGTCCGTTAAAGTTTTGGACTGTTTTGGTTCAAGGTTCAAGGTTCAAGGTTTATTTAGTGTCCCCGAGGGGCAAATTTGGGATGCAGCATCGTAGGCATTCATTCATACAAAAAACAGGATATACACACAGCAAAAAAAAAAAAAAAAAAACCAGAGGTAAAAATACTAAAGTGCACGTTACTTAAGGTGCAAACCAAAGTGAATTAACCATTCCATCCGGGAGCACGTTTGTCTAGTTAAAAGTTAAAAGTTAAAAGTTAAAAGTTAAAAGTTAAAAGTTAAAAGTTGTTTTGGGGTAGGAAGTCCTTAGCAACGCATAATAATTTGTATCCGATTGACACAAATTGTTGACAGATGTTAAAGGACACTCTGATGGACATGTCACAGAAGTTTTATATATTATAATAATAGGACAGAAGTGTGACGTATTATAATCATTTGGCTTACACCATTGGACAGAACATTCAATATAAGCTTTTACCTCGTACCAAACACTTGGGTGTTTACCCACGGAACGGAGATTGTTTTGTTCGGCGAAAAGAGGTGGAAGTCGTCTTTGTCTTTGCTCAGCAATACCTGAACTTTTGTCACCGCTTAAATAATTGACTCAATAAACACCTTTATTGATTGGATTTCAATGTAATGACCACAGGAAGTGAACATAGAGGTGTTAAGGTACCGTTTTTTGATAAGGTGTAAACACTAATAACAAATCACCTTCCAGCCTAAATTTGGCTGTAGCTCTGAACGGCTCAGTGCGACTTATGCCTGGTTTCGTGGTGGCGGGTCACACATGTCAGGCGGGCGCCATACCTGCATCCCTTTTATTTTCATCATTCCATTTTCTAATGTGGCTTGGATAACACGGGAAACTGCTTATGTGGGTCTTTGTAACTAGGTTGTTCAGTTTGGGAATAAGCCATTTATAATGCATCCACTGTCAAAGAAATAAATATATAACATAAGTTGAGAATGGGTGGTATTAGTAATGATGACGGCGGCTCAGCGAGCAGCAAAACCTAGGGACGGCTGTAGAAAGTGAACACAAAGACTCATCCTACCGTCTTTAACCTGTGGGGATTTTTAGTTTGACTCCAAAAGTGTTTTGTCAGTAAATGCAGCACACGAAGCAAAGCGTCTTACAAGAGAAAATATATAGGCACATTAAAAGCCTAATCCATTGTGTAGTGTACGTGCTCTCCTCTAAAAGTCCTGGTGTATCCTTTATGACCCGTGTTCATCACACTGGAGCGTTTACTGTGTGAACAATGAGCAGCTGTGAACACACAAAGAACTGGTCTGGTCCTGGCTAAACCCGTACCTTTATTAGACTGGTCCGGTCCTGGCTAAACCCGTACCTTTATTAGACTGGTCCGGTCCTGGCTAAACCCATACCTTTATTAGACTGGTCCGGTCCTGGCTAAACCCCTACCTTTATTAGACTGGTCCGGTCCTGGCTAAACCCGTACCTTTATTAGACTGGTCCGGTCCTGGCTAAACCCGTACCTTTATTAGACTGGTCCGGTCCTGGCTAAACCCCTACCTTTATTAGACTGGTCCGGTCCTGGCTAAACCCCTACCTTTATTAGACTGGTCCGGTCCTGGCTAAACCCCTACCTTTATTAGACTGGTCCGGTCCTGGCTAAACCCGTACCTTTATTAGACTGGTCCGGTCCTGGCTAAACCCGTACCTTTATTAGACTGGTCCGGTCCTGGCTAAACCCGTACCTTTATTAGACTGGTCAGGTCCTGGCTAAACCCGTACCTTTATTAGACTGGTCAGGTCCTGGCTAAACCCGTACCTTTATTAGACTGGTCCGGTCCTGGCTAAACCCGTACCTTTATTAGACTGGTCCGGTCCTGGCTAAACCCGTACCTTTATTAGACTGGTCCGGTCCTGGCTAAACCCCTACCTTTATTAGACTGGTCCGGTCCTGGCTAAACCCCTACCTTTATTAGACTGGTCCGGTCCTGGCTAAACCCCTACCTTTATTAGACTGGTCCGGTCCTGGCTAAACCCGTACCTTTATTAGACTGGTCCGGTCCTGGCTAAACCCGTACCTTTATTAGACTGGTCCGGTCCTGGCTAAACCCGTACCTTTATTAGACTGGTCAGGTCCTGGCTAAACCCGTACCTTTATTAGACTGGTCAGGTCCTGGCTAAACCCGTACCTTTATTAGACTGGTCCGGTCCTGGCCAAACCCGTACCTTTATTAGACTGGTCCGGTCCTGGCTAAACCCGTACCTTTATTAGACTGGTCCGGTCCTGGCCAAACCCATACCTTTATTAGACTGGTCTGGACAGGTACCAAATCGTTACTTTGAAAACCATATTTAAATCAGTAATTTAAAAAGAAAAAAAATTACAACCAGAGACATACATGATTGAACTGTAACATCAAAATGTAACTGATTTACTTAACCACTGCAACTTAATAATAATAATAATAATAATAATAATAATAATAATAATAATAATAATAATAATAATAATAATAATAATAATGTATTACATTTCTATAGCACTTTTCAAGGTACCCAAAGCACTGTCCATTATTGACCCATTATTCATTCACTCTCACATGCTCCCTCTGATGGTGGTAAACTACATATGTATCCACAGTTGTTCTGGGACAGACTGACAGAGGACTGGTTGACAATTCGTGGCTATGGTCCCTCTGACCACCACCAAACATTCATACACCAGTGTGAGTGACAGAAGGCAGGAGGGTGAAGGGTTTTGCCCAACGACACAACGGACTGACTAGAAAAGAGCGGAATTTGAACCACCAACCCTTCGGGTTAATGGACAACCCACTCTAGCAAGTGTTGTCCTGACAGTCTTCTGTCAGGACAACAAGTCAAACAAGACAAAGTCTTCTTGTTTACAAAGTAAAAGCCCAGTAATTCTAATGTTCTATCGTAGTAGTCTAGTTTCACTCAATGTAACTTTTGTCTAGATTTCCATGAAACTGGTCGACCAATCACAGTGAAGTATAGAGTCAGAGGGCGGGACTAACAAAGTGATGCTGCAACGATTCGGAGAGAAACAACCGGAAACAACCACAGAAGAAGAACAACGGGTGTAGATTTCCTTTTATCACAGACAAGTGAAGAATGTGAGAAAATGTTTAAATTCTTTTTACAGAAGCGACAACAGTAAAAAAGACTAAAAAAAAAGCAGCACAACTTTCACAGCAGTTTTTCTGAAAAGCTCAGGCAACATCAGACATTTTAGGACGAAACAATCTTAAAAAAAAAAGGCCCGAGAAATCCTGGAGGGACTGAGTTATATTGGTGCCATTTAAGAGTGAAAGGAAAAGTGAGTAGTGTGCGATAATAAAGGTGTGTGTTGATGCTTGTCCAGAGTGGAAGCTGTTAAAACTGCAGAAGCATGTGTGTGGGTTTACAACACACTGTCCTAAAAGGTCCTGAACCTGTGGTGGAGGCGGTCCCATACGCTGGTCCTTATATCACACTGGCTTATGCTCTATATGATCCATCTACTGTGTAAATGATACAATCTTAAAAGGTCCAACATGTCCCCACATTAATGGATCAAGCCAAATGTCCACCCTCCAGTCATTGAAAATGACTTTGAAAGTGTCTAATGAGACCAGGTCTTTAACTTTCAGGTCATTTTCTGATTGGTTCTGAGGAAAGGCAGCTGCAAAGTTTAATGTCTTTCTACCTGGGTCCATTACGGGCCTTTAGGACCCAGATTACATGTGTTAGATTTGGACATTTATAGGAAGTGGACTAAAAATGGACAGATACCTTTGTCTAGGGGTGTCAAAGTCATTTTAGTTTAGTTCTACTTTCAGACTAGCCTAGCCACGCTATCCATATTTATTAATCTGACCCAACATTGGTTGAGAGAGATTATTGTAATTAGTGTGTGTGTGTGTGTGTGTGTGTGTGTTCCTATCTTTATACTGGTGTATGTACGTATGTGTGTGTGTGTGTGTGTGTGTGTGTGTTCCTATCTTTATACTGGTGTATGTACGTATGTGTGTGTGTGTGTGTGTGTGAATGGGTGAATGTGATGAATTGTAAAGTGCTTTGTGCTCCCACTAGTGCATGAAATGCACTTTATTACTACAGTCCTTTTACCATTGACTTTATGGGGACATTGATATGTTTACACAGTCACACCATGGGGACCTCTGACACTATGGGGACCAAAATTCAGGTCCCCACTAAATCCAATCCATTATTATTATTAATAAAATATAATATGGATCAGAGAACGTATGCTTAATGTCATAGTCAGCTTGTATTTGTCAGATATCCCACTTGTACTGTGAGTATTTGACTGCTGTTTAGTATGTACAACATGTGTAGTGTTGAATCAGTGATAGTTTTGCCACAGTCTGCGTACATGCAGAACACTTCAAACCCAGGGACTGTCCCCAGTGTCCACCCTGAAGACACTTCTACGACCAAGACCCTCGGCTTTTTAACCACTGAAAAGGCTTTTTATGTTTAAATACATGGAACCTATGGAAGCAGAGGTGGAACTAACAAAGTACAAGTACTTCCTTTACTCTACTTAAGTACAGTTTTTAGGTATCTGTACTTTACTGGAGTATTTTCTTTTCTGGAAACTTTTTACTTTTACTCCCCACATTTTTTTTTTTATAAATATCTGTACTTTATACTCTGACTCGAGTGCAGCACAAACTAATGACCACCTGCAGATGTGTTCTTTATAACAACACCTTTAAATCTATTCACAACCATCAGCCTCTGATTAAAACGACTGCAACTGACCACAGCTACTGCCTTTACTGGACTGGACGTTATTTTAAAGTATTTAGTATTTAATTTTCTGGTAACTTTTTACTTTTGCTCCCTACATTTTTTATATAAATACTTTATACTCTTTACATTTATATAAATATATGTACTTTATACTCTTTACATTTATATAAATATCTGTACTTTATACTCTTTACATTTATATAAATATATGTACTTTATACTCTTTACATTTATATAAATATATGTACTTTATACTCTTTACATTTATATAAATATATGTACTTTATACTCTTTACATTTATATAAATATATGTACTTTATACTCTTTACATTTATATAAATATATGTACTTTATACTCTTTACATTTATATAAATATCTGTACTTTATACTCTTTACATTTATATAAATATATGTACTTTATACTCTTTACATTCTCAGAATAGACTCATTACTTTTTCAAACTAGACAAATGTGACAGTATGATAATTAAGACTTAATCAGAAAATGAGAAATTGTGACTGACTACATCATAATTTTGACATTTTACCTCATGATTTAGAATTTTTTTTACCTCCCCTTTATGACTTTTGAATGTTTCCTAAATGTTCTGTCCATACCCACTAAACTCAGTACCATGACCCAATAAAACACATCATCTTCACTGTTAATGGATTTATTTTTGGATATTTTTGAAATGCTTAAATGAGTATTATTTCTTCCATAGCAAAAAAAAACAAACAAACATAAAAATGCAGTTTTACTTTATTACAGTTGAGAAGTTGTACTTTTTTACTTTTACTTCAGTAAAGCAGTTGAATCAGTACTTGTACTTTTTCCACACCACTAGCTGTACTTGTACTGCAGTACAGAATGTACTTTGACCACCTCTGGTTAGTGAAGCAGCGACACTTCAGCAGCATTTGTATGCGTTTGCATCACATTTAATATTTCTGTTTGTGACTCAGTACTTTGATGGAGGTGGTACTAGAAATATGAGCTCATAGTACCCACTCCATCCTTGTTCTCACACAGTGCTAATGCAACAAAACAGTCCTAGTGAGGTGAAGGGCATCAGTCTGATGGTGTCGGTGGGAAAGAGACATGAATATTTGTACCAGGAGGCAGGATTTTCACAGATAACATCTGACGTCCATCAGCAGGATTACACTTAAAAATACTTGTGCAGCGTCATCAGTCTACAGATGAATGTGTTTGGATCCTGAGGACACGTCTTCATTTGCATTAAAGGGAATTAAAGGACTAAGTTAACTGTACCCAGAACACCAGCCTCAGTTCTTCTGCTTTACTTCTACTGCTGCAGCACCTCCAACTTACATGTTTTTGTAAGGCCCTCTGAGACGACTTTGTTGTGATTTAGGGCTTTATAAATAAAATTGAATTGAAATTGAATTGAACAAGGGGTTTGACTTCTAATTTTGACATTTGAATATAATTGGAATATTATTTAAAAAAGAGAGACTATGCTAGAGAATATTAGGCAGCTGTTAATATTGGAACCTATATATGGTATCATTAGGAGGATTTATTATTTATTATTTTTTTTTTTTTGTTAAATATGTGACATCACTAATGTTTTCTCCCATGATATTTAGCAGCAGAATTTACTGGAACATCTAATGTTTTCTCTGTGTGTGACGCTTTCAAATGAGTTTTGAACATAACATCACTAGACCTCACAGTGTGACTGGTGTTTAAAAAACTGTTTTATTTTCTCTGTGACCGACTTCAGCCGGTGATCTACCAAGGTTTTTTTTTTGTTTTTTGTTTTTTGTTTTTACAAATTTTGCCACCCCTCGTCTTGACAAACCAAAGTTGTCAGAAGCAGAGGAGGAAAAACACATGTTGAACTTCCTGTTCAAAGCAGATGCCAGATTTTCCTGTTGCGTTTGTCGCAGTTGTCATAGCCGTCTATCGCAGGTTTGACAGGTGAAGACAATTATTTATAGGCTGGGCTGGAGCGCTGCAGAGTCTGCAGGACGGAGCTTCTTGATCTGCCTTGACTCCACAGTTGCATCAGTTTGTTTTGAATGTGCTGTGGCTAAGTTTTCTGGTAGAACATCAGCTTTTCAAAAAGCATCTGAAAAAAATGTAAAAAATAAAAACCCACCCTGTCCTGCAGAGGCTCAGGTGACACACAGGAAACTCACATGTTACATTACAGGTGATGGTGTAAGTATAACGTCAGCAGGTGAAAGCATTAGCAGCAGCAGCATTAGCAGCAGCAGCATTAGCAGAAGCAGCATTAGCAGCAGCATCATTAGCAGCATGAGCAACAGCAGCATTAGCATTCGCAGCATTAGCATTAGCATCATTAGCATTAGCAGCATTAGCAGCAGCATTAAATGGTAAATGTTCATCACTTCTATAGTTGTTCCACCTTCATGGTTCAAAGCTCTTTACATTAGCCTCACATTCACCCATTCACACACACTCATACACCAGTAGGTTTAAGGTTCTGTCAGTCCTACTGGGAGACTAACAAAGGGTTCAGTGTCTTGCTCAAGGACACTTGGACATGTGGACATGAACCGTCGCTGTTCTACAGGACAGGACAGCCGCCCCTGTTAATTGTAGAGAATATGTTGTCATCACATCCATTATAACCAATAGTTCACTACATAAACAATATATTTATTTAAACTAAATGCTTCTGCTAACACAGCATCTATGAACACTGTGGTGCTAGCTGCTAATGCTAACACAGCATCTATGAACACTGTGGTGCTAGCTGCTAATGCTAACACAGCATCTATGAACACTGTGGTGCTAGCTGCTAATGCTAACACAGCATCTATGAACACTGTGGTGCTAGATGCTAATGCTAACACAGCATCTATGAACACTGTGGTGCTAGCTGCTTCTAACTTTGCATTAGTGCCATCTACAGGATGGACGGTAGAACGCTGACAAAAATCTGTACCAGCGACAAAAAGATACTTCATAAGGTACGATACCTTGCATACCGCCCATTCCTAGATCCCAGGTTGTTTTTTGCAGTAAGTCGGTGTATTCCAGAAGACAAATGTCACACACTCAAACAATCAACACCACATGGTGTCGAGGAGGCTGTGGAGCTTTCCGCCCGAAGTGCCGCTGAGGCGCTGCGGTAAATGTGAAAATAAAAGAGCGTCCTGGTCCTGAAGGGTTAGGGTTCAGAAGAGTAGACAAGTACAGAAGTACAGAGGTATAGAAGTACAGAAGTATAGAAGTACAGGAGTACAGAAGTATAAAAGTATATAAGTACAGAGGTATAGAAGTATAAAAGTATATAAGTACAGAAGTATAAAAGTATATAAGTACAGAAGTATAAAATTATAAAAGTATATAAGTACAGAAGTATAAAAGTACAGAAGTATAAAAGTATATAAGTACAGAAGTATATAAGTACAGAAGTATATAAGTACAGAAGTATATAAGTATAAAAGTATATAAGTATATAAGTACAGAAGTATAAAAGTATATAAGTACAGAAGTATAAAATTATAAAAGTATATAAGTACAGAAGTATAAAAGTACAGAAGTATAAAAGTATATAAGTACAGAAGTATAAAATTATAAAAGTATATAAGTACAGAAGTATAAAAGTACAGAAGTATAAAAGTATATAAGTACAGAAGTATAAAATTATAAAAGTATATAAGTACAGAAGTATAAAAGTACAGAAGTATAAAAGTATATAAGTACAGAAGTATAAAATTATAAAAGTATATAAGTACAGAAGTATAAAAGTACAGAAGTATAAAAGTATATAAGTACAGAAGTATAAAATTATAAAAGTATATAAGTACAGAAGTATAAAAGTACAGAAGTATAAAAGTATATAAGTACAGAAGTATAAAATTATAAAAGTATATAAGTACAGAAGTATAAAAGTACAGAAGTATAAAAGTATATAAGTACAGAAGTATAAAATTATAAAAGTATATAAGTACAGAAGTATAAAAGTACAGAAGTATAAAAGTATATAAGTACAGAAGTATATAAGTACAGAAGTATATAAGTACAGAAGTATATAAGTACAGAAGTATATAAGTATAAAAGTATAAAAGTATATAAGTATATAAGTACAGAAGTATAAAAGTATAAAAGTATAAAAGTACAGAAGTATAAAAGTATAAAAGTATATAGACATTTGCTCTCATTCACATCCATCAGTTAAACTTGTGTTTTCTGGCTCATTTTCATTGGCTGTAGATCAGGGGTGTCAAAGGGGTCAGGGGTCACATTCAGCCAAATATGATCTGCAGTGGGACAGCTTTGTCTTTTTTAGTGTAAAAAGACAAAAAAAAACAAAAACATTTAATTATAAAAAATATTTATATAAACGTTTTTTTTTAAAGTGAATGAGTAATTTATTAATAAAAATAAGGTTAATTTGACCAATATTGTGCCTCAGTTTAATCCATATTATTTATTATGTGTTCTACAAAGACACTAAACTCTTAGTAACAGAAGCAGAAAATGGTTCAAATTATGTCTCATTTTCTTTTAAACATTTCAGTTTGTTCACATTTGTTCAGCTTTTTCATATTTTATTGTTCCAGGATAGTATTTTTTATTTTATTAGTTCATATTTTCTTAATTTTATTTAATTTTTTGCCCTAAAACAAAGACATACATTTGAAGTTGTCATTATTTACCAGCATACTGGATTTTTTTTTTTCACATTAAATGTTGAAAATATTGAGTCATTATTTTTTCTAGGTTATTCTGACTCCAGATCATATTTGTCTGTATGTGGAACCTGAAATAAAATCATTTTTCTACTTTGCAAATTCATTACACGGACTGGAATGGAACCATTAGTGGCCTGTATTTGGACCCCGGACCACATGTTTGAGATCCCTACTGTAAATGTAGATGCATGTACAAGCCTGAAATGTTGACGTTTGAGCAGAAACAGTGTCGTGTCGTGCACTGGCCCACACAGCTTGACCCACAGCGGGGATTATTTATGACCTCACGCCGCTTAGACTGATTGACTTTTTTATTGTTAATGTCAGTTCAAGGTCTGCATGTTGGTGTTTGGTGTAAAGAACCTTCTATATCTGCTGCTGTGGCTCCATTCATTCAAACCAAACTAGTTCTGTTTGGGGGTGGTCATGGCTCAGATGGTAGAGTGGGTCATCTAATAATAATAATAATAATAATAATAATAATAATAATAATAATAATAATAATAATGACGACGACAACGACGACAATAATAATGATGATGATGATGATGATGATGATGATGATGATGATGATGATGATGATGATGATGATGATGATGATGATGATGATAATAATAATAATAATAATAATAATAATAATAATAATAATAATAATAATATAGTGCTTTTCATGGCAGTCACAGATGCTTTACATGCAGTAAAAAAACAACAATAATCCAACTATAATAAAAACAAACAATAGAAAACAGAGCAATCACAAATTAAAATCAAATTAAATACTAATCAAACATTAAAAGCAATGTTGAATAAATTAGTTTTTAAAAAGGTGTTGAGGTCGTAACAGTGACGGATGGTCGGGGGGTTTCAGAGGTTTGGGGCGGCTACTGAAAAGGCTCCGCCTCCACCAGGTTAATAAGTAAGGGATAATGTATCGCACATGTGTGACTATCAAAAGAATTTACCCAACGGGACCGAACAGCTAACCTGAAGGTGAAGGGCTGTTGTTCTGCCCTGATGGGAAATATCTTTCGATAGTCACGTGTGGTTAATACATTATTACAGTTTATTAGTGCTACCCTAACGGGCTGGATCAAATAGCCGTTACAACGTAGTGAATATTTACTTTCACAGTGGCTGAACTACCTGCGGAGTGATACGGTACAGAGAATCTGAAGTGACAAACTGGTTGCCATTGGCAGTGGGTGTTAATGGGTTGCAGCTGTGACCTGCACCTGTGGGTGACCGCGGGCACCCGCTCACTTTGGGTCAGCCCACCCACCACTGGTGTCTCCATATGTAGTTCACTACGGTGGCCGACAGGGGCAAAGGCACCACATCGACAAAACACTGCAAACACAAATGATACAAATGATACAAATGATACAAATGATACAAATGATACAAATTATACAAATTATACAAATTATACAAATACAAATTATACAAATGGTACAAATGGTACAAATGGTACAATAACAGGAAGTACCAGCAAAAAGGTACAAACTCCCAAAATACTGCAAGACAGAAACACTGCTAATGTACTGCACCACAAAACCGAAGTTAACAAAATAAAAACTGAAGAAGAAGAAGAATGTCAGTACTTGTACTGCAGAACAGAATGTTAGTACTTGTACTGCAGTACAGAATGTCAGTACTTGTACTGGAGTACAGAATGTCAGTACTTGTACTGGAGTACAGAATGTCAGTACTTGTACTGGAGTACAGAATGTTAGTACTTGTACTGGAGTACAGAATGTTAGTACTTGTACTGCAGTACAGAATGTTAGTACTTGTACTGCAGTACAGAATGTTAGTATTTGTACTGGAGTACAGAATGTTAGTACTTGTACTGCAGTACAGAATGTTAATACTTGTACTGCAGTACAGAATGTTAGTACTTGTACTGGAGTACAGAATGTCAGTACTTGTACTGGAGTACAGAATGTTAGTACTTGTACTGCAGTACAGAATGTTAGTACTTGTACTGGAGTACAGAATGTTAGTACTTGTACTGGAGTACAGAATGTTAGTACTTGTACTGGAGTACAGAATGTTAGTACTTGTACTGCAGTACAGAATGTTAGTACTTGTACTGCAGTACAGAATGTCAGTACTTGTACTGCAGTACAGAATGTTAGTACTTGTACTGCAGTACAGAATGTCAGTACTTGTACTGCAGTACAGAATGTTAGTACTTGTACTGCAGTACAGAATGTTAGTACTTGTACTGGAGTACAGAATGTTAGTACTTGTACTGGAGTACAGAATGTTAGTACTTGTACTGCAGTACAGATTGTTAGTACTTGTACTGCAGTACAGAATGTTAGTACTTGTACTGCAGTACAGAATGTCAGTACTTGTACTGGAGTACAGAATGTTAGTACTTGTGCTGCAGTACAGAATGTTAGTACTTGTACTGGAGTACAGAATGTTAGTACTTGTACTGCAGTACAGAATGTTAGTACTTGTACTGCAGTACAGAATGTCAGTACTTGTACTGCAGTACAGAATGTTAGTACTTGTACTGCAGTACAGAATGTTAGTACTTGTACTGGAGTACAGAATGTTAGTACTTGTACTGGAGTACAGAATGTTAGTACTTGTACTGCAGTACAGAATGTTAATACTTGTACTGCAGTACAGAATGTTAGTACTTGTACTGCAGTACAGAATGTTAGTACTTGTACTGCAGTACAGAATGTTAGTACTTGTACTGCAGTACAGAATGTTAGTACTTGTACTGGAGTACAGAATGTTAGTACTTGTACTGGAGTACAGAATGTTAGTACTTGTACTGGAGTACAGAATGTTAGTACTTGTACTGCAGTACAGAATGTTAGTACTTGTACTGCAGTACAGAATGTCAGTACTTGTACTGCAGTACAGAATGTTAGTACTTGTACTGCAGTACAGAATGTTAGTACTTGTACTGGAGTACAGAATGTTAGTACTTGTACTGGAGTACAGAATGTTAGTACTTGTACTGCAGTACAGAATGTTAGTACTTGTACTGCAGTACAGAATGTTAGTATTTGTACTGGAGTACAGAATGTTAGTACTTGTACTGGAGTACAGAATGTTAGTACTTGTACTGC
>CM035795.1:3814229-3816729 GCA_020466265.1 Siphamia tubifer
AAAAATATCAACTCAAAATTTTCCGTCTATGTTTTAGAGCGAAAAAAAAAGTAAAAAAAAAAAAGATGTGATAAAAATGTTCACATCTACCAGCTGTCCTTTAAAACAATAAACCAACAGTGCTTCAGAAAACTAAATGCAATTTTAATAAGATTATCTATTACACATGTCAATTACAACGTATAGATTATTTATTAGTGGATCTACAAATACACAAAATATTTGATAACAGGCAGAACTGTGGACTTTTCAAAATGTTCATATTTGTTCAGGTTATTTGTGTTTTTGTGAAATGATAGTTTGCTTTATTGTAAACATGAAAATGTTTAAATTAAAAAGCAAAATGTAGAGTTGTGAGTATTTATAGGTTATTTTTATGATAGTATTTTACTGATCTGGCTCATTTTGATCTGTATGTGGAACCTGAAATATAATTATCAATATATTCACTATCATTTTTGTATTTCACAAATTTATCCCAGGGGCCAGACTGGACCCTTTCAGGGGCCGGATTTGGCCCCCGGGCCACATGTTTGACACCCCCGATCTAACACCTGCACAACATCTGGAGGCTGATTTCTCAGTACTATGGTGGATTACAGTGTAAATTTTCACACCATGGGGAGCTTAAACTCATTTGGGGCCTGAGATGGTCAAATGAATGAATGGTATTCAATGGTAAATAAATGTTAAATGGTATCTGGTTTGTCATGTGACCTGAATCACACACATGTTGTAGCTCAAATGATAATTATTGATGTTTCAGCTGCTTCTGGTAATGAACGGCTGATTCATCTGTGAGTAAAACCTGTTCATAATTTAAACTACACGACTGGAGAACATGTGACGTCACATCCTCCACTCACTGTAGTCTCTTACTAAGCCCACATAAAACTTAACCCACATAAAACCTAACCCACATAAAACCTAACGTCATCATAAACAGCTGCTCTGTCTATGACACAGTAAATATTTATTATTAACTTCTATCATATGTGAATTTCAGAGCACTGGTCAAATGGAACCAGAATTTCTCCATTCACTCCCATTCACATTTTTGGGAGCTAAGCACCCATGGACCGGAAGTAGAAGGGCGGGGCTTATCCTCTCCATTAGTACATACAACAAAGATATTAGACTCATTTCCTTTCTCTTTCTAACTTTTTCAGACAGACAAACAGATGAACTCTGGCACAAACATAACCTCCTTGTTGTCATTTATAGACAAAGAAAAAACTGAGAAGAAAATATGGAGTTATTTAATATTAATTACACTCTTCATCCCATGGGCCACATTGGAACTGTTGGGGGCCGCATTTGGCCCCTGGGCCGCATGTTTAAGACCCCTGATCTAACACAAAACAGTGATGATAATACTGTATTTTCGGGACTATAAGGCACACTTAAAAGACTTTAATTTTCTCTAAAAAGGACAGTGCAGCTTATGGATTAATTCTGTGCTTAGTGACGGGGAATTTAGACTTTTTAGTCTCATGATTTTGAGTTATAGTCCAAAAAAATAAACCATTCATTGACAGTGCACCTTATAGTGTTGAAAATACTATGATGATGATAATAATAATAATAATAATAATAATAATAATAATAATAATAATAATAATAATAATGATAATAATAATAATAATAATAATAATAATAATAATAATAATAATAATAATAATAATAATGATAATAATAATGATAATAATAATAATAATAATAATAATAATAATAATAATAATAATAATAATAATAATAATAATAATAATAATAATAATCTATTTTTTCCAGTAAATTGTGTTGGGTTTTTTTTTGCGGTGCAGGAGTGTTGGAAGTGGGTCCAGTGAGGGTTCTAAGGGAAAGCGCTGCTTCTTTCCAGACTTGTTAAACATAGAGATGGTGTTAACATGCTTTGTTCCGGCCCTGCTGCCCCACCCCCACCTCTGCACACGCTCAGATGCACCCCCCTTTCTCAGCCTTTCCAAACACAAGCTGAGGAAACCTGCAGCGTACGGCAGTGCACCCAGGTTGGCCCTGATTTCAGCCAGTGGAGGAGCCGGGGGGGGGGGGGGGGGGTGGCAGGGACAGGGGGGCCCAGGGGACACTCAGGTTACCAGCATCAAATCCTGCAATATTAGCAGGGCACAGTGAAATGACAGGCTGCCATCTGGAAGCCATGCTAACGCCAGCCTGGCCTCGCAGCGTTCAATCACACTGACCTCAATTAAGTGTTATTTGTCCACTATTTTTATTCACTTCTGCCTCCAGAACTTTCTGCCTGAAGAACAAACATATGCTTTAATGTGGCGTCATGTCCCCACACTGACGGACGGAGCTAGTGTCCTCTGGACAAGTGTCTCTATTAACTCTTTACCTGAATGAAACCACTCAACCTGGGGCACACATTACTACGATAACACACACACACACACACACACGCATATATATATATATATATAAAACTAAACACAGATTCTGTACACACCTCTTTTTTGAAGTT
>CM035795.1:3821729-3831729 GCA_020466265.1 Siphamia tubifer
ACCACAAGACACTAAAAGACTAAAACCAATGGCAACGTGTGACAAGATCTGCACGATACAGTCGCTGTGAAAAAGAAAGTATGTGATATATTAGGACTGATCATGATCTAAGATGGTGAGATCACACAGTGTAGGGACAGATGATAACATCCAAGGCAGAAGGATTGTTTTTTTTTCACACTGATGGATTCGTCCCAATTTGAATCCATTTACCAGAAGCCAAGTTATTAAAGCCATCTGCATTCAATATTCTGTCAGCAGCGTCATAAATAAGAGCACTCAGGAGAGCATCCATTTGGTTTATTTGTTAAAAATTAAATGTACTTAAGTACCACTGGTAGGAAACTTAAGGCCAGAGGACCAATCAGAACAGTCTCCAGAGGAAACACTAATGTCGCTTTTGAGACTCGTGCAGTTTTGTCTTTGTTCAACCACAGTTATTAAAGGTAGGGTAGGAGGTCACCCCCACCCATGCCTCTTTGTCAGCCCGCCCCTCAAAACCACACCTTCAAAAATACGTGAAGACACGCTGCTGTCGGGAGCGATCACGGACGTCTACGTCAGTTAGCATCCTCTATAACAAAACAATTAACTGTAGTAAACATCCTTCATTTATAAATGGACGTTCATCTGTAGTCTGTCCGTCCATGAGAGTGGATCTGTCCTTCAGTGTGGTTCTCCTCAACATTTATTCTTTTTCCCACTGGGTTTGGAAGTATTTTCTTGCCAAGAAGGAGGGTCTAAGGACAGAAGGAGGGTCTAAGGACAGAAGGAGGGTCTAAGGACAGAAGGAGGGTCTAAGGACAGAAGGAGGGTCTAAGGACAGAAGGAGGGTCTAAGGACAGAAGAAGGGTCTAAGGACAGAAGGAGGGTCTAAGGACAGAAGGAGGGTCTAAGGACAGAAGGAGGGTCTAAGGTAGAGCTGGGCAAAAAATCGATTTAGATTTAAAATCGAGTTTTATGGCAAAATCGATTCATATTTTAGGAAAATCGTGCAATCCGACCCCCCCCCGACACACACACACACACATTTTTTGCACTTTTTTTCGTCGCAAAAAGAAAACCATGAACCAGGCTGCTTTCCGTAGTGTTTCACCCCAGACCCCGCCTACGATCCCCTTCTTCTGCCGCATGGGGAGTAATATGGAGCCTCCAGTGAGGGAGACACGCTGACTCCTAAAAAGGTTCTAAAAGTTCAGTTGTGTGGGTTAGGGTTTGGGTTTTTAGGGTCTGACGAAGCCCAGCTACTGCCTGGTTGTCAGCTGTGTCTTCAGACTGTTGTTGTTGACGGTAGCGGTACGACCACTGTGTTCACATCTGAAGCGAAAGCATCCAGTGGAGAAAAGTAGAACTGTTAGAAAAGGCAGAGACTAGCGCTGCCAGTACTTCTTCAAAATGTTCAACAAACACTGACTGAAAGCTTTTCTCGTGGCACACCTTATGATAAACATGGAACACTTTTGGGAGCGATAACAGACACAATAACATCATATATCCAAAATATTGGTAACATGTTCAGGTTTATTGAAGTAGTTTGATTGATAATAAGGTTTAGTTTTATTTTGTTCTTACAAAGTAAAAATGTTACTAGTTTTATTTTTATTTTACTTTTGCACTACTATGTTTTTTGCAATGTTTTTCATATAATATGAGTATTAATGTATATTGTTTTAGTTGTTCAAATATTTTAAGCTTTATTTTTTCCAACAAAATGTATCTTTTACACTATTTTTTTTGCACAGTTTTTCCTGTAACAGTGGTGGATATGTCTGGACTTACTACAGTTCATGTAGACAAAGTCTCAGGTTGCAGTTGCACCTTTTGCACAAATGATTTATTATTTACAATTATTTGTAGAAGTATTTTTGTTTTACATGTTATTTAATAAAAAAAAAAAAAACCACGTTTCTAGTGTTTTCATTTTAATTTAGCCCACGTGGGAAAAAAATCGTATTGTGAATCGAGTTTTTTGGGAAAAAATCAGAGATTTTTTTAAAAGAGAAAATCGCCCAGCCCTAGTCTAAGGACAGGGGATGCTTGACGCTGTTCATATATCTCTGTAGTAGTTGATTGTGTTTGTGATTGTGATTGTGATTGTGAGACCACTTTGTTGTGATTTGGGGCTATAAAAATTTTGAAAAAGAAAATAAAATAAACAACATTTATCAGTTTGTGTCACATGAAGCTCAGCTAATAAAATGTTTAGAAGCAGGAAATAAATACCATGCAATGAAAAAATGTAAAATATTGAATCAACTTAAAACTTCGTCTTCAATTAAAAAATTTTTATCTCATAATTTAGACTTTTTATGGTCACACAAAAAAAATGTAGTTGAGTGAACCAAAGTGAATTAGGATTATTTTAATTGAATTTGATTCACTTAACTAGATGTTTTTATGTGTGACTTATTGAAGAAGATTTTTTCAATGGATTCAATGTTTTACTTTTTTCTTTGTGGGAAAACTAAGGGATAAGGACAATAGTTTATGGTGTTACACCAACAGTTTACACACACTGTTGGTAACTTAGTAAAACCTGCTGGAACATTCTGTTTGGTCAATATGTGTCAGGGTCAATACCACACCCATAACCCATTAGTTTGTCCAAATATTATAGAACCATAACAGAAAAACTCATTCATTCATTTTCAGTAAGTTAGATTATTATAATGGTGTCTTCACTGGTCTAAACAAAAAATCAATCAGGCAGCTACAGCTGATCCAAAACGCTGCTGCCAGAGTCCTGACCAGTACCAGGAAACTGGACCACATCACACCCAGTACCAGGAAACTGGACCACATCACACCCAGTACCAGGAAACTGGACCACATCACACCCGTCCTCAAATCCTTACATTGGCTTCCTGTGGGTCAAAGGTCACAGTTCTAAATCTTACTCCTGGTCTATAAAGAACTAAACGGCCTTGGACCCAAATACATCCTAGACCTACTGGTTCCCTATGAAGCATCCAGAGCCCTGAGGTCATAGGTCATCAGGAACAGGTTTACTGTGTGTTCCAAAAATAAGAACGAAATAAAGTGAGGCATCATTCTGTTACTCTGCTCCTCAACTGTGGAACAAACTACCTGGATACCTGAGGTCTGACAACAACTGTTAACTAGTGTTAACTACTGTTAACTAGTGTTAACTAGTGTTAATACCTGAGGTCTGACAACAACTGTTAACTAGTGTTAACTAGTGTTAATACCTGAGGTCTGAGAACAACTGTTAACTAGTGTTAACTACTGTTAACTAGTGTTAATACCTGAGGTCTGAGAACAACTGTTAACTAGTGTTAACTAGTGTTAATACCTGAGGTCTGAGAACAACTGTTAACTAGTGTTAACTAGTGTTAATACCTGAGGTCTGAGAACAACTGTTAACTAGTGTTAACTAGTGTTAACTAGTGTTAATACCTGAGGTCTGAGAACAACTGTTAACTAGTGTTAACTAGTGTTAACTACTGTTAACTAGTGTTAATACCTGAGGTCTGAGAACAACTGTCAGTTCATTTAAATCAGATGAAAACATTATTGTTCACTGGAGTTTTTACTTTTTTATTATTATTATTATTATTAATATTAGATTATTATTATTATTAATAATAGATTATTATTTGCTTTAAAATGTTTTTATGTCTTGATTTTAATTGTCTTTTAATGCATCTTTATCATTTTTTTACATTTTCTTCTGTTTCTGTTTTTGTGTAAAGAACCTTGAGTTGTCCTGTACATGAAATGTGTTATACAAATACATTTGCCTTACCTATCATCTTACCTGTCCAGTACAAACATTATCATGGGTTCCAGCTCCTTTTCCTTTTCCACCTTTGTCCTGTTCCGTTCTTCGCTCCTCTTCCTCACGGTGAATGAGCATAAGGAGGAGGGAGGGGTGATCAGTACAATGATTGGCCAGAGTTTTCCTCTGGTTCCAGCCTCTAGACTGGACTAAAACATTTCAGGGTTAGGGTTAGGTCTCCCACCCCACCTTTAAGAAGAAATAAGGTGGTCAGTGTCTAAACAGTGGAAATAGTTTGTATTTACAAAAGGATTTGAATGTTTCCATTCCATAGTTAATCCATAGGGTTTAATCTGATGTGGGTTTAACACTTTACAGCTTGAACAGCTTCACATTCTGGAAGGTTTTCCACAAAGTTTAGGACTAAGTTTAACTCTGACCCTGGGTCCAAACCAGGCTCTAACCCTGGTTCTCAGTCTGCACTCTAAAGGTGTTCTCTGGGGTCAAAGTTCAGGACTGTGTTCAGGTCAGTCCAGTTCTTTATGCACTGGGTCACAGTCATGTTAGAATAAGAAGGGGCCATCCCCAAACTGTTCCTATAAACTCTGGAGCCTGGAAATGTCTGTTTGTCCTAAATATGAAGTGGATTTGAACCAATGACCTTTAAACTGGTAAAAGTTTAAGTGTGGAAAAGCTGAGACACACACTCACCCTTCTGACACCATACATTTAAGCCCCCCCCCCCTATATGTTTAATGTTAAACTCTATGGATCAATAATAGGATGTTCCTTTAGTGTGTTTTAAGGCAGGTGAGTGAATCATTTTAGTCATATTGTGGGTTTTTAATCTCGCCCAACATTGGTTGATTGAGATTATTGTAATCACTGTGTGTGTGTGTGTGTGTGTGTGTGTGTGTCTGTCTGTCTGTCTGTCTGAGTGTCCGCTAGGGATGTTAACCGATGACCGATGGTTGACCGCATCAATGTTGTCCAGTCATCATTTTCTGTCGTGGGTTAAAACAAACCCATCCTGCATCAGTCATTCCACTCTTTATCGTTGTAGTGTAGCTTATTCAGTTCATTTCAGTTTTATTTCGAGCACACAAAACTTTTCTTTTTTCTTGTACTCGAAAAGGAGTGGAAAGAAGTAAAACTCCCACCCCCTTTTACACACTAAAATTCAAATATACTGCGTTAACACACAATATACTTTATGTCCTTTTTATCATTACCACAAAAAGATCCATAACCATTTATATACTATTTATAATTCACTTTATATGATCTGATAAGATCAACTAAAGTGCTAGTATTGGTAAAGTATTAGTTTGTGGTGAAAGTACATTAACATATATCTAATGCACATCATCCATTTGAGTAAAGGTCAAGGGTCAAGGTCACATTGAACTAAAAATCACATTATTGGTTATAACTCAAGAAGAACTCAGAACTCAGATTGGTACCAATTACAATTCTCATAATTGGTGTTATCACCTATAACCAATAGTTTTTGAGACCTCTGGGGGTCAAAGGTGACATGTGGCAAAATGATCTTCTCTAAAACTGTCAAACATAGACATATCACGCTATAACTTAATCAATACTGGATACATTATCATAATATTACATACACTGACGCATATATATACATGTAACGAAATTATCAATATTGCAAAAGGTCAAAGGTCAAGGTTACATTTAGCAGAAAGGTCAAAATCATATTGGATCTAATTCAAGAACAGGTTGCCATAGAAACCTGAGATTGGCACAAAATTAGACAATCTCTGAATACTAGTCGCGATATAGTGTGTTTTTGGTCATAAAACGCAGTCAGAACGTCTGCTGTTAATATCAACTCTCAGAATAATATTCTGTATTTGTGTTTGGAGCCAGAATCTCAGCAGAAGTTTAGCTCTGAAAGCAGTTTAGCCTCGTATCCATTTGGTTAATAGATCCATTAAGCAGCGTGGCGTGAGTGCAGTGTGGCTGCGGTGTGCGCTGCAGGATGACGTGTTAATTCTGGGTAATTTATTACCCTGGGTGTCGCTGGGCAGGCGGCTCCTGACAGATCCTGTCTCAGTGGGATGGTCCTGAGCCGGCCTTCCAGAGGCGTGGACCGCTTTAGCGCCATGACTGAACAGGCAGCAGCACTCGCATCCTCTGATGCAAGAGTGATGTAAAAGCCCTGGAGCAGAAAAAACAACAGACAACAAAACCTGTTTACAGGACTACAGCTTTTATTCCTGTTTATTTCAGAATAAAGGTTCATTCCTCTTTCAGATGAAACATGTAAACACCTAATTCCAGTTGAAAATGGTAAAATTCACTATTAAACTGAATTCAGAATAAAGTTACTGGTTTATTCTGAATTCAAAAATTCATGGAAACACTTCATTCATACAGAACATACACACACCCCATCATTAAACTACTGAAAAATGTTATTAGAATAATAATGTGAAGCTACTAATAAACTATTTGTAGAGTTTTACACCTGGAAATTTTCAGATATAGTACATTTAAAAACTTTGGAAATACTGTTTGGAGTAAAGAAGAAAAGTTTAATGAACGGTATTCAATAATGTTTGAAACTAAGAGACAAAAAAATATAATTTCAGAGGACTGGGTGTGTTTGAAAGAAGAAATGTGAGCGCTAATATTAAATACAGAATTATTATAATCAGAGTTATATTATGGGATGGACTGAGTGATGAGTTGAAACAGTGCAGATCTGTGTTGAGTTTCAAAAACATTGAAAGGCAAATTAATTAAGGAGTACAATGTAAAATGATTGATAATTGATATGACTCAGATGAATAATTTAGAGTAAAATATTGTTTTTTGGAGTTTTTTGTTTCCTCGCTTTTAATTCATAATTCAATTTTATTTGGGACTTTTTTGTACAAAAATACAAAATAAATTAAATAATGTACTCCTAAAAGTTAAAAGCAGTATAAAAGAAAAAAGATCAAATTACTTAAAACAATAATACATTAAAAAGACATCAGTTGAATAAAATAAACAGGTGCCAAACATTCAGAATGTGATTACACTCAAACACATTTGTCTTATTGTACTGATCAGCTGATCATTCTATAGGTTGTATAGGATAGATTAAATACACCTAGGCCTCTGCCTAGTCCTTTTTCACTTACAACAACAATAATAACAATAATAATAATAATAATAATAATAATAATAATAATAATAATAATAATGATAGTTATTATTGGTAGTATTGTTGTTGTTATTGTTATTATTAAATATGTGTGTATATGTATTTAAAGATGGATAGACCAGTGTGCATACACATATACGTACATATACATACATATACACATATATACATATATATACATATATATCTTGCTTTTGTTTTGTTTCTTGGTTCCTATAAAGACGTACAGTGTGTATGTGTGTGTATGCGTGTGTATGCGTGTGTATGCGTGTATGTGCGTGTGTATGTGCGTGTGTATGTGCGTGTGTATGTGCGTGTGTGTGTGTGTATGTGCGTGTGTATGTGCGTGTGTGTGTGTGTATGTGCGTGTGTATGTGCGTGTGTGTGTGCGTGTGTGTGTGTGTGTATGTGCGTGTGTATGTGTGTGTGTATGTGCGTGTGTATGTGCGTGTGTATGTGCGTGTGTGTGTGTGTGTGTATGTGCGTGTGTATGTGCGTGTGTGTGTGTGTGTATGTGCGTGTGTATGTGTGTGTGTATGCGTGTGTATGTGTGTGTATGCGTGTATGTGCGTGTGTATGTGTGTGTGTATGTGCATGTGTATGTGCGTGTGTATGTGCGTGTGTATGTGCGTGTATGTGTGTGTGTGTATGTGCGTGTGTATGTGCGTGTGTGTGTGTGTGTATGTGCGTGTGTATGTGTGTGTGTATGTGTGTGTGTGTGTGTATGTGTGTGTGTGTGTGCGTGTGTATGTGCGTGTGTGTGTGTGTGTATGTGTGTGTGTATGTGTGTATGTGTGTGTGTATGTGCGTGTGTATGTGCGTGTGTGTGTGTGTGTATGTGTGTGTGTATGTGTGTGTGTATGTGTGTGTACAGAATAATATTATGTTGCTGTAATTTTGTAACTGAAAATAAACATGAACATTATTCCTGTCGTTCTGCACATGCTCCTGGTCTGATCACCATGATGCAAATATTTCATATTTTTATGTTACACATGTTTTGCATTGATGTCGTGCACATTTGCAGTTGCACATATTGGGCTGTGGGCATTAGTTTGTTGATTCCTATGGTTGATTGGCTCAAGCTGCTGCTTGTAATATCTGCTCTCTATTTTTATTGAACCAAACTTTAGTGTTTTCTGAAAATCTCTTTCTGGTCTATGTCTGGACTGAAGCTATTTTGTAATTTAGTTGCTCAAATGCTCAGTACTAGTACCTGTCAGTGGTAAGAAGAGTAGATTGGTGTTTGTATCAGTTGTAAATGTTCTTCACTTCTATAGTTGTTCCACCTTCATGGTTCAAAGCTCTTTACATTAGCCTCACATTCATCCATTCACCAGTAGGTTTCTAAGGTCAAAGGTCAGTCCTACTGAGAGACTAACAAAGGGTTCAGTGTCTTTGCCCAAGGACACTTGGACATGTGGACAGACAGAGCCGACCCTTCAGTCATTGGACGACCTGCTCTACCAACTGAACCACAGCTGTCTTTAATCTGTATCATCTTCTATCGCTGTGTTTTCTTTACATTAGATGATGTCATATCCAAGGGAACACTTCGAGGTTGTGACACTTTTAGATCAACAAATAATAACCAAAAATGGACTCGGTCTGGACTTGGACCCGAGTGTTTTGGACTCTGTCTCGTCTTGGAATTGAACCTCTTTGGACTCAGTCTTGACTTGGTCTCGACCGGTCCTGGTCTTGGACTTCCCTTGGACTAGACAAACATGGTCTTGACGACAGCCCTGATTCAGAATAAATAATTTGGAATTAAAAACCATCATGGGCGGCACGGTGGTGCAGTGGTTAGCACGGTGGTGCAGTGGTTAGCACGGTGGTGCAGTGGTTAGCACGGTGGTGCAGTGGTTAGCACGGTGGTGCAGTGGTTAGCACGGTGGTGCAGTGGTTAGCACGGTGGTGCAGCGGTTAGCACGGTGGTGCAGCGGTTAGCACGGTGGTGCAGCGGTTAGCACGGTGGTGCAGCGGTTAGCACGGTGGTGCAGCGGTTAGCACGGTGGTGCAGCGGTTAGCACGGTGGTGCAGCGGTTAGCACGGTGGTGCAGCGGTTAGCACGGTGGTGCAGCGGTTAGCACGGTGGTGCAGCGGTTAGCACGGTGGTGCAGTGGTTAGCACGGTGGTGCAGTGGTTAGCACGGTGGTGCAGTGGTTAGCACGGTGGTGCAGTGGTTAGCACTCGTGCCTCACAGCAAGAAGGACCCTGGTTCGAATCCCACACCAGACCTTTCTGTGTGGAGTTTGCATGTCCTCCCCGTGTCCACGTGGGTTTTCGCCGGGCACTCCGGTTTCCTCCCACCATCCAAACACATGCACTGATAGGTTAATTGGTTAATCTAAAATTGTCCATAGGTGTGAATGTGAGAGTGATTGTTTGTCTATATATGTTCAGCCCTGAGATGAACTGGCGTCTCATACAGGGTGTACCCCGCCTTCACCCATTGTAGCTGGATTAGGCCCCCAGTGACCCCCGCGACCCTTTCATTCATTCGTTCATCTATAGTCTGTCCGTCCATGGGAGTGGATCTGTCCTTCAATGTGGTTCTCCTCGAGATTTCTTCTTTTTCCCACTGGGTTTTGAAGTTTTTTCTTGCCGAGAAGGAGGGTCTAAGGACAGGGGATGCTTGGGACTTTTTCATGTATCTCTGTAGTTGATTGTGTTTTTGTAAAGCCCTTTGAGACGACTTTGTTGTGATTTAGGACTTTATAAATAAAATTGAATTGAATTGAATTGAATAGTGAGGATAAAACGGGTTCAGATGATGATGAATGAATGAAAACCATCATGTAAATGTAGCCAGTGTCAGACTGGCACTGTCCTTAGGTAGAAGCCTAAAAGCCCCCCCCCCCCCCCCCTGGATGTTATGGGCACTTGCTGGCTCTCATCTGGTTTTTATTTATGGAAGTATCCTTTTCTGTCTCGAGCCGGTCTCTGATTCGATCACAGATGCTGATTGTGGCCCAGAGCTGTGGTGATCAATCCTAATTTACTTGGGGAATTAAATTTATATATACGAGGATGCAGTGCCGTGCCCTGAAAGATGAAAGGGCATTTCCCCCTTCTGCATC
>CM035795.1:3834229-3846729 GCA_020466265.1 Siphamia tubifer
CTCCAGTTCATCTCAGGACTGAACATATATAGACAAACAATCACTGTCACATTCAGACCTATGGGTGATTTAGATTAACCAGTTAACTAGTTAACCTATCAGTGCATGTGTTTGGATGGTGGGAGGAGCCAGAGTACCTGGAGAAAACCCACGCAGACACGAGGAGAACATGTAAACTCCACACAGAAAGGTCTTTCAGATGTAATGTATTGGTGTCAGTGGGTAAATGCGTCTTCACTGACTGAACATTAAACATTAAACCATTGAAATGAACCAGACATGTGGGTCATTTTCATACCAAACATGTGGGTCATTTTCATACCATTGTGTTTGTTTTAATTGTCACTTTCACCTTCAACAATGTTTGTTGACAGATGTTTGATGAAATATCGATCCAAAGACGATAATCTTCTGAACATGCACAAGGCATATGTCGTCAAACTGCGCGATAGCACAACTCGTGAACATTTTTTCAGGTTTTTTTTTTTCCTAGAAATTGGGAAAGTTGATGAAATGTGTCCAGCATGTGCTGATGCAATAATGGGTCCTCCTCCTTTTTTAAAAATCATCTCCTGTTTCACTTCTATTAATAACGCAGTCGCTTCGTCTTTTCATTCGCACCAGAATCACTTTCTTTGGGCTCATGATGAATAATGAATACGTACTGGAATAAAGTTTGAATGAACACACTGGGAAAAATCAACCAAACAGCAGTAACCCTGTGATGAATGAGGGTCAAAGGTCACCAAAAGCATCATGGGTAGCCAATAGGATGATACGTACAGTACTGTATTTACATCCAACGGCGTTGGATGTTCTGAACCTCATTCTCACATCAATAACATAAACATTCACGGTATGAAAACTCTTCCGTAGTGAATTAATTTCATTAGTTGAGGTACCACTGTACACTCAACACAAGATTTATTTCCCTCTGTTCTGACACTAAACTATTAGAACATTTTAAAAAGCAGGAAAATGCAGAACACCTCTGGCATGTTTTTATTATTATTATTATTTTGTTGTATAAACCACAGTTTATAACTTTTCCTATTGTTTAGCCAGTGTTTTTTTGTGTTATTTTTTAAAAATGTCAAGGATTAGTTGAGAACAATGTCGTCAGTGCATCAGTGAGCGTGGATGGTTGGCTGTGTCTTTTATTTACAAATGTTTGGTATGCACACAAAACCTTTTTATTCTAATATAAAAGTTAAATCATTTGTGTGTGAAATGTTTGTACATACATTGTTTTATAGCGTACACAGTGAATGGAGCATTTTTATATCCTATTTTTATATCATATCCTAATGTGGATTGAGCTGAAAAAATATTCTTATTGTTTCCAACATTTAATAATATAAAACCAGAGGTGGCCAAAGTACTCCCATTCTGTACTGCAGTACAAGTATTTGTCAATTGTAATAATAAAAAAAAAAGTAAAACAACATTTTTTGCTATTGCTAAAATAACATTTATTTAAGCAGGAAAACCAGAAAAATGTCAAAAATATCCCAAAATAAAGCCTTTAAAAGTAATTTAGTGTGTAGATGATGTGTTTTATTGGGTCATGGTTCTGAGTTTAGTGGGTCTGGACAGAACATGAAGGAAAACATCTGAAGTCATAAATAGGAGATTAAAAAAAAGCATAATTATGAGATAAAAAAAAAATGTAAATTGTGAGATAAAAAGTCAACATTATGAGATGATACTGTCACATTTGTCTAAAAAGTAATGAGTCTATTCAGAGAATAAAGCAATGGTCCCCAACCTTTTTATTACCGCAGACCAGACAACGTTTGACCATTTTACGGTGGGTTACGTTGATTGTTTATATGATATATATACAGAGCGGGCTTGAACCACCTGTCACCATGAATCCATATTTCCTGGTATTTTCTGTTCAAAACTTTCCTTTTCTTGGAAGTTGGAGGCTCTTCTTCTGTCTCTTCAGTCGCCTTTTCCTCTTCGAAAAGAAACTTTCCAATTTTTTACTTATTCTTCTAACATGTGGGTTAGATTTTTGGCATTCAAGTGACAGATATGTAACTGAGAGAATCCAGTCATTTTTCAAAATAAAAGATTGTTCAGACTCAGATAATAAATACAAGAGAATTAATTAATTAATTAATTATTAGGCGGCCGGCAGTCTGGTACCAATTGTACCACCACAGTACCTGTCTGTGGCCCGGGGTTGAGGACCACTGGTATAAAGTACATATATTTATATAAATGTAAAGAGTATAAAGTACATATATTTATATAAATGTAAAGAGTATAAAGTACAGACTTTTTTACTTTACTAAAGCAGTTGACTTGTACTTTTACAGTATTACCATATGTTGAAAGTAGTAGCTGTACTTGTACTGCAGTACTCTTTTTTGCTGGTTTTCTGCCCACGTCCGTACATTCATTCTGGTTTTGTGTGTTTTTCTTTCTTTCTTCTCAGACTCCATGAGCTCATATGTTCTTTTTTAATGTTGTTGTTCCATCTTTAATACAGTTAAATGTTACACAAGTGAAGCAGATAACCCTGAAATTCCTTTGTTCTCTTATTGATCATCTCCGTAGGTGAAAATCCTCTGAAACTGTAACACCTGACGTCTGTTAGTTAGCGTGACAAGTTAGTAAATGCTTTGTGAGACAATAAGTGCGAACATTAACCATCAGAGTGGTGATTGTATGCTATGTTTACATGGAAATACATTAGCACATCACAGTCACGTTATGCTAACATGCATACTTAAACATGTAAAGTCCTTGATATGCTAATCAGATACATTAGCATAAAACATTTTCCAGATTAGCACCAGTGTTCTGTAAATATACATGTGCACACAACAAACTAAAGTCAATCTAAAGGACTAAAAAAAAAAAACTATTATAATGCTGATTTATCCTCAACCTGAAGCACATAAAACATTTAAAAATTAAAACAATAAACTAGACAAACTCAATTCAAATGGCTATATGCACCACAGGAAGAAATCTTACACGGTGAAACAGAAGTCTACTGTCCAGGAAAAGGCTGTTTTCTAAACATTTATTGGATCATTTTTGTAAACAAACAAACACAGTATTGTGTCTTTGGTGAAAAAACAAACAAACTGTGTGCCCTACCTTACCTACCTCCAGGAAGACATTCACCTCTGTCCAAAATAACCCAAGTGAACTCGTCTCTGAACCCACGTTATCCTCACTAGGGTCACAGGGGTCACTGGGGGCCAAATCCAGCTACAATGGGTGAAGACGGGGTCAGAGGTCACCCTGTATCGGTCTCCAGTTCATGTCAGGGCTGAACATATATAGACAAACAATCACTGTCACATTCACACCGATGGGTGATTTAGATCGGAGGTGTCAAACATGAGGCCCAGGGGCTAAATCTGGCCCTCCAAACAGTCCAGTTTGGCCCCTAGGATGAGTTTATTAAATTTAGTTCAGGTTCCACATACAGACCAGTTTAATCTGCAGTGGGTCAGATCAGTAAAATACTCTGATAATAACGTATAAATACTCACACTCTTTGTAAATGTAAAAAATCTTCATGTGACTTTATTGTATCTACATTAAAATTATCATTTTACAATCAGGGCTCTACACTAACTTTTTTTCCAGGAGCACATGTGCCCCTAAGTTAAAAAATTTAGGAGCACACAAAAAAAAAATAGGGGCACAAGTAGGTTTTAGTTTTAAATGTTTATTTATTTACAGTGCAGTACTTACACACAGATACCAACATTGTTGAATGACTGCTGTCATTTGTGTTAATTTAGAGCAGACCATAACATAACTTTGTATTATGGGATGCTTTGTCCTTTGATACATTTTAGAACGTTGTATTGGCTGCCTTTGTTATTAGATCCATTTTAGAATGATTAACCCTTAAACTCCTGAGACTGAGACACAGTAAAAAATAAAATAAGATAAAATAAACAACACAATGAACAAAAAACAGTCAAAGTGATCAGTAAAATGAACAAAATAAATAATAAACCAACAAAATAATATGTAACATGAACAAAGTAAGACACTAACAGAACACAATTAAAGAAAAATAATAAAATACAAAAAACAGAAAAATAAACAAAATAAGCAACATCAACAGAAACTAATATATATTCACAAAATAAGAAATAACGTGGAAAAAAAGGACAAAAAACAAAACCCACAAAACCCAAATGAAGTTAAAAAAAAAAGGAATAAATAACTAGTGTTGTAATTTGGTTCCAGTAGTTTTAGTTTGGGCTTTTTCTTTTTCTTAATCACTTGCTTTTCGACACCTGTACATCAGTTCCATGAACAAAATTCTCAGTAAAATAACAGTTAAAAAAACACTTGAATTTGTCTGAATTTTTAAACTAAACCATCCACTCAGAACGTGTCAGCGCTGACGCATCAGGAGTTAAAGGGTTAATCCTTTCAATATGTGCCGGTGTTCGTCTCTATGTGGAGCTGTTCACACACTTTTAATTTATTTCTAGTAGGTTTTCATTAACTCCTCAGGTCTGTGTGTCTTATTGTTGCTGCAACAAACACTCACACTGTTTTGTTTTCCTCGTTCGCATGATGAAATATTTGTTCGCAAATGCGAGTGAAATGAGCGCACTGTAGAACCCTGTTTACAAATAACCTGAACAAATATGAACATTTTTTTAAATGTCTGAAGGGCAAGTTACCAATATTGTACCTGACCCGTGTACATTATGAACTGACACATTATTTTAAAACTGCACATAGTTTTCTGAAGAAATTTCAGTTTGTTCATATTATTTTGTTTTAAAGGATGTAAAAATGTTTCCTTTTTTTCGCTCTAAAACATAGAGGAAAAGTTTGGAGTTGACATCATTTAAAAAAAAAATATTATTATGTTATTATTATTTCACTGGTCTGTCCCTCTGCACATCAAATTTGGCTTAATGTGGCCCCTTAACTGAAATGAGTTGACACCCCTGATTTAGATTAACTAGTTAACCAGTTAACCTATCAGTGCATGTGTTTGGATGGTGGGAGGAGCCAGAGTACCTGGAGAAAACCCACACAGACACGAGAACATGTAAACACTGAAAGGTCTGGTGTGGGAATAGAACCAACAACCTTCTGTCTGTGAGGCACCAGTGTTAACTACTGCACCACTGTGCCACCCTCCCCCACCAAAGTGTTAATAATAATAATAATAATAATAATAACAATAATAATAATAATAATAATAATAATAATAATATTCACCACCTCGTGTCTGTGTGTGTGCGACTATGATACCGGACAGGTTTTAATAAAGTAATTGTTGGATCGTTAGTGCCATGAAGATAAGTTCAAATCCCTGCATCATTCTGCAAACATTAGACTTTTCCACGAATGCTCAGATATTTAATGTGACTGTTTGAATGTAATGCAGATGTGAGGAACACACCTGTCCATTAGTTCTCTGCACAAACGTTTCCAGTCCTCAGGAAGGACACTGTTGGCCTCAAATGGAAAACTAGCAAAGTACCCGCGGGGACCAAAACAAACAAACAAAAACAATATACATTAGCTTTCACCTCATTTTGTACCCCCCCCCCCCCCCCTCCACTCATTAAGTCACAGCATCAAATGCATGAATACATGTGAGTCCAACAGTAAACAGGTGCGTTGGCTGGTGTTACCACAACAGGTTTTTCTCAGCTGGATGTTTGAGGCAGTGTTTCATCTGTTTTAAAGGGACAGTTCAGTATTTTTCAGTTGAATGTGTTTGTCATCAGTGTCTTCACCCACATTGACTTAACCCCCACAGTGTCCTGTGAGCCCAGTTTTGGTCAAAGCCAAAATAGTCCCTGCAGGTTTCCTGGGGTCGACAAAATAAAATGTGTTTCTTCTCAAAACAGTATGTGTTGGAATGAGTGATTTATTTACATAACAAAAACTCACACCCTGATAATTGCTGGGAGCTAATTTCTCTCAATAGCGATCAATGGGCTAGCGTTGTGACTGCTAACAGCTGTGCGCCTTAGCAAACTACTTTCATCAGTTGTTTGTCAGTGTTAGCGGCTGCTACGTGCAGGCGTTCTAAAAAACGCTCCAAACTTTTCTAGTCTTTCATCTGCTGCTGGTGTAGTAGGATGTCTGCAGGACCAGGTAGTTAGTAATATCCACAGACTGTTGGAAAATCTTTGGCTTCTGTCCAAAACTCATTAATTTTCATCAGATACGGGTCACGTCCAGTACATTTTTAACTAACTGCATGAATCTGTGTTTGGACACGGGATCTAAATCCGTACAATAAACACTCTCTTCAGTGGTTTCCCCCACATAGTGACAGTCTCCATGGTTACATCATCATAGTCACATGACTGAAACCTACCTATTCCTCGTGGTGTAGGCGCTGCTGCAGCATCGGGTGAACCCAAAAGCGTATCTGGTGACCTCCATAGCAGGTACATAGCAGCAAACCAACTGATCTGAGCCATAGTTGAGGACAGACTGAACTGGCGGGACAGATTTTGTTTATCTATGTTTATCCAGTGTCCAGACTCGGGTGTTTACGCGGTGTGTCACAGGTGTGCACGCATACATTTGTATTTGTTGTGGCCGTACCTTAAGTGCACATATGTTCCCTTCTGCTTGAGCAAGAATAAAATGCTGAATTATTTTTTTAATTTAGATTACGGGTTTTGGGTTAAAAATGAATGGTGTTTAATAGTGATGGATTGAAATTAAATCTGATTAAAAGTTTTAATCATGTGACATTACTCATTCTTAGCTTTCTGCAGGAAGTACCCCAGTTCTATCCCTACTGTTGTCCATTGTCCTGTTTCTGACACACTAAATGTTCACTTACTGTCAAATGTCTCACCCACTGACAGATCCAATTGTAATGTGATCATCAAAATTAATAGCACTTTTCCTGTCAGCGATTGTAACGCTATGGCCAGTCACTGTCTGACGCTTGGAAAGATGTTGGTAATAGCAGCTGCAGTGATGACACACGTCTGGATGCTAATCCCTATGTTTGCTATTTAATTTTTGCCTTTGGATTTTGATCATTGCAGTAAATAAACTTGGACTCAGACAAATAAAACTGGTATTTAAGTACTTTACTCAGATAAATATTCTTAATGAATCAACCCACTTTTACGGTTGTAAATGCAACTGGCCTTTTATTTAGCTCCAGGTCCAATTCTGTTGATTCTATTGTTTTCATCCTGGTGCACGACTGACACACAGACAGTTGTTTAAATAAAAATGGTTTCTATGTCATGATACAGAGCAGAAGATGTGGCTGAAGCTGCTAATTAAAGCTACTGTTCATAAACAAATGAGGAGCTAATTTTGTTATGCAATATTAGCTAGCTAGTGTTAGCTCCCATTGTATCTGCTAAATCAGAGCCAAATACTAAAACACATCCAGTTGTCTTAATAACAGCAATTTACATGTGATGATACAGAGCAGAAAATGTGGGTGAAGGTTTTAATTAGAGGTTGGTGTCATGACTTAAAAAGGAGCTAACATTGCTAGCTAAAGTTAGCATATTAGCTAAATAGAATATAGTGTATGGTCATCCTAATATTGTGAATTATATGGTATTGCCATATTTTTGCAAATACACACCTCTAGTCACCATCACTAAGTTCTTTTATTCTATATATTTAATATATTATCAGTTGCCTGTGAATATGTTTTTATTGATTATTTCTTTTTATTATATTCATGCTATTTTCTACTCTGTGCAGCACTTTGGACACTTTTCTGTTGGTAAAACTTGCTCTACAAATACAAGTGAATTGGTTTGGATGAATTTAGTGTGAGAAATCCCAAAGGTAGATATGTGAAAACCTGCTATAAGAGAACGCTAGAGTTGGAATAACTTTCTAAATCCTAGTAAGAGTCTGGTGTTTGTCCAAAGCCTCCACTTGTTTTTACTCTGTAAACCTCAAACACTTGGACACTAGACACTTTACACAAAGTTGATTATTGCTTCGCTGGTATTTAGATTGGTTTCACCGGAGGCCAAACTATAAATCAAATGCAGGGTTTTGCTTTTGGTGGATAATGAGCATTAATGGTGGACTAATGAGAGCCGGGTCACCCCCTCCCCCGCTTGACCTGTGCCCTCCCCAGCTGGGCTGGAGAACACAGGCACTTCAGCTCAGTGGACACTTTTAAACCTGCACAACTTCACATTCATTTGTTTTTTCAGGAACATGGGGACCATTAAGAGCCCAAAGTACTTGTTTCTCTGCTGAGATTTCAGTGGGTTTATTATATTACCCCCCCCCCCCCCCCCCCCCCCCCCCCCCCCACACACACACACACACCACCACCACCACCACCACCACCCACCACCCACCCTGCCGGTAATTGTTCTGGTCCAGGTTCTGTTTTCTTGTTAATATTCTAGCTTCTTCAAAACTACTGGTTGAATTCATACCAAATTAAGTTTATAGATTGCCAGTCATGCAGGATAAAACAGATTACATTTTGGGAACAGTAGTTCAAAGTTTTTACATTTTTAAGGAATTTTAAAGATCCCCCCCCCCATTTGTTTAGAATAGGCGACATTTCAGATGTCTTATGCAACAATACTCTGGGTTGAATTCCTACCAAATTGAAGTTAAAAAGTGTCAGTGACAATGATTATATGTCATTGCATTTTGGGGAAAAAAGGGTAAAAGTTTACATTTTTTATGCATTTTTAAAACCTTTTATTTTTTCCCCCCTTTGTTAAGTGGATCTGAGGCACATGGGTTTCCCACACTTGTTAGGAACGACTGGACAGACACAGGATTAATTGAAGTGCAGACTGACGTAATAGTAGATGATGAAGTAGCAGTAGAAGTAGTAGGTGAAAAACCTTTAAACATAAACCATAAAATAACTTAACTTCATTGTTTGAACTATTATTTACATATATAAAGCAATGTTTCGAAAGGTCAAAGCAAAATTGGGAGTAAGGGGTAAGTATTTAACCCTTTAACTCCTGAGACTTTAGTAGTTCCACAGTAAAAAAGAAATAAAATAAGCAACAAGATGAACAAAAACAGCCAAAGTGATCAATAAAAATGAACCAAAAAAATTAATAAACCAACAAAACAAAAGCAACATGAACAATGTAAGACATAAATGGAACACAATTGAAGAAAAAAAAAATGTAGAAAAATAAACAAAATGAACAAAAAAAGCCTGATAAAATGTTAAAAGAACTTTAGTTTTGGCTCTTTTTTTTTTTTCTAAATCAGTTACTTTTTTTTTACATGTGTTTATTTCCATAGCTCAGTTCCATGAAGAAAACTCAGTAAAAACACAGATTAAATTTTTTTTTCTGAATATTTAAACTAAATAACACATTCAGAATTTGTCAGCTCTGACGCATCAGGGGTTAAACCATTACAAAACACAATTAACCATTAATCAAACATAAAATAAGGGAAGTATGCTTTTGCTTTAATTATATATACATATATATATATATATATATATATATATATATATATATATATATATTAATCACCTTAGAAATTATTTAATTAGGTCAATAATTTCATGAACATAAATTAACACAATTACTTTTACCTGTTTCTTTCAAATGTTCATAACTTTAAGTTGGCATTTTTTTATTACACAAACACTAATGGGATTAAAGGTTGACATGTTATGAGGTAAATACTAACACATATAAATTAAATATTGGAGATTAACACATATTTTAAATTAAATATGAAAGATTAACAGACATAAACTAAACATGTAACAGATTTTATGAAGCACTCATTGAGTCAACATGTGTGTGGTGTCGTCTGTACGGTTTTACTGTTAGCCTCTGTCACTCCTTTTCTCTGATATAAAAAGCTTTGTTGTGGATTTCAGTCCATGTAGCTCTGTTGCTGCTCTGTCATGACTACAACACGACAACTTGGCGTGCCTATTATTCTCTGCCAGCCGTTGCCGATCACTGCCATAATTAGCGTCACCTGCTCAGCGTAGCGCAGTCCTGCACACCCGGCGCACGACACTGTAAGAAAACACGGAAGCAGCTGTCAATCATGCATAGGGTAGGGACCTGTTTGAATTACAACGATTCCAGTTCCTATAACAGTTCTAAATATATATATATATATATATATATATATATATATATATATATTTTTACTTTTTAAAATGTGTTCATTTATTTAACACCATTTTATATTATAATACAAGGACAGTAACACACATTCAAATATACAAATGCAGCTTTATTGTAATTATTCCACATTTTACAAAAACACACTGCACTGTAACTGCACAAAGTGAACATTAGAACAAGAACCTAAGATCCTTAAGTTTTTTTATTATTATTATTATTATTATTATTATTATTATTATTATTATTATTATTATTAAGTAGGGTTATTTTCAATAAATCAAATTCACTAAATTACGGACCTTGTTTAACTCGTGTGAATGCACCGTAATAATAGCCTTGGTTACAACCGGACTTGCTGTGGCCGCAACAATGACAAGAGTGTCCACAAATTCTTGGGGGGACTGAAGTTGTTAGCGGCGTGTAGCACAGTTGTGTTGTTGTCATAGAGACCTTGTGAAAGTCCATAACAGTGAGTAACGCACTCTGTTATAATAATAATGGATTCGATTTACATAGCGCTTTTTTTTTGGCCACTCAAAGGGCTTGACATTAGTGACCCATTATTCATTCACTCTCACATGCTCCCTCTGGTGGTGGTAAACTACATATGTATCCACAGTTGCCCTGGGGCAGACTTACAGAAGTGTGGCAGCCATTTTGCGCCATTCATACCCCAGTGTGAGTGACACTGGGGGCAAGGAGGGTGAAGTGTCTTACCGAAGGACATAACGCAACAGCTAGGACAGAGCCGGATTCAAACCACCAACCCTGGTTAATCACTGGACGATCCGCTCTACCAAGTGAGCCACGGCCACCCCCCCGTAACTTGATCATTAGTAACTAGATCAATGCAGTGTGTTTTCTGCTACTGTTGTAAACACTTAAGTTGAGCAAATAACTGCGTTTCTATGGTAACGAGGACCTGTTCTTGACTTGGAAAAGAGGCCAACATCAGATACCAATTAGGCACATGCCGCATCCACACTAATAAGGATTAATTTTCTAAACAGATATTTTCTTCATTCGTCCACAGAAGCTTTTTATAGAATATCTTTATTCACATGCCAGTGCAAAAATGTCCTCAGACAAACTGTCTTTGTTGTTGTCCAACCTGTGAAGAAAGTGGATCATAGAGGACAGAGCAGATGCAGAGGCTTTAATCTGTCATCAAACTCTAGATCAGTTGTAAACTTTAGTTACTGTAAGTATTGGTGGTGGTTAGTCCATATGTGTGGGGGGGGTTATACCAAATGTTCCTGTGCTGACGTCCACCTACTGCAGCTCACGTAGGTGCACGTTCATCAAAGCACTCATAGACATGATAATTTTTATTATTAAATAATGATGGATCAATATTCTGCCAATATTTAAGTTTTTCTTTTATCAGTATGGGTCTAAGATAGAGTAAGATAGGGTAGGGTAGGGTAAGATAGGGTAGGATAGGGTAGGGTAGGGTAAGATAGGGTAGGATAGGGTAGGGTAGGGTAAGATAGGGTAGGATAGGGTAGGGTAGGGTAAGATAGGGTAGGATAGGGTAGGGTAAGATAGGGTAGGATAGGGTAGGGTAAGATAGGGTAGGATAGGGTAGGGTAGGGTAGGATAGGGTAAGATAGGGTAGGATAGGGTAAGATAGGGTAGGGTAAGATAGGGTAGGGTAGGGTAAGATAGGGTAGGATAGGGTAAGATAGGGTAGGATAGGGTAAGATAGGGTAGGATAGGGTAGGGTAAGATAGGGTAGGATAGGGTAAGATAGGGTAAGGTAGGATAGGGTAAGATAGGGTAGGGTAGGGTAAGATAGGGTAGGATAGGGTAGGGTAGGGTAAGATAGGGTAGGGTAGGGTAAGATAGGGTAAGATAGGGTAGGATAGGGTAAGATAGGGTAAGATAGGGTAGGGTAGGGTAAGATAGGGTAGGATAGGGTAAGATAGGGTAGGGTAGGGTAAGATAGGGTAGGATAGGGTAGGGTAGGGTAAGATAGGGTAGGGTAGGGTAAGATAGGGTAAGATAGGGTAGGATAGGGTAAGATAGGGTAAGATAGGGTAGGGTAGGGTAAGATAGGGTAGGATAGGGTAAGATAGGGTAGGGTAGGGTAAGATAGGGTAGGGTAGGGTAAGATAGGGTAGGATAGGGTAGGATAGGGTAGGGTAGGGTAAGATAGGGTAAGATAGGGTAGGGTAGGGTAGGATAGGGTAGGATAGGGTAAGATAGGGTAAGATAGGGTAGGATAGGGTAAGATAGGGTAAGATAGGGAGGGGAGGGTAAGATAGGGTAGGATAGGGTAAGATAGGGTAGGATAGGGTAGGATAGGGTAGGGTAGGGTAGGGTAGGATAGGGTAGGATAGGGTAAGATAGGGTAAGATAGGGTAGGATAGGGTAAGATAGGGTAAGATAGGGTAG
>CM035795.1:3856729-3876729 GCA_020466265.1 Siphamia tubifer
CGTCTTCTGTTTGCCGCATTTCTTCTCTGCGCATCCCGAAGGTAAATAAACAGAACCAACACAACATGTAACACAGCTGGGACCGACATTTGTCCTCCGTGTAAATAGTAGTCAGCTGATGTCAGTCTCGCGGAGGGGTGGTTTCATATTTGGCGGGGTAGACTTGTCAGCGTGTGACGTCAGCACGTTTGATACGTTCACTTGGCGAGTGGTGTCCCATTTTCAGGGGGAATTATTTCCCCTTGATGAGTGGAATTTACTTTTTAGGGGCACTTAAAACCAAGTGGAAGTTTTAAGGGAGACAAATGGGACGGGGCCGTAGTGTGTTTATGAGGATTTATCTTTACAGTATATAAACCTTGTGACAGTTACGCTCCAGGTACATACAGTTCCAGGACCTCCCTTTTACTTCCTGTTGTTATTTGTCAGTTTGCCAGGCCTGGCTGCGTCTTAAAAGACACAACAATCTGAGTTTTCCCATGGCCTCAAAGGTAGCACTGGTTGCATAGAAGCAGATTTTAATAATGAGGTGAATGGGCTGTGGCTAAAGCACGGCAGCCTGGCCTAGTCTGGAAACACAAACAATGCACTTTATAAAAGCATTCTTCATACTTTCCAAAGCTGCTCCTTCTCTACACTCCAACATTTGCATAGCGTCAAGGATCTCTTGCAAAACCGTTTTTAAAAAAGAGAGAAAAAAATTAGCAACCCATACAAGCTGCATCTAAAATCTTGGGAGCAGCTGAAGGGCTCTTTTGCGGATGCAGAGTGGGAGCATTTTCACCCCCCCCCTTTAAGTGCCAGTGGCAGAGGTCCTGCTATTGAGGCACCAAGTCATTAATCACTGGGATCTTTTGAGCTGTCAATACACAGTCAAAGAACCCCCCCCCCCCCCAAAAGCCAACAATGGGGTCTTCAATGGATGCCGTTTTTTCATGGTGGGGGCAAATATAGTTCACTAGGGATTATTGTTGACTCTTCTGTCCGCCACAAATCTCATACAGTATTCATAAAGAGCTTATCTGATGCAAAAACCCTCGCATTAACAATACAAGCATATTGTCAGTAAAAAAAAAAAAATTAATAAATAAATAAAGATTTGCCAGGAGGATTTTTATTTGTATTTTTTTAGAATCATCCCTGTTTATCCACTGACTTACACTTATGTTCACAGTAAAAAATACATGTGTTAGGAAGTGGGGAATAAATATGAACCTGCAACTAGAGTAGGGGGTGGGGGTGGGGGGAGTCTCAACAGGAAGTGAATGGGATTATTATTATTATTATTATTATTATTATTATTATTATTATTATTATTATTATTATTGTATTTCTGTTTTGTTGTTTTCATTAAACCTGTTTGCAGGACTTTTTATTCCGGTTTCATCCAGAATAAAGGTTCATTCCTCTTTCAGATGAACCATGTAAACACCTAATTCCAGTGGAAAACTAGTATTCAGAGAATCTCACCCATATTTTGTGCCAATCTCCAGTTTCTATGACAACCCGTTCTTGAATTCAATAATGTGATTTTTACCTTTCTGCTAAATATGATCTTGACCTTTGACCTTTTGCAATCTTGATCATTTCGTTATATATGTATATATGCGTCAGTGTGTGTAATATTATGATAATATATCCAGTATTGACACAAACAGTGTTACATGAGTCAATTTGGCCACATGTCACCTTTGACCTCCAGAGATCTAAAACACTATTGGTCGTAGGTGATAACAACAAATATGACAATTGTATACATCTTCATTCTGTATCGTTTGGGACCAATCTGAAAGTTCTGTGACCCTCTGTTCTTAAGTTATAACCCATAATGTGATTTTTACATGTTAGTGAATTGTGATCTTGACCTTTGACCTTTATTCAACGGGTAAGATTATTGTATTGTCCACAGAGACACATCATGCTATAACTCAATGAATCCTTGACATATCACCATGAAATTACATGAGCATATATATAGTTAATGCACATCAGATACAAAGATCCATTTAAGTAAAGGTCAAAGGTCAAGGTCACAATTAACTCAAAATCCCATTATGGATTATAACTCAAGAACGGAGGGTAACAGAACTTTCAGATTGGTACCAAATGATGTGGAATGAAGATTTATGCAATTCTCATAATTAGTGTTATCACCTACGACCAATAGTTTTTTTTACATCTCTGGAGGTCAAAGGTGACATGTGGCAAAATTAACTTGTGTAACACTACTTGTCAAACATAGACATAACTATAACTACAATTTAATCAATACTGGATATATTATCATAATATTACACACACTGACGCATATATACATATAATGAAATTATCAATATTGTAAAAGGTCAAAGGTCAAGGTTGCATTTAGCAGAAAGGTCAAAATCACATTATTGGCTCTAATTCAAGAACAGGTTGTCATAGAAACTTGAGATTGGCACAAAATAGGAATGAGATTAGACATTCTGTGAATACTAGTTAATGTGTGTTCACTCACAGATCTTTAAAGTAAACAGCATCAAGCTTTTAATCAATTTTATATCCACACCGACATCTGTTAATCCAGCTCAATATTCTTCAGCCACGTGTGTGTGAATGAGCTGAAGGCGGCAGCGTTAAGCTACTGTCGCCTTCCACATCCTTCTGTTTTAGCATTTTAGCCGTTCAGGCCCAGGAGAAGAAAGTAAAGTTGAGCTAAACACACGCCATGGGTGGCTCTAAAAGTCACTGCACTTTTGACACAACTGTTTTTATCTTTGTGATTTTAATCTTTAGTCACACATTTGTTCCACTTCACTGTTGTCAGCTGATGAACGTTTGTAAACAACATAAATCCATGGAAGAACAGCTGCCTCTGTTAACCCCGCCCCTCTGTCCAAGACCCACCTTCACGATCTGTCCCAGTGTGTGTGTGAGCTGATGGGGACAAACACACATGTGAACTGTACACATGCTCCTGGGGACAAACACATATGTGAACCGTACACATACTCCTGGGGACAAACACACATGTGAACATTACACACGCTCCTGGGGACAAACACACATGTGAACCGTACACACGCTCCTGGGGACAAACACACATGTGATCTGTACACACGCTCCTGGGGACAAACACACATGTGATCCGTACACACGCTCCTGGGGACAAACACACATGTGAACTGTACACATGCTCCTGGGGACAAACACACATGTGATCTGTACACACGCTCCTGGGGACAAACACACATGTGATCCGTACACACGCTCCTGGGGACAAACACACATGTGAACCATACACACGCTCCTGGGGACAAACACACAAGTGAACATTACACACGCTCCTGGGGACAAACACATATGTGAACCGTACACACCCTCCTGGGGACAAACACACATGTGAACCGTACACACGCTCCTGGGGACAAACACACATGTTAACCGTACACATGCTCCTGGGGACAAACACATATGTGAACCGTACACATACTCCTGGGGACAAACACACATGCGAACATTACACACGCTCCTGGGGACAAACACATGTGAACCGTACACACGCTCCTGGGGACAAACACACATGTGAACATTACACACGCTCCTGGGGACAAACACATATGTGAACCGTACACACCCTCCTGGGGACAAACACACATGTGAACTGTACACACGCTCCTGGGGAGAAACACACATGTTAACCGTACACATGCTCCTGGGGACAAACACACATGTGAACCATACACATGCTCCTGGGGACAAACACACATGTGAACATTACACACGCTCCTGGGGACAAACACACATGTGAACCTTACACACCCTCCTGGGGACAAACACACATGTGAACCGTACACATGCTCCTGGGGACAAACACATATGTGAACCGTACACATACTCCTGGGGACAAACACACATGTGAACATTACACACGCTCCTGGGGACAAACACACATGTGAACCGTACACACGCTCCTGGGGACAAACACACATGTGAACATTACACACGCTCCTGGGGACAAACACACATGTGAACCTTACACACGCTCCTGGGGACAAACACACATGTGAACCGTACACATGCTCCTGGGGACAAACACACATGTGAACCGTACACACGCTCCTGGGGACAAACACAAATGTGAACCGTACACACCCTCCTGGGGACAAACACACATGTGAACCGTACACACGCTCCTGGGGACAAACACATATGTGAATCGTACACACCCTCCTGGGGACAAACACACATGTGAACCGTACACACGCTCCTGGGGACAAACACACATGTGAACCGTACACACGCTCCTGGGGACAAACACACATGTGAACCGTACACATGCTCCTGTGGACAAACACACATGTGAACCGTACACATGCTCCTGGGGACAAACACACATGTGAACTGTACACATGCTCCTGGGGACAAACACACATGTGAACAGTGATCAGAGGTAGATGTCCAATAAAAGACAAAAGGTTTGCGAGGGGGCGGGGTTTGTCGTATCTAGAACCATATGTTCTGTCCAAAGTGTTGTTAAAAAGAAACTTTAGAAACTTATTGTCGTCACCTTCTTCACATATGACTGAAAAGACTCAACAACGTTCAGGCAAGGACAGACGTGTGCAGTTTCCAATTTTTATTTCGTACCTTGTAACCTCGTCCTTTCTGGAAGTTGAACACACATTGAAAAGACATTTTTCACATCAGGACAACCTTGACTATATACGTCAACTCTGACAAATATGAACTAGCTGCAGTTTGTACTAAATATGTAGCACCCTTCATGGTTTCTGGACTTTGTCTCATCTGTCTTATGTCCACATGTGTCCATTTTACTGGTTTGGGTCATTGGACTGAATGTGGAAAATGAGTTTAATACATGTACATGAAAATGCAGTAAAAATACATGTAAATGCAGTAAAAATAGAGTAAAATGCAGTAAAAATACATGAAAATGCAGTAAAAATACATGTAAATGCAGTAAAAATAGAGTAAAATGTAGCAAAACTACATGAACATACAGTAAAAATAGAGTAAAATGCAGTAAAAATGCAGTAAAAATACATGTAAATGCAGTAAAAATAGAGTAAAATGCAGTAAAAATGCAGTAAAAATACATGTAAATGCAGTAAAAATAGAGTAAAATATAGCAAAACTACACGAACACGCAGTAAAAATAGAGTAAAATGCAGTAAAAATACATGAAAATGCAGTAAAAATAGAGTAAAATGTAGCAAAACTACATGAACATGCAGTAAAAATAGAGTAAAATGCAGTAAAAATGCAGTAAAAATACATGAACGTGCAGTAAAAATGGAGTAAAATGCAGTAAAAATACATGAACGTGCAGTAAAAATGGAGTAAAATGCAGTAAAAATACACTCAAATCCACTGATCCATAATAAAACACATGGACTAATGACAAACTGAGACAGAATATTGTTAAAATTTACTTTATTTTCCTGAAAAATGTTTTTTTTGCATTTTTAAAATTTAGAAAAGTATTTTCATAATTTAATGGGTTTTTTTCACTAAAACAATGACATAAATATGTAGTTGTCATTATGTATTAGTTATTATGTTTTATTATGTTTAGTCCTGCACTAAACTGCAGTAAAATAGAGTAAAATGCAGTAAAAATACAAAAAAATGTACTAAAAGTAGAATAAAATGTAGTAAAATAATACACTAAATACACAAAAAATACACTAATATAAAATAGAATCCAGTAAAAAAAAAATACAATAAAATGTATTAAAAATAGAATAAAATGTAGTAATAATACACTAAAATCTACTAAAAGTAGAGTAAAATGTACCAAAAAATGAAAAATGGAGTAAAGTACAGTAAAAATCCACTAAAATCCACTGAATCATAATTATTATTATTATTATTAATACTTTATTTGTTATAGAGGGACATTGTACATGAATTGACATTTTACAGTAAAAATGTAAATGCACCATTGGTAGTCCCTCTGCCAGAAGGAGCATAAAACACATGATAACACATGAACTGAGACAGAATATTGTTAAAATTAAACTTATTTTCCTGACGAAATTTAACTTTTTTTTTTCATCATTTAATGCTTTTTTTTCTCCACTAAATCAATGACATAAATGTGTAGTTGTCATTATTTACTGCTTATTATGTTTTTATTTTACTGCAGATCAGACTATGATTGTCCTGCTGTAAACGTTTGTGTTTGTGTGTTGTTTTCTCAGAATCCTTCCCACTAGAGTGGCAGTGGAACGTACATTTGATGCAGAAAAGTGAGCGGAGGCAGCCATGGAAGTGAAGGAACGCAGACCCTATCGCTCGCTCACGGCCCGGCAGGACACCGAGCGCCGTTACACCAGCTCCTCTGCCGACAGCGAGGACGGAAAAGCCAAATCCTACAGCTCCAGTGAAACGCTCAAAGCCTTCGACCATGACTCCAGGATGGTCTACGGCAGCCGCGTCAAGGACATGGTTCACCACGAAGTGGACGAGTTTGGCCGACCAGGTGAGTCCTGCTGAGGGACGGATCTGGATCTGCTGGATACAAAGAAGATCCATCTGATCAATATGGTCCAAACATTTCAAACACCACTCTACAGGTTTTTATAGAAAGTATAAAAAGTCATTTACAATCCATTTCCTTATGAAACTAAAATATATTTATCCATATACTATTAATATATTACTGCCTTAAATTGAACATAAAAATATATGCATAAATATATTACAATGTAGTTAAAAATACATGAGGAAGTACTGCTTTCCATATATATATATATATATATATATATATATATATATATATATATATATATATATATATATATATATATATATATATATATATATATATATATATATGTATAGCACCAGCATATATGTGGAATAACACAGCATCATATATATTAAAAACATGAACTAACTAGCACTAAAGTCAGTGAACACATTGTAGAGCAGTGTGATCATGGTGCAAAGGGAATTTTAAGTTAATGGAGTAAAAACAAAATGCCACCTTACATTCTAACTTTAAATAACATATTAATCACACCAGTGGTTGTGTAGGATGATAGTTTAAAACTTTACATAACAGTTCATTAATAAGGTTCTATATCACCATAGATATAATTCTGTGGTAATTTTGACATAATGTCATGGTAATAATGCATTTTTTTAACTGTTTATTACAATTAACGGATCGCTAATAACGTGATAATTCTTCGTAGTAATTCTTCAGTGAAGCTTCAAAAAGGTAAAGAGGAAAAGTTTCGGCAAAGTACAGAAGTTATGAAGCTACGTTTGTAATTGTTGTGAATAATTAGTGTTTGTATTCGTCCTTAGAACACTGCAGCATCTGAAACCATGGCAACATGTCTGGAAAAGTTTGTGCTTAAACAAGGGAAAAGCAGACAGTAACCATGGCAACCAATAATTAAGTTAGCTATTATATATCAACCTGGAGGACTTAGCTAGCAGTAGCAGCTATGTTAGCATGCAGTAAGCTAGTGTGTTAAAGACAGGTGGAAAAAAACTTTCACTATCTGGTCAAAAATGACACCAACATTAGCACAGAATTAGCAGCTTCTTACTGATCCATAATGTAAAGTGTTAGCGTAGCGTGTGTGTGTCTTCATCAGGTGGATCATGGTCAGTGTGTGCACAGGTGAACGGGTCCTTTTCACCTTTAGCGAGTTTGGCCCAATGTTGAACCTGTACATGTTTAAAAGTGCATGACTGACGTGGACTATACTTTTACCCTCTCACCAGATGTATTATTAATGTGTAAAGTTGACCAGTTCAGAGAGCGCCTGCAGTCCAACTGAAGCACAGAATTATCTGATGAAGAGTAACTGCAACCTTTCTGTCAGATATAAGAAAAAAAATCTGGAAAATCTGATTAAATTAGACAAATATAAATAAATCTGCCAATGGAACAAGTAAAAATTACAACATTATTGAAATAAATGAAGTAGTAAATATCAGTTTAAAAAAGTTTTTTTTTTAATTTGATTGATGTATTCTGTAAAAAAGCAATATATATATATATATATATATATATATATATATATATATATATATATATATATATATATATATATATATATATATATATATATACATATGTGACCCACCACCAGTAAACCAGGCATAAGTGTGTGTAAATCCAAACAGAGTTATGTGTGTATCTTGGTAGAGTGGAAACTAAGGTTTAAGATGGTGAAAAAATGATGTTTCTATCACAAGTAGAACCAAAGTTATGGTCATTTTAATATCCACATTTGGACATATTTTACAATTTGCATATTTTTAGATATTGTCCGTTAAAGTTTTGGACTGTTTTGGGGTAGGAAGTCCTTAGCAACGCATAATAATTTGTATCCGATTGACACAAATTGTTGACAGATGTTAAAGGACACTCTGATGGACATGTCACAGAAGTTTTATATATTATAATAATAGGACAGAAGTGTGACGTATTATAATCATTTGGCTTACACCATTGGACAGAACATTCAATATAAGCTTTTACCTCGTACCAAACACTTGGGTGTTTACCCACGGAACGGAGATCGTTTTGTTCGGCCAAAAGAGGTGGAAGTCGTCTTTGTCTTTGCTCAGCAATACCTGAACTTTTGTCGCCGCTTAAATAATTGACTCAATAAACACCTTTATTGATTGGATTTCAATGTAATGACCACAGGAAGTGAACATAGAGGTGTTAAGGTACCGTTTTTTGATAAGGTGTAAACACTAATAACAAATCACCTTCCAGCCTAAATTTGGCTGTAGCTCTGAACGGCTCAGCGCGACTTATGCCTGGTTTCGTGGTGGCGGGTCACATATATATATATATATATATATATATATATATATATATATATATATATATATATATATATATATATATTTATTTCCAAAACACTATAAACCTATTTTGGTTGTTTTGAGTAAAAGGACAAGTATATTTTCCAAGTATTTAATATAGATAGTTTCAAATAATTTTTGGCTCAGTCTGAACACCATCAAAAATAAACGACAAATCAAACAACAATGTTAATGATTTCAAATCCAAACTTTATTATATTTCTTGTCAAAACTCCACATATCCACTCTCCACTATATATTCACTATGTATTCTTTGGTCAAAATGTCATAAAACATTTACATTTTTTCCAGACTGTTTTTAAAACAAAATAATATACAATATCGTGGGCTCACAGTTTTGAATAAAATTAAGTTTTATACATTTTTAAGTAATGAAAATTAATGTTTTAAGATTGTCCACCAGAGAAACTGTCAAAAATAAGACAAAAGGCCAATTAGTGCAACCTTCAGTGGAAAACAGTGACTGTGTTATTATGACAAGTTCACATCATATCAACTGTGATAAAAAAAAACATTCAATAGTCGGCAGTTACCCCCCATAGTTACCCCCCATAGTTACCCCCCTTAAACGATTAAATGTACCACTCCATTACATTTACTAAACCCAAGCATGTTGTTGTTGTTCGTCCTTCGTAGGACACATACCAGGTCATCAGACGTCACTTTATCTGCTTGTCAAAAGCATTTTGCTGACGTGTGTTTACGTCCAACGGTGGGACATTGTCCTCCACCAGAGCGTATTTTCTTAGTTTGTTCACGTTCATGTTCGTCTGTGTTTAAATGACGTCGTCTTCACAGCTTCTTCAGAACCACCAAAAGTGTTTTCCACATTTAAAACATCCATTTGTCAGATGTATTTGTTTTAAAACCAACAACATAAACCTCTGTCTTCAGTCCACTGTCATGAGACAAAGTTTGGGACGCTCACAAAACTCTACTGTTCTTCTCTCTGATTGGCTGAGAGGAACCACTGTCGCACCTATCACAGTAAAACAGCAGCTGTCAGTCCAGATTAAACAGGGATATATTAGCCTAGTTTAGCCTAGCCTAGCCTAGCCTAGCAGTGCTATCTCTATTCATTCCATGTATGGGTCTAGTGGTGCTTCATAGTCAGAGGAGGCGGGGCTAAAAGGTTGTCTTTCAAATCCTCTGTATGCAATAGGACGGTACTACAACCAATCAGTGTAATCTTTAGGATGACGTAGTTAGAGCGACTGAAAGTTGACGGAGGAGTCTGGAGAAAGTTAGGAATGACTAAACAAAATGGTGGATTATGGAGCTGAACGACTGTTGTCGCTTCTGTAAAAATAATTTAAAGATTGTTGACGTTTTCTCACATTCTTCACTCATCTGTGATAAAAGAAAATCTACACCTGTTGTTGTTCTTCTTCTATGGTTGTTTACGCTTGTTTCTCTCTGAATCATCGCAGCGTCACGTTGTTAGGCCCGCCCTCTGACTCTATACTTCACTGTGATTGGTCGACCAGTTTCAGGGAAAACTAGACAAAAGTTACATTGAATGAAACTAGACCTGATTATTATGAGAAAGAGAGAATGACCAACACTGTCTATGTCTCGCTCTCTCCCTCTCTCCTTTAATATCTCTCTCTCTCTCTCTTTCTCTCTCCCTCTCTCTCTTTCATTCTCTCTCTCTCTCTCCCTCTCTCTCTCTCTCTCTGTCTCTCTCTCTTTCTCTCTCTCCCTCTCTCTCTCTGTTTCATTCTCTCTCTCTCTCTCCCTCTCTCTCTCTCTCTCTCTCTCTCTCTCTCTCTCTCTCTCTCTCTCTCTCTGTCTCTGACCCCCCCTCTCTGACCCCAGGTGCAGATTTCTCTCTTCGTGACCTGACTTTTGGTGATGCTCTTCCGTCCCACGTGGCAGCGTACAGGACAGAAATGGGGCTGCCGCACCGTGACTACTCCGTAAGCGTGGGCTCTGACGCCGACACGGAGACAGATGGCGTCATGTCGCCAGAACACGCCGTACGGTTATGGGGACGCAGTAACACCAAGTCTGGGCGCAGCTCATGTCTGTCCAGCCGAGCCAACTCCAACCTGACGCTGACCGACACCGAGCACGAGAACACGGAGAACGGTAAGACACGCTCTGAAGCTGCTCTGAGTTTAGTAACACTGTGGCTCATCCTGTTTGTCGGGGCGCATTGTGGGGGAGGCGGGGGCCCTGGGTGTACTGTGCTCGCCTGGGGCTGGGTGCGGGGGGTGTGCGGGGTGCCTCCCTGTTGGCGTTGCTGGGCCCCAACACACTGTCCATTTTTGCCCTCTGGACTCGCGTTGGGTCCGGGCTCCGATGTCCTCTGGCCGGCGCCCGGTGTCGGCCTGCCTTGTGATGGGCTGGTTACCCGCCCCCCTCGGTGGGCCGCTCGCTCCCTGTGTCTGGTTTCCTGGCTGCGTGGGGCCGTTGGCCCCCTCGGGGGTGGGCGGGTTGGGTGGTGAGGTGGGGGGGTTAGTCGGGGCTGGGGTGGGCGGAGTTGGGGTTGGGGCGGTGGGTGGGTCGTCATGCCCCAGGCTGCCTGTTTCGGTCTTGGTGCGCTGGGGGGGTCTGTAGCTGCTCCCTCTTGTTCTCCGGGTTTGTGTCGTTCACAGTGGCCCCGGTGGCTCTCTGGGAGTGGCGTCCTGTGGCTCCTACGGTCCGGGAATGAGAATCTCTCCACAATCTCTACCCTAAACTCCTTTTCTTCTGCACTGTGTCCTCTTCTGGACTATTCTATTACATTGCATTCTATTTTGTACTATCAGGACATCCACGGTTGTGGTGCTCGGTGCCGATTGTTTAATTGTCTATTTGTTGAATCTTTTTTTTTTTCTCTCCTTTTGTGCTGGTTTGGTTTTCTCCTCTTTTTGCGATCTATTTTTTTATTTTTTTATTGATGGACAGTTGGTGGTTGGGAATAACACATCACCTTACAGTCTTTAATTACAATAGCACCGCCTGTTGGTTTCTGTCCCCGTTCGTCCTGTCCGTCCTGTCCAGTCTTTGTTTCCTCCACACATCACTGAGGTGCAGCACTGCACTCACTGGCTTGTAAGGAAGAGTTCTAATGGGGGATGTCTGCTCAGCTTTCGGGGAGGACCGATGATGGTCACACACATGCACTAAATAGTCTAGTATATGTCTGCAAGACTGGAATATGTACTGATCTGAAACAATGTTGACTCCCCCTCTGTGGGGTTAAAATATATAAAAATAAATAAATAAATAAATAAATACATGAATAAAATAAGCGAATGAATAGAAAATAAAATAACAAAAAATAAGAACAAAATGCTGACAAATTAGAAAAAGGAAAAAAAGGAAGAAAAAAGAAAGGGAAAAGAAGAAGAAGGAAGGGAAGAAAAAAGAAAATAAACAAACAAACAAACAAAAAACCTCTATTTGTTACCTACTTTCCTATCTGCTCATTTGTTTGTTTTTTGTTTTTTTGTGTGTTCTGTTTTGCTTTTTGTATATATGTATATGTTTAGTACTTCAGTTATGTATTATTAGTATTGTTATTATTGTTATTGTTATTATTTTTATTATTATCATCATTTTTCACTATATTACTATAAAATGAATTTAGGTTATTGGGGAAGTGAAGAAGGGGTAGAATTAAATAAGCTTATGCTTCATCCTACTCCTTTTCGGACATGTCATTGTTTAGTATGATTAATATTATTATTATTATTATTATTGTTGTATTGATTATTGTTGCACTTTGCACATGTTTGAAATAAATTATTCAAATCAAATCAAATCAAACTGTTGTGAGTTTAGTAACACTGTGGTTTTTCCTGTTCTGTTCATTTAAAGGCTCCTATTTTGTGCAGATAAATGTGTCAGTTTACTTCCCAAACTCTGGTTCAAATATATTACTACTGAATAAATCTGAACTGACTCACATATGATGTGCATTTTTTTGGGGGGAAATATGGCTCCTGATATGATATTATATGATATGATCAGCTTTTTAACTTGGTCTGATGTTAAAAAAGTCAGTGAGAAATCTGAAAAATTGTGAATATGAAAGAATCACAATTTAAATCGAATCGACAACAACAACAAAAAAAAAGTAAAAAGAATCAAAAAGCATATCGTCCCAGCCCTACCAAATATGTGCATCGTCATGGCGACCAGACCAGGAGCATGTGCAGAACGACAGGAATAATGTTACAGAGGAATTATTGAATCAATATCAGAATAAACCAGTGATTTTATTCTGAATTCAGTTTAATAGTGAATGATCATTGTCTACTGGTGTTTACATGGTTCATCTGAGAGAGGAATGAACCTTTATTCTGGATTAAACAGGAATAAAAAGCTGTCATGTAAACAGGGTTTGGCTTGATAGTCGAGGCATCTTCATTAAATCTAAAAACTAATCAGTGGATATAGTTCTGAAAAATGGTGAAAAAAAACCTTCATGTAAATGGATAGAGAGTTTAAGAAGCGGATGAAAATATACGTCTGTGGTTCTAATGTCCTGTTGAATAATTACAGATATGTCAGGAATAAAGGAAGTGGAGCATCCAGCAGTGAAGGATATTTTATTCCTTAAAGTTCAGAACTAGAGCCAATTAAATGTGTCGTTTTAAAGTCACATGTTCAATTTGTACAAAAATACGATGACATGAACCATTCCAATACAAAGCCTTCATGTTTTTAATTTCACCCAAAGCAGTTTAATAATGAGCAAAAAGAAAAAGCCTTTAATATCATAGTTCCTCTAAAACCAAAACCATGGACTGGATTTAACTGAGATGAAGACGCAACATTTAACTGTGATTTTATAATTAGACTTTTATTTATCATTTTGTTGATTTATTTTAATATAATTCAAATGTTTTATTGTATTGTCATTATTACAACAGGCAAACATCAAATCCAACAGACAAAATGGAGGTGGAAATAATATGAAAAAATAATAATAAGGATAATATTAAAAAATAAAAATAAATAAATAAAATGGAAAATAAATGAACTAAAAATAAGACAGGCAGGTAAATGAGTATTTAAGGCTATGAATTATCAATACATTTGTCTTTCAAAATCATCCCATTTTTCTTTTATCATATCATCAAGTATTCATTAAGATTATTGAGATTATTGATCACCCTGTGTGTGTGTGTGTGTGTGTGTGTGTGTGTGTGTGTGTCCACACAGACATATCATGTTATAACTCAATGAATACTGTAGATATCAGCATGAAATTACATGTTCATATACATATAACTAATGCACATCAGATGCAATGATCCATTAGAGTAAAGGTCAAAGGTCAAGGTCACAATTAACTAAAAGGTCAAAATCCCATTATGGGTTATAACTCCAGAACTCACTCACAGAACTTTCAGGTTGGTACCAAACGATGCAGAATGAAGATTTATATCATTCTCATAGTTAGTGTTATCACCTACGACCAATAGTTTTTGAGATCTATGGAGGTCAAAGGTGACATCTGGCAACATTTACTTGTGTAACACTGTTTGTGTCAAACATAGAATGTGATGGAGATTATTCGCAGCTAAAATATTTAAAACACAGAAGCGTGTTGTTTAATAATAGACTTATGATGGATTGACCAACAAACACATTAAAAGTAAATAAAGATGGATTTAATAACTGAAACTGGATATGAAAAGGAACACTGAGAAGAAGTACAGAAAAATAATGGATTCATGTCAAATATAGTCAGACTTATTTTACAACTGAAGACAAAATTATCTGAGACTCAGATAATTTATGAACATTTCAGTAACACTATTTTTGACAAGTAATTTGAAGCAAAGGACGACATTAGGTATTCTGTGAATACTTGTTAAGTTATAGCATATGTCCCTGCACACACACACACACACACACACACACACACACACGTAAACGCGCGCACGCACGCACACACACACACACATATATATATATATATATATATATATATATATATACACACACACACACGCACGCACACGCACGCACGCACACATACATATACACACACACACACACACACCCACACACACACAAACACACATACATATATACACACACACACACACGCACGCACACACATATATATAAATATATATATATATATATATATATATATATATACACACACACACACACACACACACATATATATAAATATATATATATATATATATATATACACACACACAAACACACACACACACACACACATATATATATAAATATATATATATATATATATATATATATACACACACACACACACACACACATAAGGTGATTACAATAATCTCACCAACCAATGTTGGACCAGATAATAAATAGTTTTCTGTAGCTGTATCGATGAACACGTTGCCAAGGATTGTGGGACATCATAGGAAACTATTTCAGCCCCTCCCCCTTTCACGTGCTGCCGCCTGTTAGTACAGAGAAGAAATGAAAAGTGGAAATGAGCCCCAGTGTTTGTGAGGCCAATCTATGGCTGCATTTGTTTCTCTTCTTTGACAGTTTTTTTTTTAATTGTGTCAAAATGTAAGTTCTGTTTCATAATGAGTTGAACAGAACCTTAAATCCTTGCATATTAACTTGCAGATTTATGATAGTGTTCCCAGGATACTTCAGAAATAGAGGAACTCATCAAGGGCCCAGTAGCAGGATTGTAATTGCCCCTGCGCAGCCTGGCATAGAACCTTTTGAATAGTTTTGCATTTCAGAGTGTGTCTCATTATGTATTAGCTTCTTATTATAACTGACAGAAATGACTCTTGGAAGTGGAATCCATTTGCCCCAATGACTCAGCCAGAGAACGGAGCATCCCTCTGCTTGATCATCTGAGATGCCAGGGGACTTAAATTTGGCTGCATTGTGCATAATTAAAGAGAATCTCCTCGGATCGCTGTTCGGGGGTGTTACGTGTGGTGGGTGGGGGGTTGCTACGCTGGAATGTACACTGGAAAAAGTGTAACCTCGCTCAAATAAAAAAAGAAAAATTGATGTCCGTTGTCACATGTAAAATATTCAACGTCCCAGAATCTAAATGATCTGAGAACCAAGGATTTAGAAGCAGGTAGTTGGTGGAGCAGGAGAATTACCAGGGGGAGGAGCCTACACCATAGGACGCCATGTTTAAATCACCCAAACCTCCACCTATTGTTGTATGAATTGGTCTATATATCAATCCTGTCACTTTATCTGTCCATCACATTATTATTTTTATTATTTTAAACTTTTTTGTGTCTTTTTTTGTTAATTATGTCCACAGTTCTCAAACTGGGGTCCGCGGACCCCTAGGGGGACGTGATGCATGTTCAGGGGGTACGCGAAATTATTCAGGTTTTTTTTTTTTCTTTCTGTTTTATTTTGAAATGCGGAAGTTTTATTTTGTAGCGAGCGAGCGGAAGTAACAGCGCTGTTTGACGCCAGCTTGACTAAATTGAGACGGAGCGAGTCACAGGCTATTTTTAGCCACCCTGCAGCGAACATGGATCGATTTTTGTGTCCGCCAAGTTCCTCAAGAAGTGGTAAAAGAAATGACAATGAAAATGACAATGACAAAAACAAACCCCTAACCCTAAAAAGAGAAAGTACATTGATAGTTATATTGAGTTTGACAAGCTCATCCCTCTCATTAAGTCTCTGTCTGTCTGTCTGTCTGTCTGTCTGTCTGTCTGTCTGTCTGTCTGTCTGTCACACACACACACGGTTTTGTGTGTCTTTTGTTCCGTTTATTATTTTAAAATTATTTAAAATTGTTGTTTCTGAAGTGTTCATTTATATTATAATACCTGAAAATGTGGCTGGTTTGCACAAAAGCACTATTAAAAAAGGTTATCATTGTTTCATAATAATCATTGTTGAAGTGGTTTTTTATCATTTTCAGTATCGCGAGGATGAGGGGGGACATGGAAAAATTTCACCCCTCCAAGGGGGACCTGGGCCAAAAAAGTTTGAGAACCCCTGAATTATGTGACATATATTTCAATTCAATTTTATTTATAAAGCCCTAAATCACAACAAAGTCGTCTCAGAGGGCTTTACAAAAACATAATCAACTACAGAAATACATGAAAAGTCCCAGGCATCCCCTGTCCTTAGACCCTCCCCCTGTCCTTAGACCCTCCTTCTGTCCTTAGACCCTCCTTCTGTCCTTAGACCCTCCTTCTGTCCTTAGACCCTCCTTCTGTCCTTAGACCCTCCCCCTGTCCTTAGACCCTCCCCCTGTCCTTAGACCCTCCCTCTGTCCTTAGACCCTCCTTCTGTCCTTAGACCCTCCCCCTGTCCTTAGACCCTCCCCCTGTCCTTAGACCCTCCCCCTGTCCTTAGACCCTCCCCCTGTCCTTAGACCCTCCCCCTGTCCTTAGACCCTCCTTCTGTCCTTAGACCCTCCCCCTGTCCTTAGACCCTCCTTCTCAGCAGAAAAAACTTCCAAACCCAGTGGGAAAAAGAAGAAATGTTGAGGAGAACCACATTGAAGGACAGATCCACTCCCATGGACGGACAGACTATAGATGAACGTCCATGTATAAATGCAGGAAGGGGGGGGGCTGGTCCAGACAGGCAGGGGCGGTGGTCCGGGGTCACAGGTCAGCACAGGCGAGATACTGCAGATCCTGTCGTCCATGGCTCCCGTGCAGACACTGTCAGGAAAACCACCACTCCCCCCAGGGGGGGAGGGGGTAAAGGGGACACCAGGTGACTAGTCATGAACAGACTTGGTAAGATATATATATATATGTATATATATATATATATATATATATATCATAACTCAGTCATTACAACATCACTTCTGTTTTTCTGTGCAAAACTCCTTCATAAATTCATCCATATTCAACACACTTGCTTTTGTCTTTTATTCTTGCACGTTTATGTAACGATTATCCTGGTACAAAAAAAACCATTCTTTTCAGTGGTTGTTGACTGTGGTTGTCCTGCCTCCTCCTTGCTTTTGATTGGTCAGTAAGAAAATTGTGACATTGACGCGTGCAGCAGTTTTCTAAAAGTTTAATTATTTCCAACTCAAAAACAGTCTTTGCATTTTTTTAAGCGCTGAAGGCGCTTAGCGCACTTGACGCTGAACTACAAGATTTGTATTGAACGTTGGCACCGACAGACACATCCTGTTGACACAGGCCCTACTGAGCAAAATACTGAGCAAAATACTGAGCAAAATACTGAGCAAAAATACTGAGCAAAATACTGAACAAAATACTGAACAAAATACTGAACAAAATACTGAGCAAAATACTGAGCAAAATACTGAACAAAATACTGAGCAAAATACTGAGCAAAATACTGAACAAAATACTGAGCAAAATACTGAGCAAAATACTGAACAAAATACTGAGCAAAATACTAAACAAAATACTGAACAAAATACTGAGCAAAATACTGAGCAAAATACTGAGCAAAATACTGAGCAAAATACTGAGCAAAATACTGAACAAAATACTGAACAAAATACTGAACAAAATACTGAGCAAAATACTGAGCAAAATACTGAGCAAAATACTGAGCAAAATACTGAACAAAATACTGAACAAAATACTGAACAAAATACTGAGCAAAATACTGAGCAAAATACTGAGCAAAATACTGACCAAAATACTGACCAAAATACTGAACAAAATACTGAGCAAAATACTGAGCAAAATACTGAGCAAAATACTGAACAAAATACTGAGCAAAATACTGAGCAAAATACTGAGCAAAATACTGAGCAAAATACTGAACAAAATACTGAACAAAATACTGAACAAAATACTGAGCAAAATACTGAGCAAAATACTGAGCAAAATACTGAGCAAAATACTGAACAAAACACTGAACAAAATACTGAACAAAATACTGAGCAAAATACTGAGCAAAATACTGAGCAAAATACTGAGCAAAATACTGAGCAAAATACTGAACAAAATACTGAGCAAAATACTGAGCAAAATACTGAGCAAAATACTGAACAAAATACTGAGCAAAATACTGAGCAAAATACTGAGCAAAATACTGAGCAAAATACTGAACAAAATACTGAGCAAAATACTGGACAAAATACTGAGCAAAATACTGAGCAAAATACTGAACAAAATACTGAACAAAATACTGAACAAAATACTGAGCAAAATACTGAGCAAAATACTGAGCAAAATACTGAGCAAAATACTGAGCAAAATACTGAACAAAATACTGAGCAAAATACTGAGCAAAATACTGAGCAAAATACTGAACAAAATACTGAACAAAATACTGAACAAAATACTGAGCAAAATACTGAGCAAAATACTGAGCAAAATACTGAGCAAAATACTGAGCAAAATACTGAACAAAACACTGAACAAAATACTGAACAAAATACTGAGCAAAATACTGAGCAAAATACTGAGCAAAATACTGAGCAAAATACTGACCAAAATACTGAGCAAAATACTGAGCAAAATACTGAGCAAAATACTGAACAAAATACTGAGCAAAATACTGAGCAAAATACTGAGCAAAATACTGAACAAAATACTGAGCAAAATACTGGACAAAATACTGAGCAAAATACTGAGCAAAATACTGAACAAAATACTGAACAAAATACTGAGCAAAATACTGAGCAAAATACTGAGCAAAATACTGAGCAAAATACTGAGCAAAATACTGAACAAAATACTGAACAAAATACTGAGCAAAATACTGAGCAAAATACTGAGCAAAATACTGAGCAAAATACTGAACAAAATACTGAACAAAATACTGAACAAAATACTGAACAAAATACTGAGCAAAATACTGAACAAAATACTGAACAAAATACTGAACAAAATACTGAGCAAAATACTGAGCAAAATACTGAGCAAAATACTGAGCAAAATACTGAACAAAATACTGAACAAAATACTGAGCAAAATACTGAACAAAATACTGAGCAAAATACTGAGCAAAATACTGAGCAAAATACTGAACAAAATACTGCGCAAAATACTGAGCAAAATACTGAACAAAATACTGAGCAAAATACTGAGCAAAATACTGAGCAAAATACTGAACAAAATACTGAACAAAATACTGAACAAAATACTGAGCCAAATACTGAGCAAAATACTGAGCAAAATACTGAGCAAAATACTGAACAAAATACTGAGCAAAATACTGAGCAAAATACTGAGCAAAAT
>CM035795.1:3881729-3916729 GCA_020466265.1 Siphamia tubifer
AAATTGTGGGTTTACAATGCACTGCAGCTGTGATATGAAATAAAGTGTGTAAATAACAGGAAGAATAATAATAATAATAATAAGAGCAGTTCTCCACGATAGCAGCTAGCTTATACTACACACAAAGAAACAAGACTTATTAAGCTGCGCACGACATAACTTCCACTCCCGCTTCCGCTAGCTGCCGCATTGAGCTGTCCCGCTCCTGCAAAGAATTAGGATTTTCAGTCCCGTTCCCGCCCATAAGTCCCACAGGATTCAGATGTGAGTTAAAATGTGGCGTACAGAAGACCGCTTGCCCGGTGTCGCTCGGGGGCTCAGCTTGTGGATGGTGTGAGGTCAGTAATGGCCCCGTCGCACCAGGGTTCGGTCTTCTCAGACTCAGGTTGTTTGGGAATGCAGCAGTAGGTGGTAAACTAAGACTAAATACCAACAGAAGACCAATAGTCAATAAGTAGCCTACCTTAAGGGAGTCTGTCGTAGTCCATCTGGGGGATTTAACCTTGGCGGGTCGCAGGGTTGGCTCCTCAGTGCTGGGACGATTCCCAGAAGAGACAGGGGCGTCTCACATATATATATATGATAGTCAAAATGAATCATTTATACTATCTGTTATACTATCATGTTTATGAGGAGCTGGAAATTGTGGGTTGACAATGCACTGCAGCTGTGATATGAAATAGAACTGTGTAAATAACAGCAACAATAATAACAGCAGTTCTCGTCAACAGTAGCTAGCTTATACTACACACAAAGAAACACGACTTATTAAGCTGTGATGTCACTATAAAACTCATCCAGCTGTCGACCTAAAACTGTAAATACAGTTGCAATTGAGAAGCACAAATGACAAACTAGCCGACATTATGAACAGGTTAGCTAATCGCTAATGTAAGCGCCAACAGTATCTGAACGCAGCAGGCAGTCACCTGCCACGTACATAGGGTTGCAAACTCCCTGACAAAAAAAAAAAAAAAACAGTCAGTCAGAGACAGTAGACCTCCGCCAAGGCTTGATATGTCGTCATATGACGTCAAAACGTGACGTGATGGAGCCATCGGTGTTGACCCATCTGATGTCTGAAGGTCAGACCATGTCGATGAAAAAAGCCACCAGATTCTGTCCTGAGATATTACCACTGATGTGATTTAGCTGTTGACCTTTACCTTGACCTTTGACCTTCATTGTTCAAAATCTAATGGGTTCGTCCTTGACCCATTATCTATCATTCCTGAAAGTTTCATCAAAATCCGTTCAGAACTTTTTGCATAATCCTGCTGACAGACAGACAGACTAACAGACAGACAGACAGACTAACAGACAGACAGACTAACAGACAGACAGACAGACTAACAGACAGACAGACTAACAGTCTAACAGACAGACAGACTAACAGTCTAACAGACAGACAGACTAACAGACAGACAGATTAACAGACAGACAGACAGACTAACAGACAGACAGACTCAAATGTAATACCTCCTCATGGGGGTCACAGAACATTCCTTAGGGGCTTCTAGGGACCCTCCCACAGAAAATGTAGGATTTCTTAGATGCTATTTCCTTCATTCTAACACATTTTAGGGTAATTTTAGGACAAATTCCATCTGATTCACAGATTTCTTTTTATGCAAGTCACTCAAGTCACTGGTGAATAAAATTTTATGAATTGAATTGGTAAAATGTATTTATTTATTTCTTTGTATACATTTTTGACACCTCAACTTTCTAATATCAGCTGAAAAAGGGGTGCGTGAGGTGCGGGTGGCCCACGTACCTCTGGTTCGCGTGCAGCGAAACTACCTGAAAAATGAATATCCATTTAAATGTTGACTATATTTGGAATATTTTTCTGTCAGACACACTTCTCCAACAGGGAGCTTCCACCTCCTCAGGCCAAAAAGCATAATTTTACACTGCAGAACACTCCAGTTGTTGGTTTGGATCAGTATGAATCAGCCAATAATGTGTTAAACACTAAAGTCAAGCTAAGGAAGCAGTTATGGCAGCAGTGGACCAGCTGATATGTTCCAAACTCTCTTCATCTATTAAATATGTTCACTTTCTCTGCTATTCAAACCTGCACTTTATTTGTTTTTTTGCGACTCTATAACTACAACCCCCCCCCCCTGGGATAAATAAAGTACATTTCTGTTCTATTCAGACCTAGAAATTAGTTTCACCACGTATTTAACAATGTTCGCTTCAAAGCTACAATGTGATGTTAAGTTTTACACATGTTACTGATGTTACTGAGCTGTGTTTGTCATTTTATATCAATCATTGTCTTAACCTCTTAACTGGCCAAAATAGTTTTCATCAGGTATAAACACATCAACAGAAGGAGTTTATACTGAACATTTATATGTAACGTTTATTTATAATCTCGTCTACTACCATGTCCACCAACTTCTTCTGGTAAACGTGCTAGTAAAGCATGGTTCTACATTTATCCTTCAGTCATTACTCAGGGCTACAGAACACTACCTGTAGATGTGTTTGTCTTTTCTTCCTCCAGTTCCACTTTACTATCAGCCTCTGTGACTGGGTCCTCTACCAACACAACCAGGGGGGTACCACAGTAACCATGGGCTTCTGCACTGGTACTATTTCTGTACCCACCAGTGGAACCATCTGATAGATCAAACTGTTGACAAACCTGGTCAGAAGAAGAAAGAAAACATCATTTATTAACAAACTCTTCCACAGTCGTCCTCTGTTCATCTGTTAATGAATGAACATGTGGAAGAAAAAACACTGGAAATAGTCCAGTCCATAGACACAACACTGGAAATAGTCCAGTCCATAGAAAAAACACTGGAAATAGTCCAGTCCATAGACACAACACTGGAAATAGTCCAGTCCATAGACACAACACTGGAAATAGACCAGTCCGTAGACAAAACACTGGAAATAGTCCAGTCCATAGACACAACACTGGAAATAGTCCAGTCCATAGACACAACACTGGAAATAGACCAGTCCGTAGACAAAACACTGGAAATAGTCCAGTCCATAGACAAAACACTGGAAATAGTCCAGTCCATAGACACAACACTGGAAATAGTCCAGTCCATAGACACAACACTGGAAATAGACCAGTCCGTAGACAAAACACTGGAAATAGTCCAGTCCATAGACACAACACTGGAAATAGTCCAGTCCATAGACACAACACTGGAAATAGACCAGTCCGTAGACAAAACACTGGAAATAGTCCAGTCCATAGACACAACACTGGAAATAGACCAGTCCGTAGACAAAACACTGGAAATAGACCAGTCCGTAGACAAAACACTGGAAATAGTCCAGTCCATAGACACAACACTGGAAATAGACCAGTCCGTAGACAAAACACTGGAAATAGTCCAGTCCATAGACAAAACACTGGAAATAGTCCAGTCCATAGACACAACACTGGAAATAGACCAGTCCGTAGACAAAACACTGGAAATAGTCCAGTCCATAGACAAAACACTGGAAATAGTCCAGTCCATAGACACAACACTGGAAATAGACCAGTCCGTAGACAAAACACTGGAAATAGTCCAGTCCATAGACACAACACTGGAAATAGTCCAGTCCATAGACACAACACTGGAAATAGACCAGTCCGTAGACAAAATACTGGAAATAGTCCAGTCCATAGACACAACACTGGAAATAGACCAGTCCGTAGACAAAACACTGGAAATAGTCCAGTCCGTAGACAAAACACTGGAAATAGTCCAGTCCATAGACACAACACTGGAAATAGACCAGTCCGTAGACAAAACACTGGAAATAGTCCAGTCCATAGACAAAACACTGGAAATAGTCCAGTCCATAGACACAACACTGGAAATAGACCAGTCCGTAGACAAAACACTGGAAATAGTCCAGTCCATAGACAAAACACTGGAAATAGTCCAGTCCATAGACACAACACTGGAAATAGACCAGTCCGTAGACAAAACACTGGAAATAGTCCAGTCCATAGACAAAACACTGGAAATAGTCCAGTCCGTAGACACAACACTGGAAATAGTCCAGTCCGTAGACAAAACACTGGAAATAGTACAGTCCGTAGACAAAACACTGGAAATAGTCCAGTCCGTAGACACAACACTGGAAATAGTCCAGTCCGTAGACAAAACACTGGAAATAGTACAGTCCGTAGACACAACACTGGAAATAGTCCAGTCCGTAGACACAACACTGGAAATAGTCCAGTCCGTAGACAAAACACTGGAAATAGTACAGTCCGTAGACACAACACTGGAAATAGTCCAGTCCGTAGACACAACACTGGAAATAGTCCAGTCCGTAGACACAACACTGGAAATAGTCCAGTAATGTATGTACTTATGTCTCGGGGGTTTCGTTTCATAAATTAAATTTGATTCGTTAGCTGGGTCTTTTGTAAGTTCAGGTATGACTGGATATATTTTTTTTCTTGTTGTTTTTTCTTGTTTCTTATAAAATGTAATTTTATGTTTTTTATGGAAAGATTTTCTTCTATTTTTGTCCTGTTGCATCACTGTAAAATGTTTAATGGGTGAAAAGAAATAAAAATCAATAAAAAATGAGTTGCAAAAAACTAAAAAAATGAATTTAAAAACTAGGTAAAATATATAAAACAGCCTAAGATGTAAAATATGTATGAATTTCTTCTCAGTGTCTTTGTGCTCCACTTTAGATGAGCTTTATCATTTGTTAATAATAACCTAAAGGCATTTACCACAGTGTTACAGTAAAGTCACGACGACCATATTTCTCCAAAAATATGTGTGATACATGAAAGAAGCTGGTTGTCTTGGTTAATGGAAGCGTTGACTTTTCCTTGTTCTCTGATATAAACTCATTTTGGAACAGTATTAATGCAGCCGTTTGACAATAACTGGAAAAAACCTGAAGCGAATGTGTTCATTGATGCAGTAAACACCAGCGCCGTACACACATCTGTGACAGCTGCACTGGTTCCCATTAATTACCTCCACTGTGGACGCCTAATTTGTCCCGCTAGAGTTTTATAATGAACCAAAAATGTTTTTACACTCCAACATTGTTTTTCACAGCATTATTTCAGCAAAGTATCTGTGTTAGTCAGACCTGGAGCCTGTTGGAGTTCAGAAGTCACATTCACAGCCCGCAAAGGAAGTAGAATTATTCACTGGAGAAACTTGTCATTTTTTAGTCATTATTTCTCCAGGAATAATAAAATAAAATATTATTCCACAATCTGCACTTTAACTGGACAAACCGAACACTTTAATACATGTAAATGTGAAATAGTCGTCGTATTAAACTCACTTTTCCCGCTGTAAAACACAATAATTACCTTGGTCGTCTTACTGTTAAATAATAACTGGTAGAGTTTCAGTCGTTGTTTATTTCTTAGCTCCAGCAGCAAAAAGTTATGGAAGAATTTCAATCAAATTTTCAGTAAACTTTGATACTGGCACGAGAAACAAATGTTTAAATGTTGGTTGACACCAGAGGTGTCAAACATAAGGCCCGGGGGCCAAATTCGGCCTGCCAAAGGGTCCAGTGTGGCCCCTGGGATGAATGTGTGAAATGCAAGAATTACACTGAAGGTAATTAATAATCAAGGAAGTTGAACTCATTTGTCAATTCAATCTAAAGTGGATTAGTAAAATACTATCATAATAATCTAGAAATAATGGAGAACAACCTTAAACTAATTCTCCTTTCTGTGTTAGTGTAAAATAAAGTAGAAAAAAGACTAAACTTTTACAAAAAAATGTAAATAACCTAAAATACTCTGTGGAATTTTACCAATATTCAGCCTGTTACAAAATGTTGTGTATAATTGTTCGTCGACTATGATCTGTACGTTGTGGCGCACGTGTATAAATGACAAACTAAAGCATAATATCCTCAACATTGCATTTATTTTTCTTACAAATTTACAGGTTGTTCATATTTGTTTGTGTTACGTTCATGTAGTTTGTAGATGTCACCATTTTTATTGAACAATTTAGCTTTTTTTTTCGCTCACAAACAGAAATTTAACAATATTTTATACATTGTTATCTTATTATTTATATAATTTTACTGGTCCGGCCCACTTTATACCATATTAAGATGAATGTGGCCCCTGAACTAAAATGAGTTTGACACCCCTGCCCTAAACCCTTTAAAAATGATAAAAGTATATACAGTTTGTATGAAATATGAGTCAAAAGTAAAAGAAAATTATTTATTAAGCCAATAAAATGAACCATACCATTGTGGTTGTTTTAATTGTGGTCAGTGTTTGGACCCACTTTCACCTTCAGTTTTTTTCTTTCTTTGGGTCCACAATGAATAACGGATAATAAAGCTGTAATGAGCACAGTAGAAAAACTCACCAAACAACAGTAAAGGTTCTTCCACACTGACTCTGTGACCAATGAGGGTCGAAGACACACCAAAAGCATCATGGGTAGTTCCCTCCTAGCCAATGGGAGGCCAGTGGGGTATTGGGGGATAGTCAATGGGAGAACAACTCTATCAAATAGCAAATATGATGGTACGCATAAGTGTACAGTACTGTATTTATGTTTCGGGGGTTTCGTTCCATAACTTCAATTTTTTTTCATATTCAGAGACGAACATTTTATGTAAAGGCATGGATTATTCGTTAGTCTTTCGTAAATGTAATTATTACCGTACTTCAATATGTGAAGTATATTAATATGATATAATAATCAGTCTGCTGTTTTATGCTTCCAACTATAATTAAAACATCAGCCAAAATGACTCTTTTTAAGGCAGTATTTTTTTTATCATATTTTGTTGGTTTTTCACTTCAGTCATAAACATCAATATAGTAAATTCCAGTTTATGTTATAATGAAATAAAACATATGAAGTCTTTTATTAAATTCTTCACTAAATATATGAATCGTGGATGTGATTCCCAGAGGAACTGAAGGATATGATAGTTTTCACTGACACAAACCAAACTGTCCGTCAACTATAGATTCTGCTGCACAAAGATTAATTAAAGAGTGAATCCTCAGCAGAATTGAGGAGAACAGCGAGATTATTTTTTTCTTTTTTTTTGGTCACATCTGCTCTAATTAGAGCTCCCCTCTCTATGTTAGCCCACAGACGACCGTTAGCTTAGCGCTACTTTTTCTGCAGTTTTTATTGTATCGTGGAGCATCTCTGTGAACAATGACGGTTTTCAGGCTCATTTACTGAAAAACATTTGAAGCAGGAGCCTAATCAAAGGAGTGAGAAGATAAATGATGCTCAGGTTTCTTCATTCAGCTCCGTTTTTTTTTTCTGCATGATTAAACGCAAGTCATCAATCAGCATTTTTGTCTTCAAAGCTCAGTGTGGCTAATGCGCTGATGTGATCACGCTTTTAGCGCCGGTAAAAGCAATATTTATTGATGTGTAGTTGTCAGATGAAAAGTGTCTGGTCTTTTCATGTGGTTTTAGTTAAGTTTGTCACTGCCTGTTTTCACACTCATTTGTTCATAGATCTGTAAATAAGGCTGGACTCGCTCCCATGTGGCTTATATTTACACACTGGGGTGTAAAATAACCCCCTCTACACCATGAAACAGGCCTTAAAACTCTTGTTCAGGGGCAGCTGGGCTGTAGAGCGACAGACTGACTGTATTCATCATTTTTTATGCATATGCTAATGATGCACATCCACAGAAAGGTCAGAAACTCAGCTTAAAGTTTATATAAACCATTGTTATGATCACCAAACAGTTAAAACAACAAACGATTGAATCCATTTTAATAGTAAAAGCCGACAACTGATGAACATATTTGAACATGTTTCATGTATCATCTGATCGTTCTAAACAAAGCTAACACCCGTTAGCTGCACAGCTAAGCTGCCATTTTTGTCACTTTTCAACCAACATTCGCTGAACCAACAACAAAACTTGAGAAAAACAACAATTCGGTTTCAAAAAAACATGCAGAAATATTGTCTTTACCTTTAGACAAAGTTATATTTAGCAGAAAAAAAACCTGCAGTGAATGAAGAATTTAGACTTCCTGATTGACTTTGTGTTCAATAGCAGCTTTCGGGGTCCAGATATGGTTTGTGATTGGGCGAAGCAGTTCATCAGTGTCGGTCACATGTATTCAGTCACTCATGCTAACAGAGTAATTGACATATATTTGGAGTCCAAAGCTTGATTCTATTGGGTCAGAGGATTAAAATAAGATGTCAATCATGGATATTGGCTAATGCAGACCAGAGCTACGGCCCTGCGTAAATATAACGACTGGCTGCATGACTGAAGACACATTAACACAATGTGTCATTTTTATTACAAATTCAAAACAAGGTTGTATTTTTGTTTTTTAACATCTATAATGACATGTGAATCACATTAAATGAGTTTTATAACTTGGTTTCTAAGAAATCTCAAATGACACAGATGATGCCAAACTGGAGAACGTCCAGGCATCTCTTTACAAAAACCTTCTTCCCTTCAGAACATAATTGTATTGTCCAAATGTTGTTACATGATTTTATAGAGTTTTAAAACTCCCAAATTTCTTCATTTATTTAGTGTTTGATCTGTACTTCCTGTGACCCAGTGTCATGTACAGTGATGTTTACACTTGTGACGGCGTCGCACACGTCTGATCTTTAGTTTGATACCAACATCATTTACACAGAGCTTGTAATTGCACAGATATACTCTCTTTAGTTTGGGCTTGTATTTTACTACCAAACAGCCTCAAAATAGACCCAGGGTTTAACAGGTTAAAAGTCAGACCCGAGCCCGGCCCAGCTCATTTTGATTGACAGCTTTGTAGAGCCCGCCCCTCTTTGCACCCTGACGTTTTTCAAATGTGTGCAGATGGGATATGAGCCTAGAACTAGAACTATGTAGTCATCTGTGACTGCTGAAGATATACCCACAAAATATGATGCTTCCACTCACCCATCATTTCCACCACTGCTATTCACCCACTCACCCACTCAACCATTCACTCACTCACCCACTCACCCACTCACCCATTCACCCACTCACCTACTCAACCATTCACCTACTCACCTGCTCACCCACTCACCCATTCACCCACTCACCCATTCACCCACTCACCCACTCACCTACTCAACCATTCACTCACTCACCCACTCACCCACTCACCCATTCACCCACTCACCTACTCAACCATTCACCTACTCACCTGCTCACCCACTCACCCATTCACCCACTCACCTACTCAACCATTCACCTACTCACCTGCTCACCCACTCACCCATTCACCCACTCACCCACTCACCTACTCAACCATTCACTCACTCACCCACTCACCCATTCACCTACTCACCCACTCACCTACTCAACCATTCACCCACTCACCTACTCACCCACTCACCCACTCACCCATGCACCCACTCACCCACTCACCCATTCACGAAGTTATATATTAAATACAAAACACAAGTATTCACAGAATGCCTAATGTAGTCCTTTGCTTAAAACTGCTTGTGAAAAATATTCTTTCTGGAATGTTCATGAAGGATCTGAGTTTAATATAATTTTGTGTCTTCAGTTGTAAAATAAGAAAAATTGGTCTGTCTGAATATATGTGACATGAGTCATAATTATTATTTGACTTCTTCTCATTGTTCCTTTTCATATCAAGATTATATCATTATTCACTGTTTCAGTTACTAACTCCATCCTTATTTACTTTTGTTGGTCAATCTATCATAAATCAATTATCAGTCACCCATTACTGAATGATTATGAGCTTAATGTTTATGGTTCATGGTGATCAGTGACATTTAATTAAGTTAGGTTAAGACACATTTAGAGTTAAGGTACATTTCCATCACAGTCTGTTTGACACAGTGTTACACAAGTTTGTTTTACAACATTTGTCAACACTCAGGGTCACTGCAGGGTCACTACAAGGTCACTACAGGGTTACTGCAGGGTCACCGCAGGGTCACGACAGGGTCACTGCTGGGTCACTGCTGGGTCACTGCTGGGTCACTGCTGGGTCACTACAGGGTCACTACAGGGTCACTGCAGGGTCACTGTAGGGTCACTGCAGGGTCACTACAGGGTCACTACAGGGTCACTGCAGGGTCACTGTAGGGTCACTGCAGGATCACTACAGGGTCACTACAGGGTCACTACAGGGTCACTGCAGGGTCACTTCAGGGTCACTACAGGGTCACTGCAGGGTCACTGCAGGGTCACTACAGGGTCAATACAGGGTCACTGTAGGGTCACTACAGGGTCACTGCTCGGTCACTGCAGGGTCACTACAGGGTCACTGCTGGGTCACTGCAGGGTCACTACAGGGTCACTGCAGGGTCAATACAGGGTCACTGTAGGGTCACTACAGGGTCACTGCAGGGTCACTACAGGGTCAATACAGGGTCACTGCAGGGTCACTACAGGGTCACTGCAGGGTCACTGTAGGGTCACTACAGGGTCACTGCAGGGTCACTACAGGGTCACTGTAGGGTCACTACAGGGTCACTACAGGGTCACTGCTGGGTCACTGCAGGGTCACTACAGGGTCACTGCAGGGTCACTACAGGGTCACTGCTGGGTCACTACAGGGTCACTGCAGGGTCACTACAGGGTCACTGCTGGGTCACTGCAGGGTCACTGCAGGGTCACTACAGGGTCACTGCAGGGTCACTACAGGGTCACTGCAGGGTCACTACAGGGTCACTGTAGGGTCACTACAGGGTCACTACAGGGTCACTACAGGGTCACATTCTGTTCACACTCCAGACTGATAGTCATATTTATTCCATGTGAACTGTGCATTAAGAGCAGCTGTGTGAACGTGGTCTTAGTTTAATAATAAAAAAAAAGACTAAAAGTGTCGTAGTAATTATTATTATTATTTCAGATTTGTCAGAGTTGGAAACGTCAGCGTAGGAGCCAAAGTCTTCCAGTAAGGAGGAGTTATTCCCCTGCTGCCGTCATCACACGCTCGTCGACGGGTTCAAGACTATGAAGAAACTTTGAACTGTTGAAAGATTGAGGTTAAGAGCTGCAGGGCGGCGCTCACTGACTGTGTCTTTGAACAGAGCATGACTGTCTACAAGGGACAGGTGTTCCACGCACATGCACCCCCCAACACCCAGCGGACCCTTTGAAAAGCAAATCTACACAACCTGTCCTCTTATCGCACACATAGATAAGTATTGACACAACCTTTGTTCAACCCCCTGCACTGCCGTCACTCTTCCCCAGCGCACGTTCTTCACTGAATTTATTATCAGGAAGTTTAGACGCTTCCCAGTTTGTGTTTGTCAAACTGAACCACTGCAAATGTTTATATTTTATATTTTGAATTTAAACACATTCATTCATCTTATTTTTTGTTTTACTACGTCTGTGTTTGAGCTCCAGCTTTCAATTAAACCCACAGTTTTATTAAAGTATAGGAATGTAAATATCAAGTAAAAGGGAACAAAGGCAAAATATAATAATTTTATTAGAAAGAAATAAAGTCTTTTATAAAACCACAGTGGAAATGTCTCAGCAAGAACTTTATGAAGCATAAATATATAAATAGTTTCCTCTGTTTTATAAATGAGTAAATAAATAAAAGTAATAAAAAAGAGGATGTGTTAATATAATAGTTTTAGTAGCTACAGAAAGTGTCACAGCAATGACATTTAAACTAATAACTGTCACAAATAATGATTAACAACTGAATATTCTGTTCTTTTATATTATTAAATTTCATCCAAAAACATTTTAATCACACACATAGTTTCTAATGAAAAGATGAATAATTTAATAGCTTTGAACACCAGAACATGAATAAAAATGACATTTGTGTTTTGACATAATTAAGTTGAATATATGTAATTTGTGAGAAAAACAGCAGCAACATGTGGAACTGTTGATTCATAAAGTAGTTTTTTTTTAACACATGATGTCATGTGACAAAACAAATGGCTTCCAACATTTCACTCCAACATTCATTTCATGATTTATTTTGGAGTTTTAAGGGGTGTTTATTGGCAAGAATCTGGTCACAACTAGGATCATGATACAATACATCACCAAAAAAGTACCATAGATGACAGTACTTTAAAAAAAATGTTTTTTAAATTATAAATTACTGGAAGAATTTAATTACACCACAACTATGTATGCACAAAATACTAAACATATTTTGATTTGATCACAACAGGATCTAATGCGGGGATCTAATAAGGATCTAATGCTATAACAACAAATGTTCAAAGGATCACATTACACTTTAACATCCTGGTCATGCTCATATTTCTCACACAAACACACACACACACACATATATATATATATATATATATATATATATATATATATATATACAATGTATATATTATACAATACAATATACAATTACCCTTATGATATTAACAATCAAGGAATTTAAAATGAGTTTAGATGAACTCAATCTAAAGTGGATGAGACTAGTAGTATACTGTCATAATAACCTTGGAATAATGGAAACCAATATAAAACTATTTTTCTTTTTTGTTTTAGTGTTAAAAAAACCTGTTATGAAAAGAAAATGGGAATAAGTTTAAATATATATGGAATTTTAACCAATATTCAACCTGTTACTAAATGTGCATATATTTGATCAATTGTAATCTGTAGGATGTGATGCACATCTATAAAGCATAAACTAAAGTATAATATTGTCAACATTCACCTTATCTTTCTTAAGAATTTACAGGTTGTTCATAGTTGTTCATGTTTTGTTTAAGTACAGTTTGTAGCTGTAAACATTTTTTAGCTTTTTTCACTCAAAACCACAGAGACATATCATTCTATAACTCAATGAATACTGCAGATATCACCATGAAATTACATGGTCATATATACATATAGATAATGTGCGTCAAATGCAATGATCCATTTGAGTAAAGGTCAAAGGTCAAGGTCACAATTAACTAAAACGTCAAAATCACATTATTGTTTATAACTCAAGAACAGAGGGTCACAGGGGTTTTGTGACCTCTGGAGGTCAAAGGTGACATGTGGCCAAATTAACTTGTGTAACGCTGTTTGTGTCAAACATAGACATATCATGCTATAACTTAATCAATACTGGATATATTATCATAATATTACACACACTGACGCATACAGTATATAGATATAATGAAATTATCAAGATTGCAAAAAGGTCAAAGGTCAATGTCACATTTAGCAGAAAGGTCAAAATCACATTATTGGCTCTAATCCAAGAACAGGTTGTCATAGAAACTGTAATTAGACATTCTCTCAATACTAGTTTTATACATTTTTCTGTATTATTTCTATTATTTTAGTGGTATGAACACTTTAGATCCATTTATGCTGCTGAACTAAAGTGAGTTCGACACCGCTGACGTAAATGTCTTCGTAGCAGCATCACATCAGACCAAATGATGCTTCAAACCCCATCGCTGGTGGATTCCCCACAGCTCACGGCCGTGGACATTTCCAAGCCCAGCGTTTCTTGTGAAGTTCTTTCTTTGTGGACTTTTTTTTTGGCAGAGTGTTCGCTCAGATGGTGGATTAGTGGAGCTCTTCTCTGGCTCATTTACAGCCTCATTTGCAGACGTTTTAAAAGCCCGTGTGGACACTTTGGACTCTTATCTGTACGCTTCATACCCGCTCCTGCCAGCGCCTTTGACAGTCCAAACCAACTGCACATCAGGGCCTGTCCTACCACCACCGAGGCTCAGGGACCTGGGTACAGGATCAGCCCCCTCCCCCATGGAAGATCATTCTAATCCCCAACTCACAACTTGTGTCCTTTTCTGAACAATATCCATTTAACAGTCACTTCTGTCAGCTCATGTTATATTTATGTTCTCCTCTCACTGCACTCATTTGGTATTCTGCCTCTATTTAGACACACACACACACACACACACACACACACACTGACCTATTTTAAACCAATACGCTTCACAATTTATCTAATCTTACACTGAATTTTCCAAACACTTTCCACTTGTCCATTAAATGAAGCCTTTACTGTTCTGGGCTGATTTAGCTTCTAATGCATGAAAAATGCTTCTGCAAATAAAAACTGCAGCTGTTTTTCAAGTGTTTGGAGTACAGATAAAAGAATGAGTTTTTTGTAAAGGAAACACCCTTGAGTTTGGACTAAAATACCCACTCTTACTAAAAGTTGGAGACTGAAAAAGACATTTCGATTATTTATCCTTAATTTTGGCCAAAAATACAATAAACTGCACTAAAAAATATAGTAAAATGCCCCATAAATAGAGTAACATACCCTAAAAGTAGAGAAAAATCTACTAAAATGGCCAAAAATACACTATAATTCAGTAAAAAATAAAGTGAAATGCATTTAAAATAGAGAGAAATGTACTAACATGATCCAAAATGCAGTAAAGTACAGATAAAAGAGCGTAACAGCTGGAGTTTGGACTAAAACACTGACTTTTATTGTTTATGTAACGTTTAATAAAAGATGGAGAGTGAAACACACTGGTATATGAAGAGTTTTTTAATAGTGTAGTGTTTAAACTGAAACACACCGTTTACCAACACACCAATGACCTTTGACCTTTACACTGAAAAAGGTTAACACTTTATTAATAAAAATGTCACTTCTTCCGCAGTTTTTCTATCATTATTTTATGTGTTTTACAGACTATACATGTGGGAAATTATTCATTTTTCAAAGTGGTGACATTTGGGAATTTATGGAAGGAAATTAATAACTGTTGAATGTTTCAAATACACACATGTTAGCAAAAAAAAATATGGAAACTAGAAAAGCACTCTGAGAGCGCAGACCTCCACCAAGGTAGACCCCCCACCTGGATCACCCCCAAAATGAAATCAGTTCTTCCTGTTCACATTTCCAACATATCCTGAAAATTTCATCAAAATCCATCCATAAGTTTTCGAGTTATCTTGAACACAGACAAACAGAAAAGCAAACAGAAAGACAAAGAGATAAACGCCGGCAAAAACATAACCTCCTTGGTGGAGGAAATAAATATGTCACATACAAAATGATGAACAGTATGTTGGACTGTAAACTGACTCAACTTAAATCTAAAGTCAAAGTTCTACATATATGGATGGTATTATGATAATGTACATATATGTATATATATATATATATACATGTGTGTGTGTGTGTGTGTGTGTGTGTGTGTGTGTTATTGAAATATTGTGTATATATAGGTGTAATTATAATAGATGATCATAATAAAGTCCTAAATGTGCCAGGACTGGACTGTGAAACTGGTAATAGATTAAAATTCCCGATCATTGTTTGAACCAGTTGTTATCACAAGTCAAAGCAATTAGCAGTTGTTTTTAAGGGTGTAAAAGCAAAGATCATGACGTGCTGTTTCCCTGGTGTGAGATAAAAATAATTAAAGCTCCATGCTGAGCTTCCTCTCATTAGTGGTCACCTCTATTGTGTAGAAAACTCTGTCACAAAGGGACAGTGTTTGTCAGGTGGAGCAAATGCCTTTGGTGTTGGAGACGCTTGCACTATTGTCTTCATGAATTATTTAAAAAAAACAGATGCATGTTGTGGTTTAGACTGAAAATTATGTTAAGAATAAAAAAAAATACAAGGAATAAAACGGTCATAAGTCATTAGAAAACAAGTGTTTACAGGCACAACAAGCTCGACCCCTTCACACGTACTGTAGCTTATTTTGGTATGGATCCAGCTGATGTCATCATGTGACTGTGCTGTAGGGCTGCAATGATTAGTCGACGTCAATAATAACAGAAACAGTCGACAGTGGGATATAGACCACAACCATGAAGATATAGACCACAACCATGAAGATATAGACCACAACCATGAAGATATAGACCACAACCATGAAGATATAGACCACAACCATGAAGATATAGACCATAACCATGAACATATGGACCACAACCATGAAGATATGGACCACAACCATGAAGATATGGACCACAACCATGAAGATATAGACCATAACCATGAACATATGGACCACAACCATGAAGATATAGACCATAACCATGAACATATGGACCACAACCATGAAGATATGGACCACAACCATGAAGATATGGACCACAACCATGAAGATATGGACCACAACCATGATAATGATTGTGTTCCATATCTTGCCTAAACTGGGATGATAATGTGCTTCCCGTCATTGATTCCATGTGTTTCTTCAGATTGAACTGGTCCCTCATGCAAACACTGGAGCCATTTGAGCGGCATGTTTAACAACGTTAGCATAAATCCATGGTCAGAGCCAGATTTCCTGCTCCCTTTCCCCTTTTGGCTGCTTGCACAGATGATTGTGTGGTGAGTGTGAAGGCTTAGTGAATGCTGCGTGACTTGACACAGGATCAGGATGCTTAACTACAGGTGTGCTGCACAGCACATCTAAAAAAGAAAGTGCTGGACAGCTCCAGCTCTTCCTGGATTATTTCTGTCCCATTGAAAATAGGAAGGAATGCACGGAGACGTTTCACAGCCTGTGCAAGTGGGAGAAAATGCTTTAAAAAATAAGCTGTGGAGGCTGGTGATAGTATTTTTAGGAGGTTATATGGTTCAGATATTATGGTTGACAGGATTGTTACAAGAAGGTTATTGTACGGAAAAAGTACAGTCTGTCTCTCCTGGGAAGAAAATAACGTGAAGGTTGATGTAAACATATGTGACCCTCCACCACAAAACACTTGGCTCAAATTTCAGAAATTAAGATTTTATATTTGGGTGGCACGGTGGTGCAGTGGTTAGCACGGTGGTGCAGTGGTTAGCACGGTGGTGCAGTGGTTAGCACGGTGGTGCAGTGGTTAGCACGGTGGTGCAGTGGTTAGCACGGTGGTGCAGTGGTTAGCACGGTGGTGCAGTGGTTAGCACGGTGGTGCAGTGGTTAGCACGGTGGTGCAGTGGTTAGCACTCGTGCCTCACAGCAAGAAGGACCCTGGTTCGAATCCCGTACCAGACCTTTCTGTGTGGAGTTTGCATGTTCTCCCCGTGTCCGCGTGGGTTTTCGCCGGGCACTCCGGTTTCCTCCCACCATCCAAACACATGCACTGATAGGTTAATTGGTTAATCTAAAATTGTCCATAGGTGTGAATGTGAGAGTGATTGTTTGTCTATATATGTTCAGCCCTGAGATGAACTGGCGTCTCATACAGGGTGTACCCCGCCTTCGCCCATTGTAGCTGGATTAGGCCCCCAGTGACCCCCGCGACCCAAGTGTGGATAAAGCGGGTTCAGATAATGAATGAAGATTTGATATTTATCTGAAAGTTAACTGGAGACTCACACAGAGTGTACCCCGCCTTCGCCCATTGTAGCTGGATTAGACCCCCACAGACCCGCATGACCCTAGTGAGGATAAAGCGGGTTCAGGTGACGAGGTGAGATATTTTTATTTATCTTAAAGTTTATTAAAAATGCTTGCGTGACACTAATTCAACCAATCAGAGGTCATTATTAAACATCACCCTAGCAATAAGGGATTTGGTTTACTGGAGAAGGCTTTGTTCTGTTCAAATATATAACTAGAAACTAGAAAAGCACTCTGAGAGTGTAAACTTCTGCCAAGGCAGAACTCCCCCCTCCAATTGAAGTTGAGTTCCACCAAGGAGGTTTTTGCCAGAGTTTGTTTGTCTGTCTGATAGTTAGCAAGATAACTCAAAAATGTATGGACGGATGTTGATGAAAATGCCATAACGTGTTGGGGGTATCACACGTAACAAATGATTACATTTTGGTGGTGATCCGGAAGAGATCCTGGATTCTGGGTCACTCTGAAATATTACATTGCGGTAAATGGATGACCCAGAATCCAGGATCTCTTCTGGATCATCACCTAAATCTAATCATTTGTTCCTTGTGACACTAACAACACGTCATGAAATTTTCATAAAGATCCATCCCTAACTTTTTGAGTTATCTTACTAACTAACAGACAGACAAACTGACAAACACTGGCAAAAACATTATCTCCATGGCGGAGGTAATTATTTCGTTTTCGATTTAAGGGTTGTCTAGAGGGAATCCCGATCTTTCCAACGGTACCAAATATGACGGAGAAATACCGTGACGTGAGTGCGAAGGAAAGTCGTGTTTTGAGTCGATTTTTCTATTTTTATACTTAATTACTGTCAGAATCAATTGAACAGTTGAACTTACGGACACTTTGACACAAACTCATAGTTAGAAGTGTTCAGGAGACGTTTTAATGGGATTTTATGCATAAACTTCAAATTCCATCATTTTGACCCATATAATGTATTTGAGGCTAAAGTTAGAAAAACTGCTGTGACTGAACCACTGCTTTAATGATGGAAGGACACATATTTTGACTGTGTATCCAGGTGGAGTTTAATATGTTGTAGGAATTGACACAAAACTCACATTCATACACATGAACAATTTAAGGTTCCCACTGGGCGGATCCCCTAATGATGGCTTTTGCTCCTAAAACCCTTACGCTGGGTTTTGGCCACAGGTGCAAAACATCAGCCAGTCTTCTGTCAGTCTGCCCCAGGACAACTGTGGACACATATGTAATTTAGCACTATCAGAGGGAGCATGTGAGAGAGAATGAATAATGGATCAGCTGTGCACTTTGAGTATGTGTGAACAGAACAGTGGTGTAGAAATCTAATCCATTTTATTATGAGGTTCTTTTACTCCTTTAGTTGTAAATGGTCACAGGAAGGTTAATGTGGGGCAGTTTTCACATGTCATTTACTAAGCAATATTTAAAAAACAAAACAAGCTAAAACAGTGTGAAAGCAAAAGAAGAAGAATGAGTGTTGTTATGACCCAGTCTAGGGGTACTGAGTGCAACATAAAATGCCCACTCCTCTCCCACTAGCAGCAGGATTAATACACAAAAAAATAACGGAAAACAGAGGATAAATTTCAAAGGTTTTAATTACTAATTACTCGACCAAAAATCACAATCAAAACAAACCATTACCTCAGGGAGAAGTGACAAATAAAAGGAAAACAACAAACAAAACCCCCTTATAAATGAAATGCAACTAGTCTACCTCTAAGAAAATAATACATTTACACAGCTAACTAAACTTCCTAATGGAGAAAACAGGAGAAAAACAAACACACCCAGTTACTCTCCCTTACGTTACCCAAAATATCTCGAACACACTGTCAAACTGTCTGGTAGTGAAGGAGGAGAAGGACTCCACCGGGGTGTTTTCCCTCCCTCTTATATTGACAGCTCTCAGCTCCAGCCCCGCCATCCACTACTCTCCGTTCGCTGATTGGAGGGGCTCCTCCTCCCATTTCAGGCTTGTGCGCCCCTCCGGTTGCTGTTCCAATCAGGACGCGCTTCACCTGCAGCCTTTTGAGACGGGAGGCGGAGAGAGAGAGAAAGCGAGAGGAGAAACTCTCCGCTCCATAATAAACAATATATACAAATCAAAATGACACAGTCATAACAGTGTGCAAAAGAAGAAGAATGAGTGTGCAAAAGAAGAAGATATGAGTGTGCAAAAGAAGAAGAATGAGTGTGCAAAAGAAGAAGATATGAGTGTGCAAAAGAAGAAGATATGAGTGTGCAAAAGAAGAAGATATGAGTGTGCAAAAGAAGAAGATATGAGTGTGCAAAAGAAGAAGAATGAGTGTGCAAAAGAAGAAGATATGACTGTGCAAAAGAAGAAGAATGAGTGTGCAAAAGAAGAAGAATGAGTGTGCAAAAGAAGAAGAATGAGTGTGCAAAAGAAGAAGATATGAGTGTGCAAAAGAAGAAGAATGAGTGTGCAAAAGAAGAAGATATGAGTGTGCAAAAGAAGAAGAATGAGTGTGCAAAAGAAGAAGAATGAGTGTGCAAAAGAAGAAGAAGTGAAGGCGATCAGTGTCTGATGTGAGATGCGAGGAGTTCAAGGACGTCCGTGAAAGTCAGAACAACACAAGGACCACACTGTGTTCTGAAAGGGTTAGTTTGACCTTCATGTCCCCAGGAAGACACAGTAGTTCTGCGTGGAGGGATGACGAGTCATAAGAATTTAAACATTCCAATGTTGAAAATAAGAATAATATACATTTCCTGAAAGAAATTTAACCCGTGTGTTTGTCTGTTGTCGGATCGCTGGAGTCGTGGCTGGTGAAAGGAAGAAATATCTGCTGGTCACTTCATATGTGGAATCTGTTTGTTGTTGTTTTTGGACTGAGGCAATTCTATTAGAGCTCCTCCCATTTTCTATGAGTAAAGGACTTCCCCCGTTTCCAGGGAAACCGGTCTGGAGTTACACACACACACACACAGATGATAATGTATGGCTGAATGCTAAATTCTACCTCCGAACTCCTGCGATTTTTTTCGGAAAACTGTAAATAATTGGTGAAAATAAATGTGATCATGAGTGACAGGAGGTTCTGAGGAACAACTATTTATTTTTCCTGTGAAAAATAAGTGAGATACAGCAGTTTTAAAACCACTGAACTCACCAAAATGAAGCAGATCTGTTAGTCTGTCAGTCATGTTAAAGCCCCGCCCACAGTGTTTGTCAATCATGTTAAAGCTCCTCCCACAGTCTTAATTGTCTGCAGGTGTTTCATAGTGCCAGGAGCACTGTTGCCATGGTGATGAGCAGTGGCGGGAACTTCAAAGGGCAGACTCATAGACAGCTCCACACTCTGTTACATGGAAAAAATAGGTGTGAACATACTGCCGAACTACTGCCATTTTTGGTAAAAGTGTAAATAATTGGTGAAAACAAAGTAGATGATGAGTGACAGGAGGGTGTGAGGAACAAGTACATGTACTTTTTATGTGTGTACTGTGAAAAATAAGTGAGTTAGAACAATTTCAAAAACACTGAACTCAACATGAGACAGAAATGATTTTTCCAATAGAAGTCTATTGACAGAAATCCCTGACATCATCCCAAACAGGTTCCTGTCATTTCACTTTAAAAAGAGCTAGATCTTCAAACCCTGGTTTGTTTGAATTCTCACAACCATGGCAACATTTGTGGAAAAGATTGTTTGTCTACTATTTATGGTTTTGCCGTGAGGACGAGTTATTGAGACATTTTTCAGCTTAATTTTTTCTTCTCTCGTGCTCTAGCGATGACATCACCCACTGATAAAAAGTCAGATTTTGGTCTTTTCAGGGTGGATTTACTGAGTTCTCTATCGACAACCGTAAATCACACCCTCATGACAATCACATCCTAAAGACACCACAAAAATTCCTGCGTATTAAAGTTTAAATTAAGTCTGTGCAACAAACTATGGAGAAGTAGTAGTGTTGGAATTTTTGTTGGTCCCATTATGAATGAATGGGGTTTTATTTGCCATAATAATCCGTAATATTTTTCCTATTTCTTGCATAATGTTCCGATGTATAGTTTGTGAGTTATAGCCATGTAAACATGGTCCAATTAATTTTGGATGGACATATTTGACAGTTATTTTTGCATTTTATATACATAAATTCTTGGGGAAAAATTGGCTTTTTTTTTTTTATTTTTGACTCAAATGAATTAAATCTTGAATTAAGCAAAACAAAAACTCTGCCAATGGAACAAGTGAAAAGGATCTTGTTTAGATTTGTTGAAATAAGAGTTTCCAGATCTTTTGATAAAAAATAAGTTGATGTATCTGAGTGAAACGTTACTGCTTAGTTCATTCTGTTTTATTTTAACAGATATTTGAACTAGAAATGGAACAAAAACGTGTTAATATTCCAGTTTATTCTGCTTCTTCAGTTATTTCACGTTTTAGAGCTTTTTCAGTCATGAAGCTGAAACATAAAAACCATGTGTGTTTTCTGTCTGAACAGATAACATAGATATGCCCTTTAAAGGCATATCTGGGTTTGTATTTGTCACAGATCACTGGATCAGCTGTGCTTTCTTTGAACAACTGAAGTCATTCAGTCTGTGTAGAACAACTCTTTCAGTCTGCAGATGGCTCGAGGTTTAGTTAGCTTAGCCGCCGCTTTGCTAACAGCCTTTGTGTTTCATATTCAACTTTATTGTCATTGACCATGTACCAAATACAGAGCAACAAAATACAGTTAACGTCTAACCATGAGTGTATGCAACAGCACAATGTGAATGTATAATACACACTCACACACACACACACACACACACACACACACTCACACACTCACACACACATACATTCACACACACAAACACAAATTGGGGCTGTCAAAATGTATGCATTAACACAAATGAATCCATCACTGTGATTAATTTGTTTCATAATTTTAATGCAGTTAAATGGAACAGTTGTTTCCAGTTGAAGGTGTTAAATTAACCTGTTAATTGCATATATATATATATATATATATATATGTGTGTGTGTGTGTGTGTATAATGAAAGTAAATAAGTAAATGTGTTTTCCAGTATATGGCTGTGTGTCCTGCTTTTGTCAGTTCATTTGTAAAGCATATAGAGGTGACAGAAGAGAAGGACATGAACTTTATGACTCTGAGAAAACGGTAATTAAAAAGAAATGAGATCAGAGGATTAGATTTGACAGAAAATAAGGCCGTGCACCTCCATCACACGAGGAAAGAGAGAAAACAGCAGCGTTTGTCACGACATGCTGACACTGAAGACTCTGCCGTCATCAGCTTGGTGGAACGTTTCATCTTTTAGGGAAATTAAATTTACCCATGATGCACTTCATTAAAAACAGATGACTTAGTGTTCTGTGAGAACAATTAAAGCCTGCCTTCACATCCACACTGTAGTAAACAAAGGAACAATAGATCTGACTTCATATAGCTTCTCCTGATCAATTAAAAATTGATTGGCTCTGATCCTCATAGAGATGAACCTCCAGCCAAACACCCAGTGTCATTGCTAACACTAATACCTCACAGAATTCACAATTAAAAGCTGATGTGGCAAAAGATGTGGCATCACTCGACTGCTGTTAAACCAATGATGACGTTACCAGGTTCAAAATGAAATAAAAGTAAATACAAGTATTCAGACACTGCCTAATCTGACCTGTTCTTGAATTAGAGTCAATAATGTGATTTTTGACCTTGCTGCTAAATGCGACATTGACCTTTGACCTTTTGCAATATTGATAATTTCGTTATATGTATATATGCATCAGTGCGTGTAATATTATGATAATTTATCCAGTATTAAGTTATAGTGTGACATGTCTGTGTTTGACACAAACAGTGTTACACATGTTTTGGCCACATGTCAAAAGTATTGATCATAGGTGATAACACCAACTATGAGTATTGTAGAAATCATCATTCCACATTGCTTGGTACCAATCTGAAAGTTCTGTGACCCTCCGTTCTTGAGTTATAACCCATAATATGATATTGCCCTTTTAGTTAATTGTGACCTTGACCTTTGACCTTTACTCAAATGAATCATTGCATCTGGTGTGCATTAGCTATATGTATATGTTCATGTCATTTTATGTTGATATCTGCAGTATTCATTGAGTTATAGCATGATATGTCTCTGATATGACATGATATGTCCCCCCCACCACCCTACCCTGTAAATTACATCAAGATCTGTCCATAACTTTTGGAGTTATCTTGCTAACTAACAGACAGACAAACAAACTCTTGTCAAAACATAACCTCCTTGGTGGATCTCCTTAGTCCTTAGCAACGCATAATAATTTGTATCCGATTGACACAAATTGTTGACAGATGTTAAAGGACACTCTGATGGACATGTCACAGAAGTTTTATATATTATAATAATAGGACAGAAGTGTGACGTATTATAATCATTTGGCTTACACCATTGGACAGAACATTCAATATAAGCTTTTACCTCGTACCAAACACTTGGGTGTTTACCCACGGAACGGACATCGTTTTGTTCGGCGAAAAGAGGTGGAAGTCGTCTTTGTCTTTGCTCAGCAATACCTGAACTTTTGTCACCGCTTAAATAATTGACCCAATAAACACCTTTATTGATTGGATTTCAATGTAATGACCACAGGAAGTGAACATAGAGGTGTTAAGGTACCGTTTTTTGATAAGGTGTAAACACAAATAACAAATAACCTTCCAGCCTAAATTTGGCTGTAGCTCTGAACGGCTGAGCGCCACTTATGCCTGGTTTCGTGGTGGCGGGTCATATATGTGGACCCTTTGAAGTTTAAAGGGTTAAACATATCTGTATGCTATAATTGTGTTTGAAATGATGGGTAATAATGTGTCATGACAGACATTCTGCCACAATAAGCCACAGTAAAAGTGTCTGGCTCTTCCTCTGGTAACACCTGCTCTTCCTGCTTTGGCCACAAATACTCATTCACTGAGAATCTGTCCCAATAAACTCTTTGTTTTTCCTTTCTTTCACATTTTCAGCTGTGATTTGTAAATTCCACAAACATTGGAGTGATTGTGTTGCAGGTAATCATCACTGAAACTGTCAAATGGATTGGACAAATGCCAGATAATGACACAAATACATGGAGCCAAACCTGCCTCCATTCCCACTTTACTCAGCAATAGTTTTGTACAACTACCAGTCGCTCGGTAACAACGATGCCTTCCAATATTTCCAACAGGATTTGGTGAGTTTAATTTAGCAGCTGGCTCAGCAGCGTCCTGTGTGTCGTTGAAGGTCCGTCCAATTCCATTCTGAAGCATTTTGGTTTCCATCCACTGATAATGACACCAAAATAACAATTTTAGAACCAAAGTGTTTCCTTTCTAACGGTTCAGTTCAGTTTATTTAGAATATGCAACAAACACAACAATGCGTCCCAACGAGTCACACAAACAAAACAAAACTGAAAAAAAAACACGACAGAGAACAGAGTCAAAACTTATTAAATACCACCCCTTCTACTAAAAGTGCCCAAATTAAATACAAAAAAAAATGTATCCCATAATTTTGAGTTTTTCATCACATAATTTAGATTTTTTTTATCTCATTTAATGTGACTTTTTACTCAACATAATGTAATGTAGAATGTAGAATTTATTTGGACTCTTAAAGTTTGATTTCACAGAATAAGAGTGTGTTTTGTTTCGTGTTACAACTCAACGAATACATGAATAAAATAAGTGAATGAATAGAAAAATAAAATAAAATAAAAAATAAGAACAAAATGCAGACAACTTAGAAAAAGGAAAGAAAAAAAAGGAAGAAAAAAGAAGAAGGAGGAAGGGAGGAAAAAAGAAAATAAACAACAAAAAAACTATTTGTTACCTGCTTTCCTATCTGCTTATTTGTTTTTAGTTTTTTGTTTTTGTTTTTTGTATATATGTCTATGCTTCAGTTATTGATTATTGGTATTATTATTATTCTTATTGTTATTATTTTTATTATTATCATCATTTTTGTACTATGCACTATATTACTATAAGATGAATTTAGGTTATTGGGGAAGTGAAGAAGGGGTAGAATTAAATAAGCTTATGCTTCATCCTACTCCTTTTCGGACATGTCATTGTTATTATTATTATTGTTGTATTGATTATTGTTGCACTTTGCACATGTTCGAAATAAATCATTCAAATCAAATCAAACAAGGTTGAGAGTTATTGTGACTGTTTAGCTTCACTTAATGCACCTTATAGAGTGGAAAATACGGTAAATAAAGCATTGAACTTAACATTGACAGTGATTATTCATGGTCACTCAGTACGTACCTGATCAGATTCAGGACATAATGTTTACAGATGATCATTAATTCCACAAAAACAAAAGAGGGGTGTTCGCCTAGGTCTCCACATTCACCAGAACCGGCCCTGAAAGGAACTGTATCTTTTCCTCAAGGGGACACTTTACAGTTATATTATCCAGGCCTGGGACATGCAAAAGAATGACAGGATGGGGATGGAGCCATGTTTGGTGAACAAGGCCTCAGGCAGCGTCACATGGCGCCCTAATGAGTCGCTCACAATTTCAGACTCGGCTTGCTCTCAAACACCAGAAGTAAACTTTTGTCTTTTTTTCATTTCTCCCTAACTATTTGGAGATCTTAAGAGGATTGTGGGGTCATTATTTATTCATGCCATTGTGTTTATTCACCAGCCTGTGTGTGTGTGTGTGTGTGTGTGTGTGTGTGTGTGTGTGATGAGCGAGTGAATCCAGCAGCCAGTGCAGATGCAGTAAAAGCTGATAACTATCCACTATTAGTTTAGTTTCACTGGTGCTCAGCTGATGATAAAGGTCCAGAAAGCTCCATTTACAGCAGGTTAGCATTAGCAGGTCTACGTCTGTGAAGTCCCGTTCCTCCGCAGAAGACGGGTGGTAGACAGCTGTGGATGGATTTGTCAAGTGTTTGTGTTGCAGTTAAAGAAGATATCTTGTCAGGGGGTCTCACGTATGCTCAGCCCTGACCAGGAGATCCTTAAAAACAGCCATTCCATGTCTGCGGGATGTTGTTAACAGCGACAGGTGTGGAGACGGAAACCCTTAGTTTTTATCTGAGAACAAAGAAAACCCCAGGGAAGCTGCACCCAGGGCTCTGGAAACGTCAGAACTCCTCACAACTGACATTGATTTTAAAGACCGGTGAAGTAAAAAAGACGTGAATTTTCAAACTCAGGCCTTAAGTCCTTATAGGACACTGAGTGAAACACAAAATGTCAACCTTTATGTGTTATTGGACACAGTCATGGACCTCCTCTAGCCTTAAGGCTCATTTATCTTCAGTTTACTCACACTTCCAGCCTTTTCATCAGTCACTGTCGTCATCCTGTTTGTTAGAATAAACCTGTTACATGATGTTTTGGAATTCAGAATGATTTATTCTGAATAAAATACTTCATAATTAAATCTATTTCCTTCGTGTTTACATGGGCATGTTAATTTTGAATAGAGGTTTCCATGGAAACGGGTGTACCTCTACTTACAAAAGACCCAGCTGACGAATAATTAAAGTAACGAAAAACCTTTGCCTCAATTTTTCATCCTTGAATACGAAAAAAAATTCAACTCACCAAATGAAACCCCTGAGACATTAATATGTACATTACTGTACGTACTGTACATACAGTATGTAGCATCCCATTGGCTATGAGGGAGCTACCCATGATGCTTTTGGTGACCTTTGACCCAGAGTTACTGTTGTTTGGTGAGTTTTTCCCAGGCGCTCATTGAAACTTTATTATAGTACGAAAAGTCTTTATTATACACTGAAAAAAATCTAAATCTTTATCATTTCTAATCAACAGAAGACATAATTGCATAAGGACAGATATAAGAAGTTATTTTTAGATAACAGACGATTTAGCCAAAAATAAATAAATAAATACGATAAACCAGAGCACTCCAAAAGTGAAAAGTCTTTAAAGGTCATACATTTTGCAAATACACCATTGGCTTGACGTCCTAACATTACGTCATCTCATCTGAGGTCAGAAGGTCAGCGAAGTGAATGAAAAAAACACTATCTGGTCTGGATTCTGAGATATCACCACTGATGTGTTTGACCTTTTGACCTTCACTGTGACCTTCACCTTTGACCTTTGTAGCTGAAAATTTAATGGTTTCTTCCTTTATGCATTATCAATAATCTCTGAACGTTTCATTAAAATCTGTCTATAGCTTTGTATCTTGCTGACAGACAGACAAGGTAAAACATAACCTCCTTTGTGGAGGTAAAACAAAAATAGTCAATGGAACAAATAAAACATGTTGAAATATTTTCCAGATCTATTGTTTAAAAATCACTTCTTGTATCTAACTGAAAACTTCCTCTGTTGAGGATTCTGTCTGATTTCGACACAAAATGAGACAAATACACTTTGTGAGATCTGGATTTTTTCATTTCTGTCACGGATCGGGGTGAGGTGAAAGGAGGACTCCATTGCACAGTACTGAAGGGCAAAATAATTTAATAACAAAACAACATAAAAACAAGACAAACACAACCTGGGGGTGGACGGCCAGAGTCCGTGGTGATGATGAGTGTCCGGGTTATGGTGATTGGGGAGATGGAAGCAAAAGTCCGGGTTATGGAGGTGACAAATCTGAATGGTCCTGCACTGGCAGCTACAAGCCTTACTGCTTATATAGCCACCGATTAGGAACGGCTTGCAGCTGCGCAGTGCAGGACCAGGTGAGTGTGGAGATTGGGGGAAAGGTCACTGGAGCGGAGGTCATGACAGTACCCCCCCCCTAAGGGGCGGCTCCTGAAGCCCCTAAAAAAAAAACAAACAAACAAAAAAAAACACAAACACCCCCCCCCCCCCCCCCCCGTTGTCCAGAGCTCAAAAATAAAAACATTTTTAAGTAGTATTTCACCGAGCAGGGCGGCATGGTAACCTCCTGGTCGGAGTACCCTCTGGGCAGAGCGGTGTGGCATCCTTCTGGGCAGGGCGGTGTGGAAACCCCCTGGGCGGAGTACCCTCTGGGCGGAGCGGTGTGGAATCCCTTCTGAGCAGGGCGGTGTGGAAACCCCCTGGCGGAGTACCCTCTGGGCAGAGCGGTGTGGCATCCTTCTGGGCAGGGCGGTGTGGAAACCCCCTGGGCGGAGTACCCTCTGGGCAGAGCGGTGTGGAATCCCTTCTGGGCAGGGCGGTGTGGAAACCCCCTGGCGGAGTACCCTCTGGGCAGAGCGGTGTGGCATCCTTCTGGGCAGGGCGGTGTGGAAACCCCCTGGGCGGAGTACCCTCTGGACAGAGCGGTGTGGAATCCCTTCTGGGCAGGGCGGTGTGGAAACCCCCTGGCGGAGTACCCTCTGGGCAGAGTGGTGTGGCATCCTTCTGGGCAGGGCGGTGTGGAAACCCCCTGGGCGGAGTACCCTCTGGGCAGAGCGGTGTGGAATCCCTTCTGGGCAGGGCGGTGTAGAAACCCCCTGGCGGAGTACCCTCTGAGCAGAGCGGTGTGGCATCCTTCTGGGCAGGGCGGTGTGGAAACCCCCTGGGCGGAGTACCCTCTGGGCAGAGCGGTGTGGCATCCCTCTGGGCAGGGCGGTGTGGAAACCCCCCGAGTAGGGCGGCGTTGAACCCTTCCGGGCGGAAGACCCTCAGGACTGAGTGGCCTGAGAGGTCTGGGTTGGTAGCAGGAGCAACTGGACTGGTCTGACTGAGGACCAAGGAGACTGATTGGGTGGGGTCACCACGGACTCTGGCTGAGACAGGAACAAGACAAAACGAAGAAACGGGCAACAGGCAGGGACAGGAAACAGGCAGGCAGAAACGAACAACAAGCAAGGACAGGGGACAGAAACCAGCAACGGGCAACAGGCAGGGACCGGGGACAGAAGCCAGCAACGGGCAACAGGCAGGGACAGGGAACAGAAGCCAACCACGGGCAACAGGCAGGGACAGGGAACAGAAGCCAACCACGGGCAACAGGCAGGGACCGGGGACAGAAGCCAGCAACGGGCAACAGGCAGGGACAGGGGACAGAAGCCAACCACGGGCAACAGGCAGGGACAGGGGACAGAAGCCAACCACGGGCAACAGGCAGGGACAGGGGACAGAAGCCAACCACGGGCAACAGGCAGGGACAGGGAACAGAAGCCAACCACGGGCAACAGGCAGGGACAGGGAACAGAAGCCAACCACGGGCAACAGGCAGGGACAGAGGACAGAAGCGAGCAACGGGCAAGAGTCAGGGACAGGAACAGACAGAAAAGACCAACGACAGACCAAGACCGACGAAAAGACACAACGCCAGGCGACAGGACAACAAGCCAGAAGACAAGACAACAAGCCAGAAGACAAGACAACAAGCCAGAAGACAAGACAACAAGCCAGAAGACAAGACAACAAGCCAGAAGACAAGACAACAAGCCAGAAGACAAGACAACAAGCCAGAAGACAAGACAAAAAGCCAGAAGACAAGACAACAAGCCAGAAGACAAGACAAAAAGCCAGAAGACAAGACAAAAAGCCAGAAGACAAGACAAAAAGCCAGAAGACAAGACAAAAAGCCAGAAGACAAGACAAAAAGCCAGAAGACAAGACAAAAAGCCAGAAGACAAGACAAAAAGCCAGAAGACAAGACAAAAAGCCAGAAGACAAGACAAAAAGCCAGAAGACAAGACAAAAAGCCAGAAGACAAGACAAAAAGCCAGAAACTCGGAACGCTAGCCAGAAACTCGGAACGCTAGCCAGAAACTCGGAACGCTAGCCAGAAACTCGGAACGCTAGCCAGAAACTCGGAACGCTAGCCAGAAACTCGGAACGCTAGCCAGAAACTCGGAACGCTAGCCAGAAACTCGGAACGCTAGCCAGAAACTCGGAACGCTAGCCAGAAACTCGGAACGCTAGCCAGAAACTCGGAACGCTAGCCAGAAACTCGGAACGCTAGCCAGAAACTCGGAACGCTAGCCAGAAACTCGGAACGCTAGCCAGAAACTCGGAACGCTAGCCAGAAACTCGGAACGCTAGCCAGAAACTCAGAACGCTAGCCAGAAACTCGGAACGCTAGCCAGAAACTCGGAACGCTAGCCAGAAACTCGGAACGCTAGCCAGAAACTCGGAACGCTAGCCAAAAACTCGGAACGCTAGCCAAAAACTCGGAACGCTAGCCAAAAATTCGGAACGCTAGCCAGAAACACGGAACGCTAGCCAGAAACACGGAACGCTAGCCAGAAACACGGAACGCTAGCCAGAAACACGGAACGCTAGCCAGAAACACGGAACGCTAGCCAGAAACACGGAACGCTAGCCAGAAACACGGAACGCTAGCCAGAAACTCGGAACGCTAGCCAGAAACTCGGAACGCTAGCCAGAAACTCGGAACGCTAGCCAGAAACTCGGAACGCTAGCCAGAAACTCGGAACGCTAGCCAGAAACTCGGAACGCTAGCCAGAAACTCGGAACGCTAGCCAAAAACACAGAACGCTAGCCAAAAACACAGAACGCTAGCCAAAAACACAGAACGCTAGCCAAAAACACAGAACGCTAGCCAAAAACACAGAACGCTAGCCAAAAACAAAGAACGCTAGCCAAAAACACAGAACGCTAGCCAAAAACACAGAACGCTAGCCAAAAACACAGAACGCTAGCCAAAAACAAAGAACGCACGGGCAGGGACACATAACTAGCTTGGAAATACACAGAACGCTAATCCAAAAACACAGAACGCTAATCCAGAAACACAGAACGCTAATCCAGAAACACAGAACGCTAATCCAGAAACACAGAACGCTAATCCAGAAACACAGAACGCTAGGCAGACACACAGAACGCTAGGCAGACACACAGAACACTAGGCAGGAAAACACAGAACGGGACAGAGACACAGACCGCAAGAAAGCGACACAGAACGCTAGAAAGCGACACAGAACGCTAGAAAGCGACACAGAACGCTAGAAAGCGACACAGAACGCTAGAAAGCGACACAGAACGCTAGAAAGCGACACAGAACGCTAGAAAGCGACACAGAACGCAAGACACAGAACGCAAAGACACAGAACGCAAAGACACAGAACGCAAAGACACAGAACGCAAAGACACAGAACGGGACAGAGACACAGAACGGGACAGAGACACAGAACGGGACAGAGACACAGAACGGGACAGAGACACAGAACGGGACAGAGACACAGAACGCTTAAGCCAGAAACACAGAACGCTTAAGCCAGAAACACAGAACGCTTAAGCCAGAAACACAGAACGCTTAAGCCAGAAACACAGAACGCTAGGAAGGAACACAGAACGCTAGGAAGGATATACAGGACGCTGGGCAGATAAACTGAATGTTGGGGCAGGGAAACATAACTAACTGGGAAATACACAGACAGGGACAGAACGCAAGACTGGACAGACTTTAGACAGAACAAAACGGGGAAAACTAAAAACAAAAAGGGTCCCTTCAGCACTGGCGGAGTCCAGATGGTGGCAGGACCATTCTGTCACGGATCGGGGTGAGGTGAAAGGAGGACTCCATTGCACAGTACTGAAGGGCAAAATAATTTAATAACAAAACTACATAAAAACAAGACAAACACAACCTGGGGGTGGACGGCCAGAGTCCGTGGTGATGATGAGTGTCCGGGTTATGGTGATTGGGGAGATGGAAGCAAAAGTCCGGGTTATGGAGGTGACAAATCTGAATGGTCCTGCACTGGCAGCTACAAGCCTTACTGCTTATATAGCCACCGATTAGGAACGGCTTGCAGCTGCGCAGTGCAGGACCAGGTGAGTGTGGAGATTGGGGGAAAGGTCACTGGAGCGGAGGTCATGACAATTTCTGCACATGTACCCAGTTCTGTCAACATTTCTACGACTTGGGGGAACGTGTGTAGAGGTAAGATCTTAAGCCCAAGACTGATCCAGACCGAAATTCAGGCTGAGTGGGGCCGGGCGTCTCTCTTGCTGACTTTTTGTTTTAATAAATATATGTTTACTAAAACAAGGAATACGTATACGTAGACTGTGGGCCTCATCACAACCCGTCCTGAACTAAACTCTTCTAATGACAATTCAAATAAGTCCTTCTTGTCTCTGTCTATTATCCACCCGTCATTGTTCTACTTTGTCTCTCGGTCTCTCTCCCTCTTAAAGTGCGGTGTTACATTCTTAAAGATGTCCTGCTGCTGTGGTTTATGGCCCAATTTTCAACCCGTCAAAATGAAGGACGGCCTTAAATTTTTCCGTCAATGATGGAAAATTGTTGGTTAATGTAACCTCTGCAGACACAGAAATATAAAAGATGTAAATGTATACAGTCTTGTTTAGCTTAGATTTTGTTACAAAAGACAGGCTTTAATTTGTTATCATGAATCACCCCTCACAAAGAAAATATGAAATTTGGTTTTTGCTTCGAGCTCGGGCCTACACATCAAGGTCGGGCTTGAGTTGGGTTTTGCGTTTATACCCGCAGGCCTGGGTCATGTCAGGCTGGATTTTTTAGGCCAGATCTTACCTCTAAATGTGTGTGTGAAACAGAAAAAGGTTAATTCTGAGGTTGAGTTTCTCCATTTCCAGGGTGATGCACTTGTGTGATTTGTCAGAGTGAGGTTGAAACAGATGGTGTGTTTTAGCTTAACGGCAGGACGACACAGTGGTGTGGACGGTGGAGACGGAGCTGGAAACGCTGCCTTTGAAATGTTCTTCACAAGTTTGTTTGCTTCTCAAAACAAGCTGTGGACCACTGGGGGGTTCTAGCTTTTTAATTCATTTTTTCATGTTCAGATATGACAATGAGACAAGACAATGTGAGCAGCCACACCTGCTTTGTTTAGCATTTTTCAGACATGGGGATTCATCCAAGACTCCAAATCTGAACAAAACAGACCCACTTTCCAAAGAAAGAGCAGATTAGAACCAAATAATTAAGATAAGACACAATCTTCCTTATTAGTCCCACTACGGGACATTCTGTTAGTATTAAACAAAGTCCAGAGATGCTAATGAAAATCCATCCTCTATGAAACTATAATCAAATATATCTGCAATAAAAGAAGAAGGGAATTGTCATTTAAAGGTGGGGTGGGAGATCTTTTTTTTGGAGCATTTTTTTGACCACATTACTGGAAAACCTCTTCATAAGCCCATATCACACACTGAAATAAAATATTTGCCAAAAAAAAGATCTTTTAGTCCAGTCTAGAGGGTGGAACCAAAGGAAAACTGGCCAATCATTGTTCTGATCATCTTTACACTGATTGGCTGCTGATACATCCATCAAATATCAGTCCACTCTCACCCACCCACCCCTCCCTCCCCCTTCTGCATGTTCACATGACCACTATGGCAGAAAAGACGACAACCAGCAGCAAAACCAAAGTAAAAAGTGTGTTTGAAAAAGCTACGGCCATGAAGAAGAGCGGAACTGGACAAGGGTGGGAATCGCTCCGACTTTCTAGCACTGGCGTCAACTAAAAAAGGAAAAGGGGCTCCTAACCGATGCGAGAGCTTCCGTTCCCACTCGAGGCAGTGCGTGTGTTCATGTCTTAGTGAATCGTGAAGGCGTGGTTTGAGGGGTGGGCTGAAGGAGAGGAGGGAGTGTATATTTGTAAAATCTCACTTGTGTGGAATTACTGTACGTTATTCTCCCCAAAATCTCCCACCCCACCTTTAAAGGGTAAAAATGGGTGTGGCTTATGTTGGAGGTGTGTCATAAAGACACACTGTAAGGCCCTGTCCACACAGCAATGATATCTTTTGAGAATGGGTTCCAGAGTGGAAAGATCTGGCATCAGTGCTGTTGTGTTGTCATCTGGACAAGTACAACAAATGTATTTAAACCTAGCATCTACGTCACAACCACATGACCAGAACAAATACCAGCTTCACCTACAACATTCACTGGGTTAGGGGTTAGGGTTCACTGGCAAACAAGACATGGTGAACGCCAGAGTAGTGGTAGTAGCAGAGCATCCATCATGGTTAATGGTAAATGTTCTTCATTTCTATAGTTGTTCCACCTTCATGGTTCAAAGCTCTTTACATTAGCCTCACATTCACCCATTCACACACACTCATACACCAGTAGATTTCTAATGTTCTGTCAGTCCTACTGAGAGACTAAGTCAGGGTTCAGTGTCTTTGCCCAAGGACACTTTGTCATGTGGACAGCCAACCTTTTCGAACCCACCACCCTTTCGGACATTAGACGACCCGTGCTGCCAACTGAGCCACAGCCGCCCCGCACCTACCATTACTCTGGTGTCCACCATGACACCAGAGTAGTGGTAATAGCAGAGCATCCATCATGGTGGACAACAGAGTAGCGGTGACCCAGCTCATTTGGAAGGAGTCTTTAGATTTTTTTCGTTTTCAGACCTCAGCGCTGCAGTTGGCGTGAAAACAAAAGGCACTTGTGATAAAATATTTTGTGGTTTTTAGCCGTCGCCTTACAGTGCCCCTAGAGGTGTGGCGTGTGTATTGCATCATTTTCAGTACCCGTTTCGTTGCCATGTTTACGTGATATTCTAGTGACCTGTTCCCAGTGTGGACACCATATCTGTTCTACCTGGTACCAATGAAACCTTGTTGCCGTGTGGGCGGAAAAGACTGGCATTAAAGCCTTAAAGGATGTTTGTTTTGTTTTACTAATTAAAACTAGGTTTCATCATCATCCTCCATAGTTGCATCACCTGTAGCAGCGCTGGCATCGAAGGTGACATCATGCTTTAGGGTTAGGACATTTAATTAA